>JAKWJD010001757.1:20111806-20611806 GCA_027705065.1 Solanum peruvianum
TCTTCAAGTCTTGATGCCTTGACTTCCGGCATGGACTAGCTTTCTATTATTTTGTCTTCTTAGACGTTTTTAGTTTAGTAATTTGAGGATAGATGTTCTTGTGATGATGACTTCCAGATTTTGGGGATAATAATAATAGTTTGAATTGTTTTTATTAATGAGTTTAAGTCTTCCGCATTTCTTTTGTTGATATTGTATTAAAATGTTAAAGGATTAGGTTGGTTGGTTCGCTCACATAGGAGGGTAAATGTGGGTGCCAGTCGCGTCCCCGATTTGGGTCGTGACAAACTTGGTATCAGAGCATTAGGTTCATTGGTCTCATCACACAAGAACGAGTCTAGTAGAGTCTTAAGGAACGGTGGGGGGACGCCTTTACTTTTCCTTGAGAGGCTATAAGACTTTAGGAAAATTCCATTCTTTCATTCTTTCTTTCGTGCTACTACTTGAGTCCAATTGGTATCTAGGTGATACAAATTGGTATCTGACCATCTTCACTCTATTTCGCAGATGGTTAGAACTAGAGCAACGACCGCACCAGCAGCAACAACGGCAAGACAAGAAACATCTGAGCCAGCCACTGGGGCTGTGGCTCGAGGAAGAACAGTGGCAAGAGGCCGTGGGAGGACGTCCTCTAGAGGAAGAGGACGAGCACCTAGTCCATCTGATACTAGGGCGGTGACTCCTCCACCGACTGAGGAGGTAGTAAGAGAGGGTGAGGAAGGGGAAACTAAACAAGAGCAGAATGAGGAATTGCCACCCCAACCTACCCCAGAGATGATCAATCTGGTTCTTTCTTACCTTAGCGGGTTATCTGATCATGGTCAGGCACCTCCAGTGGTTTCTGCACCAATACCTCCGGTTTCAGAGGTACGACATGCGGCTACTATGGCTCCCCGCATGGATGCCTCATTGGAGATAGGCACATTTCCACGTCTGACTACTGGACCGATAATGACAAACGATCAACACGAACTTTTCAGTAAGTTCTTGAAATTGAAACCTCCAGTCTTCAAGGGTGCAGAATCTGAAGATGCTTATGATTTTCTGGTTGATTGTCATGAGCTACTACACAAGATGGGGATAGTAGAATGGTTTGGCGTTGAGTTCGTAAGCTATCAGTTTCAAGGGAATGCCAAAATGTGGTGGCGATCACATGTCGAGTGTCAACCGACAGAGGCCACACCTATGACTTGGGAATCATTCTCTAGCTTGTTTATGGAGAAGTATATCCCAAGGACTTTGAGAGATAGAAAAAGGGATGAGTTCTTGAGTCTTGAGCAAGGAAGGATGACGGTTAATGCATATGAGGCTAAATTCCGCGCATTATCTAGGTATGCCACCCAACTTTGTTTCAGTCCACAAGAACGGATTCGCCGTTTTGTGAAGGGGTTGAGGTTAGAATTGCGGATTTCAGCCTTACAGGTAGCGGCTACGGCAAAATCCTTCCAAGAGGTGGTAGACTTTGTGATAGAGGTTGAAGGAGTGAAGCCAGATGACTTCACCACGACATCGACGTCAAAAAGGTTTCGAAGGGGAGGTGAGTTTAATGGTTCTTACTCTAGAGGATAGAGCTCCGGAGGTTACTCAAGTCGACCAATTCAGTCTTCACTACAGACTGTAGTTGGGGGTCCACCTCAGACCGGTCAACACTTCTCTGAGAGGACGATGCGTGAACCCAGAGAATGTTATGGATGTGGGGAGATTGGACACATTAAGAGGTATTGTCCAAACCAGAGTTACAGAACCCCACTAGCTAGAGGTAGGGGTGGTTATGGAAGAGGCCGTCATTCTGGAGGACGTGGTGGTCGAGGTAATGGTGGTCACCACAACGGCAGAGGTGATGGGCAAACTGGAGCCACTACGACACAACATGGTAGGGGCAATGGACAGACGGGTGATAGGGCCCATTGTTATGCTTTCCCTGGGAGATCTGAAGTGGAGGCGTCTGATGCTGTTATCACAGGTAATCTTTAGGTTTGTGATTGTATGGCATCTGTATTATTTGACCCTGGCTCCACGTTTTCATATGTATCTTCATCATTTGCTAATGTTCTAAATTTACATTGTGAATTACTTGACACGCCTATTCGTATTTCTACTCCGGTGGGTGAGTCTGTGGTAGTTGAAAAGGTATATAGGTCTTGTTTGGTGAACTTTGTGGGGATCAACACTTATGTAGATTTGTTTATCTTAGAAATGGTTGATTTTGATGTAATTCTGGGTATGATTTGGCTTTGTCCGCAATTTGCGATCTTGGATTGTAATGCTAAAACGGTGACTTTAGCCAAGCCTGGGACAGACCCGTTAGTGTGGGAGGGCGACTACACCTCCAATCCGGTGCGTATCATATCCTTTTTTCGTGCTAAGAAAATGGTTAGTAAAGGGTGTTTAGCTTTCTTGGCACATCTCAAGTATGACACTACCCAAGTACCTTCGATTGAGTCGGTTTCGGTAGTCTGTGAGTTTTTGGATGTGTTCCCTACAGATCTTCCTGGTATGCCACCAGATAGGGATATTGACTTCTGTATCGATCTTGAACCGGGTACTCGCCCCATTTCTATACCCCCGTATCGAATGGCTCCTGCCGAATTAAGAGAGTTAAAGGCTCAACTTCAAGAGTTGTTGAGCAAAGGCTTCATTAGACCAAGTGCATCTCCTTGGGGTGCTCCGGTTTTGTTTGTGAAGAAGAAGGATGGGAGTTTTCGGATGTGCATAGACTACCGGCAGTTGATCAAGGTAACTATTAAGAACAAGTATCCTCTTCCTCGCATTGATGACTTATTCGATCAACTACAAGGTCCTTGTGTCTTCTCGAAGATCGACTTGAGATCCGGTTATCATCAATTGAAAATACGGGCAACGGATGTGCCAAAGACCGCTTTTCGGACTAGGTATGGGCATTATGAATTTGTAGTGATGTCCTTTGGTCTTACAAATGCCCCCGCTGCTTTCATGAGCTTGATGAATGGGATATTTAAGCCGTATTTGGATCTCTTTGTGATCGTATTTATAGATGATATACTGGTATATTCTAAAAGTAAGGAGGAACATGAGGAGCATTTGAGAATTGTATTGGAAATGTTGAGGGAGAGAAAGCTTTATGCCAAGTTCTCTAAGTGTGAGTTTTGGTTAGATGCGGTGTCCTTCTTGGGCCACGTGGTTTCTAAGGATGGAGTGATGGTGGATCTTTCTAAGATTGAGACAGTGAAGAATTGGGTAAGACCCACTAATGTGTCAGAAATACGGAGTTTTGTTGGGTTAGCTAGCTACTACCGCCGCTTTGTCAAGGGATTCTCTTCTATTGCCTCTCAATTGACAAACTTGACTAAGCAGAATGTTCCATTTGTATGGTCGGATGAGTGTGAGGAAAGCTTTCAGAAGCTCAAGACTTTTTTGACTACCGCACCTATCCTCACCTTGCCGGTAGAGGGTAAGAACTTCATTGTTTATTGTGATGCATCCTATTCGGGTTTGGGTGCAGTGCTAATGCAAGAGAAGAACGTGATTGCTTATGCTTCAAGACAATTAAAAGTGCATGAACGTAACTATCCAACTCATGACTTGGAATTGGCCGCGGTAGTGTTTGCACTAAAGCAATGGAGGCATTATTTATATGGGGTTAAGTGTGAAATCTATACGGATCATCGTAGTCTACAGTATGTCTTTACTCAGAAAGATTTGAACTTGAGACAAAGGAGATGGATGGAACTACTGAAGGACTACGACATCACTATTTTGTATCATCCTGGGAAGGCGAATGTTGTGGCAGAAGCCTTGAGTAGAAAGGCGGGAAGCATGGGAAGTCTAGCTCATTTGCAAGCTTCTAGACGCCCATTGGCTAGAGAAGTGCAGATTTTGGCTAATGACCTCATTAGGTTAGAAGTAAATGAGAAGGGAGGATTGTTAGCTTGTGTGGAGGCAATATCCTCCTTCCTTGACAAGATTAAGGGGAAGCAGTTTGATGATGATAAATTGATCCGGATTCGAGATAAAGTGTTGCAAGGAGAGGCTAAAGAAGCAACAATTGATGAGGAAGGTGTTTTGAGGATTAAGGGAAGGGTATGTGTACCCCGCATTGATGATTTGATCAACACTATTCTGACAGAGGCTCATAGTACAAGGTATTCTATGTATCCGGGTGCAACCAAGATGTACTGCGACCTAAAGCAACACTTTTAGTGGAGTAGAATGAAGCGCGATATTGTTGACTTTATTGCCAAATGTCCAAACTGTCAACAAGTAAAGTATGAACACCAAAGGCCCGGAGGAACGCTTCAGAGAATGCCCATTCCTTAATGGAAGTGGGAGAGAATCGCAATGGACTTTGTGGTTGGCCCTCCAAAGACAATGGGTAAGTATGACTCCATTTGGGTGATTGTTGATAGGTTAACTAAGTCTGCTCATTTCATCCCGGTCAAGGTGACTTACAACGCAGAGAAGTTAGCAAAAATCTACATCTCAGAAATCGTTCGACTGCATGGAGTTCCACTCTCCATTATATCAGATAGAGGTACGCAGTTTACTTCTATGTTTTGGAAAACATTGCATGCTGAATTGGGTACTAGGTTAGACCTTAGTACTGCGTTCCACCCTCAGACTGATGGTCAGTCTGAGCGAACGATTCAAGTGTTGGAGGATATGCTTCGTGCATGCGTGATAGAATTTGGTGGCCATTGGGATAGCTTCATACCTTTGGCAGAGTTTTCATACAATAATAGCTATCACTCCAGTATTGATATGGCCCCATTTGAAGCATTGTATGGGAGGAGGTGTAGATCTCCCATTGGGTGGTTTGATGCATTTGAG
Organism: Solanum peruvianum; assembly: GCA_027705065.1. Taxonomy (NCBI): domain Eukaryota; kingdom Viridiplantae; phylum Streptophyta; class Magnoliopsida; order Solanales; family Solanaceae; genus Solanum; species Solanum peruvianum. Next base: position 20,116,613 of record JAKWJD010001757.1, read on the forward strand.
GTTAGACCTTGGGGTACTGACCTCTTGAGGGATTCATTAGATAAGGTGAAGGGCATTCAAGAAAAGCTTCTGGCGGTGCAAAGTAGACAAAAGGAGTATGCAGACCGAAAGGTTAGAGACTTGGAGTTCATGGAGGGTGAACAAGCCTTGTTGAAGGTTTCACCCATGAAAGGGGTGATGCGGTTTGGCAAAAGAGGTAAGCTAAGTCCAAGGTATATTGGACCATTTGAGGTACTAAAGCGAGTAGGGGAGGTGGCTTATGAATTAGCCTTACCTCCAGGGCTTTCCGGAGTGCATCCGGTATTTCATGTGTCCATGTTGAAAAGATACCATGGAGATGGAAACTACATTATCCGTTGGGATTCAGTTTAGCTTGATGAGAATTTGACTTATGAGGAGGAACCGGTTGCTATATTAGATAGAGAGGTTCGCAAGTTGAGGTCGAGAGAGATTGCATCGATCAAAGTTCAATGGAAGAATCGACCGGTTGAAGATGCTACTTGGGAGAAGGAGGCAGATATGCAAGAAAAATACCCACATCTGTTTACAGATTCAGGTACTCCTTTTCGCCATTATTTTTCTTCTTTTGATCGTTCGGGGACGAATGATGGGTAAATTGGTATCTATTGTAACGACCTGTTTAGTCGTTTTGAGCAGCAAATTTTATTTCTGGAAAAACTGGCTGGGACGACGGATGTCACGACGGACCGTCGTGGTCACGACGGCCCATCGAGGAGGTTTCGTTCAATGACACTTAGAATTCTTCAATTTGGATATTAAAATCGACTCTCTGTAATCTGTGACGGACCTGCAGGACGTGCCGTCACATCTACGACGAACCGTCGTGAGGCACCGTTTCAATATACTTAGGAATTCTGAAATTGGGTACTGAAAATCGACTCTCTGAACTTAGTAACGAACTTGCAGGACGGACCGTCACAGTCCACTTGAGTTATAAGAGGCTGCAATGACCTGCGTGACGGACCGTCGCAGGCACGACGGCCCGTCACAGGTTGCGCAAATCCCAGGCAGAATCGGATTTCTTTGCACGTTTTAAGGGACGTTGTGGACTATTCTTTCCTTAATTATAGATTTCGTGGGTTTATAATAATAACTCAAATTCTTGAGGGATAAAAGAGGTAACTTTGGGTTAATTAGTGGGGTATTCTTGCCATCTTTTACACTTAATTATATGTTAATTAGGGTAAAAGAAAGAGGGTTTGAATAAGAAAAAAAGAAAAGAAAAGAGAGAGAGATAGATTGATCGATTGAGAGGATCGAACGAGGAAGAAGAATATCAAAGCTTGGGAAATTGCTTGTTGATTCCAATTCTTCGGTGGAGGTAGGTTATGGTTATTTTACGATATTCGTAGTAAACTCTCAATAGCGAATGATATGTGTTAGTAATATGGTAAACCCTTCTATATGCTTAATTGTATGATTGCATGAATATGAATATGAAATTGTGAATAAATAAGCATGATGAAGCTATTTGAATCCTAAATCTCGAAAGAAACCCTAATCTACTTTGTTAATGATGATGCCTTGGTATAAAAGAAGGCTTGATAAACGAAAGTGGTGAGATTAGGGGATCGGAGTGTCACGTTCCGACACTAGGATAGTATATGGATCGGGTGCCACGTTCCGGTACCAGGATAGAATGAGGATCGGAGTGTCACGTTCCGACACCAGGATAGTATATGGATCGGGTGCCACGTTCCGGTACCAGGATAGAATGAGGATCGGAGTGTCACGTTCCGACACCAGGATAGTATATGGATCGGGTGCCACGTTCCGGTACTAGGATAGTATATGAAGATCGGAGTGTCACGTTCCGACACCAGGATAGTAGATGGAGCGGAGTTTCATGTACCGACACGAGGGGAATAAATATAATGAATCTTGAAATATGTTAATGAATTCAATCTAATGAATCTAATTACCAAATGAGTATGATATTGAGGCTTGAGTCCTCACGGATGAACTTGTTAGTACTTATTGATGATTTTAGTACTTGTTGTTGCTACATGTTGAGTATTATAGTTGATTTATGATATTATTTGATGTATATTGTTTTCTATTTTGAGTTGGCCGATGATATCTACTCAGTACTTGTGGTTGTACTGACCCCCCTACTTTTATGTTTTCTTCTTTGTTATTTGTGGAATGCAGCGAACGTTCCGTCAACTTCAACTCAATAGTAGATCTAGCCAGTCTTCACTAATTTCGGAAATTCAGGTTGAGCTAATGCGTCTAGCTTGGACTGGATCTTCTTCTTCAAGTCTTGATGCCTTGACTTCCGGCATGGACTAGCTTTCTATTATTTTGTCTTCTTAGACGTTTTTAGTTTAGTAATTTGAGGATAGATGTTCTTGTGATGATGACTTCCAGATTTTGGGGATAATAATAATAGTTTGAATTGTTTTTATTAATGAGTTTAAGTCTTCCGCATTTCTTTTGTTGATATTGTATTAAAATGTTAAAGGATTAGGTTGGTTGGTTCGCTCACATAGGAGGGTAAATGTGGGTGCCAGTCGCGTCCCCGATTTGGGTCGTGACATAGTGTTTATAGGAAGTATATAAAGTTTGGAAGCATTTGGAGGTCAAACATCCAAGAACGTCCACGATGTCCGAAAACTAGTCGAAGTTAAACTAGTGTGTTGTAGTGTTTTGCAGTAGAGTTTGGGGTGATGGTTTGAGGGTACAATTGATTATATATGATTCCTACACATGTACTGATATTTAAAGGATCAAAACGTATAAGAACAACGCACCAGGGACAATCCTAGGGGTCCCCAAGGAGGACCAAAACTTGGCTTAGAAAGATGCTGCGCCAGCCAGGTTGAGCAATGGCTGCACGTCGCACAGCTGGAAATGAAGAGGGCAAAAGTTTTCCCTGCTACGCGGGGACGTCACGAACCATTCTATTTTGAAACATTCCAGAAACAAGATTTGAAAATGCCTCCGCGATGCGCAGTAAACTCCACGTTTTGGCCTCATCCTTTTTAAGTCAAATTTAAATTGGTTAAATTGTCTAATAAGTGCAGAGGTCTTTTGGGTAATATGGGGATTACTTATTGACAGTTATTTAGTTATTTTGTACTCTTAAACTCACCAATCAAAGCTAAACCCTCAACTCATAAATAAAACCTCTCTATTTTTCTATCCAAAATTCTCCATTGTTTATGCTTTGGAGCTCCAAGGAAGAAAACCTATTTTCTCAAGTTTTGTCCATCAATGTTGTGTGATTTTCATTACAATAAGGTATGGCCTTCATCCTTAAAAATCTTTTCTTCAAGGATCCAAAATTAGAAGTTATTTATGAAGTTTTTCAAAGATGAACTTCTTCAATTCCGTAATCTATCCATGGGATAAAATGTTTTGAATCATTATATATTGATAGAATTTGTTGTTAATTAGATTATTTTTACCTAAAATCTCTATGAATCCATGTAATTTATGTAACCCTAGATTTGACTACTTTATGGGTGAATTGATTATGTCTCAAAGCAATTGACTTCTTATGTAGTTTGATTAGGGCTATTGAATTATGAATTAATCATGCTAGAATTGTTAGTTGGCTTACCGAATTTCATCAATTCAGGTTGTATTATCCTTTATTCATTATGCGTTGTGATTATTTGTTTCAATTGTTAACTATGGCCATTGGTAAGGGCCTTGGTATAACTGTTGGATGAATTGACTATGGATCGAAGTTATAAGGTTGGATCAATGGTATGTTTGCCTTAATTTCTCTATATTAAGTAGGCTAGTTCTTAGATGATAATGATGCTTGGTATGGTCCACTTATGGTTGCGGTGCTTGTGTGATTATACTTTTTACCAATGTGGCGTTGTCGACATTAGTTGACATATTATGGTGGTTTGTGTTTATTTATGTTAAGTATGATCATATCTATGTGAGTAAGGTGAAAGTGTGTGTTCTTCTATTGACATTAGGTGATCATGTTAGACTATGACCATGTCCTTATGTCTGTAGCCTTAGGATTGATGTATTATTCTTCCTACTTGGTTATGTGAGTCTTAGGATATTTATATTGATGAGATTATTATAGTGAATAGGGTGACCTATAGATGATGTTTGTTATGACTATGTGCTTGTAGAATGATATGCTATCTGTGAAGTAAGTGTGTGTCTAATTATGGTAGACTTGTGTCCCTTAATTAATACATGTATAATGTGAAGATGAGTTCTTTACTTATTATGCTAAGGCTTCTAGTATTGTATGTATGATTGTCATGTGACCTTGAACATTGCAAAGAAGGTCCTTTATGTGGAACCTTCAATCTAGTTGGAAGGTTATGAGATCTTTGATGTTGAAAGTCATAATGATATACTTCTTGTGTAAATAGTGGACTTAGGGTTAATTGGTTTGAATGACATGAAATCATCCTTAGGAAATTCATTGATCTATCCGTTTATCCATTGTAGGGTGCTATAGTGGACCCTCTTTGGTAAGGCGAAATGTGATAAGGTTAAGAACTAGATATGGAACCTCTTCATGTACCCCTTTATTGAAATACTTTATGAGAGAAAAGACTAGCACTGAGCGAGTATGGTTTGGGATGTAGATCTAGTTAAGGTTGAGGCTCAAGTACAAAAAACCCCTTCATATTCGTTACCATGTGCCTACATGGGATGTGCCCTAGTTCTACCATTAGCAAGTAGAATATCGTTTAATAGAGTAGGGTTTACTGCAGCTTCCATGCTTAGCTACCCTGGTCTATGTGTGTTATTTACTATTATCATGATATGTGATACCTAATAGTATTTTAGAAGTTCTATGAAACTTAGGTGATTGTATGGGACGCTATCTAGACATTGCACGATTAGGCCTTGAAGATGTTAGTAGTGAGTCCCTAGGTCTTCACCAAGATTATTACTTGAATGTCGTTATGTGATGATTTTCTCTTAATGAATTAATGAAGGTAATGACATTAGCTAGAATGTATGTTAATGAATAAGTACTTACCTAGATTAGTTTAAGGGTTGCTTAGTTAAGGTGTGACGGGGGCATAGGAATGGTAACTTCATGTTTTACCTAGGGAAGTCTTATGAATGACTCTAGATAAAGAAAGTAAATTGAATAAGTAGACATGATCTAAACTTAGGTAGTCTTAAGGCTTATGTAGGTAAGTTTAGAGAGGTTGTATGGGCGTTCTTTTCTTGCATTACTTAAGTAAGTATTCTGATATATATATATATATATATATATATATATATATATATATATATATGTTAGTATGTGAAGAGCGATCTTATTCGAGGTAGTCTGGGGGATCTCTTTGATGTGTGTAGGGATTATATGGGCGGTCGCTTCATAAATCACTCAAGTTAGCCTTAGAATCACCTTTGGTAGGAGGATATCATATTTATGTGTTTTGGATATACTTTGATTTTATAGTCCGATAGGTGAATTTTGTATGAACTTACAAAAAAGTCAATGTAAGCTTCACTGTAATGTTACTATAACATGAAAGTAAATTTAGTATAAATTGTAATGTGTTCTAATTGTTTTTTGTGGTGTTTAAATGTTATTCTTATACTTATAGTATATTTTCGTTCTCATGTTTTATGCATTAAGCAATACTTAGTACATGTGTTTGTTCTAATCCCATACTCTTTGTCTATCTCTAAAGGTGTGTATGGCAGGTGACAAGTATCTTGGAGGAAGCTTGGAATCTAGTTATCGTTTAAGCAATGTTGAAGTATGTTGTCACTTGACTCGAGGACATGACTATCTTTAGACTTGTTTTATTCAAAGTATTCTAATAGCTAAGTATTTCTATATTTCTATGTATGGGCCGTGTCCCAAGTATTCTTGAGTCTAAGACTAGTATATATTTAAGAGTTTAACGTGTTCTTAAAGTTTTCTATTGTTTTAATATGAAAGATATTTAAGAGTTTTTTGTGTGAAAAGTTTTATTTTATCGACTACTTTTCATACATTTATGCAATGAATGATGTCTAAGGGCTTGTACAAGAACTATGAGAGGTCAAGTACGCCGTGTCGCACTTCCAGAGTGCCATATCTTCTAGGGTGTATTATCGGGATGTTTTAAAGCTTGATATTAGTGCATAGGTTATGAAGTGGTCTTACAAAGTCTCAAAAAGCCATGTTTAGTAGAGGCTTTTTCATTGGTGTGAGTCGCGACACTTCCGTGGGCGAGAGGCTATAGGATGATAAAGTTTCACTCTCTTCATCAATTTTGTATCATGCCTACAGAGTTGAGGTTACAAGTGTATATTCCTAATCTCTTATGTTTATAGGAAGATCAATACAAGAACAATGGTCTCTAGAAGGTTGGAAGAAGGACAGCAAGAGGAAGCTCCCCAAGGTGGACTAGCACCACAAGGAGCTCAAGTTCCTAAAGATGTTGAAGTGCCTCCCCGAGGTGATCAAGTCCCTATTGGAGGTGAAGGTAATGAGGTTCCGTTGGTTCCCAAGACATGATTAATGGGTTGATTAGAGAGGCTTTACTTTCTCTAGGCCGAGCCATGAACACTCTATGACTAGAGATATTGGGCCTACAGTGAATACTTTAGAGAGTACCATGACTTATCGATTGAGACACTTTGTGAGGATGAATCCTCCTATCATTATTGTTTCTAAGGTTGGAGAGTATTCCAAAATGTCTTTTGATGGGGTTTATAAGGTGTTGAATTCCTTATGGGTGACTTCTACGAAGAAGGCGGAGTTAGTTTCGTACTTATTGAGGGATGTTGCTCAAGTATGATACACTCAATGGAAAGATAATAGGCCTGTTGATTCAGGTCTTATAGAGTTTAAGGAAGCTTTCTTAGAAAAGTACTTTCCCCGTGAGAGGAGAGGTGAAGGTTCAAGAGTTCATTAACCTTAGGAAAGATAGTATGCGTGTTGAGGACTATTCCTTGCAATTTACCATGTTTTCTAAATAGGTCCATCCTTGGTGTCTAACCGTTGGGAGGAGATGAGTAGGTTTGTGACTAGTGTTTCCGACATAGTGAAAGAAGTGTGTCATATGATCATGCTCCACAATGATATAAACATATCTAGGCTCATGGTGTGTAACACCTTGAAAATCCAAGACTCATGGTAAAGCCTAATATTGGTGTCATAAAGTCCAAACACTATTTCTAAATACATTTTTAATGAATATAGGTCTATTAGAAGGTCTAAGAACCAAAATGTCTGGGAAGTTGGTTCAAAGAGATGTTAGTGTATCTTAGCCTTTTTACAAAATTTTAGGAGTCGAAAATGTAACAAAATGGGTGGAAAGGTAGATATGGGTTATTGACTTGTTTCATGATTGGAACATCTGGGTACGACTCCCCAAGGACCAACCAAGGCCCTTGAGGAGAACCCCTGCAGCTTGATGCAACACTACCAGGTAGTGTGCATCGACGGGGCAGACAATGGTCCGTAAGTAGCTCGACGGGGCATCATCCCACACTCAGAATTAAGTGGTTTAGGAGTTAGTAAGTGATTAAATTTTGAAACTAATTAAGTTAATTAATCTCCTCTATAAATACCCTTAACCCTCAATAACCTAAAGCCAACTCCCAAAATAATTTCTCTTCCTTCTCTCTTATTTCTCTCTCTACAAGAACCCACCATTTAAGGCTAGAAAGAACTAGGATTTGGGGTCTTGAAAAGGGTGGATTATTCATACTATTGTTGAGAAACGTTAGGGTATGGGTTCTATTCACCTTTAAGATCCTTTCCTCAAAGGGTTCCTTCAAAATGGATTTCAAAAAGTTGAGTTTTCTTAAGGGTTTCATTCAATTACGCAAATGAAGTTATGGGTTGAGTATCTAGTGAATTATTAGGGTTATAATGAGTATATTTACATGTAATTCAACTTGTTTATGATAATTGTTAATGGTTCGGTCAAGTTGAAGAACATGATACTCTATCCCTACCCGTAGGTAGTGATCTTGACTTATGTTGTATGTTGATCATTCAATTGAGTTGGTTGTTGATTAGATTACTATCCTATGGTACTATTATGGTTAAAATTGAATAATTATAGGCCTATCATGCTAGTTCTTGAGATGTAATTTAGGTTATGAATTATAATATGAAATTATCCTATGTATTTTTTTCTAGTTGTGATCTAAAGATTAATTCTGTTATAGAGATGCAATTGACCTTGTTATTCTATTGATTATAATTGTTCAATGATGTTACTCCCCATGGTTGGTTGAGTTATGGGTTGATGGTAAGACCTTGATGATAGACTATGAGAAAGATTTGGTAAGTCTTAGAATCTCTATCTTTACTTCCAATTGTGATTAATTGTTGTTAAACTATGATATTACATTGGAGTATGCCTTATATTAAGATTATAGGATGGTATGATTTTGAATTGAAATATCTTGACTATGTTGTATGGTTGATTAAGGTGTATGTGCTATAAGGATGGTGAAAATTATCAATTTTCCTTAAAATGTTATGAAATGCTAAATTGTTAACTGCACTTATATAAATTGTGATGAAATGACTTCAACTCTTACGATTCTTATTGAGTTATTGATGATGATTACTATACAAGGGGTAGACCCTATGACCTAAATTAAGTTATGATTGATAATTAAAGGCTTAAAGACATTTAAACAAGGGACTCTAGCTTAGCACCGAGTGAACAAGATAGAGAAGTGTCCCTTCCTACATTGGGAATGTAGGAGCAATACATTACTCTTGAGATTGGATATCATAATGCATGGGGCATAAAGAGGGTCCCAACTAAATCTCCTAGTTCTTGAACTATGTTAGCCCCATAGGAATACTAACTTGTGGATCCACATAGTTGCTATGTTTTACATTTTTTTACTACCTTGGCATGTAGTCCGCCTTCATTCGGTGTAGGGTTTTATGACACCACATTCCACACTAACTTATGTGGTCTATGTCGGTTAGGGAAAGATGTTCCCAAAAGTTAAAATGAATTAAAGGACTTGAACTCTTACTTGGATACCCTAGGGGGTCTAGCTCAGTCTAGGTAGGGGTATGCGACTCTACTTAGTCTTTCCACTAGTTAATCTTGAGTGGTGTCTTAGGAGAATGTTTTTATATGTTTATGGTGTGATAATATATGATGTATATATATGATGACCATGTCCTATTATTGATACTATATGTTTATTACTTCATTTGTGAATAATCCTTGGTTTATAATAATAATATAAGATTAAATGTAATCCTAATTGCCATGATATGTAAATTTGACATTGGTCATGTTTTCTTGTTAATGATACTTGATTGAGTAAGGTTACGGGGCTTTGCTTGGTCATTGCACTTGTTGACTTGATAAGGACTTGTCAGTAGTTGTCTTGCTTATTATGATATGTTTAACTCTTATTCGTTCTTGTGATATTATTCATTGACGTTATAGTTATAGTAAATCATGATTCTAAGCGTGTTGGGATAAGTGTTACTTGTTGAGACAGTAAGCATGTTTGGTTGATTAATATGACTTACTTGACTTTGCATTAAGCCCTTAAAAGGGATAGAGTGGCATGTTTTAATAAGAAGTCCCTTTTATCATGGTTTGCTTGTGTATATGCATAAGATCTCATACTTAGTACATGTGGAGTACTAACTCCATTTTCTTCCCTTGCCCCAAACATTTTAGGTTCCGGGCGTTAAAGAGTTTTGAAGGCGATATCGTTGAAGGCTTGGATTCTTCCTTTCATCCAAGTAGGGTAGGTCCTCAACTTTCTAACGCAATGTGATATTCTATCTTTGTACTTTGTTATGATCTTATCGACTCTATCATTTCTTTTCTTTCATTCGAATATTGTAATTTTGTATGACCTATACATGGTCTTGCTGAATTGATGTAAGGGCTATGCCCATATTGTGTTATTTGTTTAGATGGTTATGACACGAGACACTCGTTAAGACTGTTTCTATATTTTTATACATATATGTGCAATAAGAATAGAATGCTATGTAACCTTCCTATATGAAGAGTCTATGTATACTCGATATGAATATATATTATCTTTATGTAGAGGTCTATGTAACCCTCCAAGTAGAGAAAGTAAAAATTTTAAATTTTTCCGCATTTTTCAACCTATGAATGTAGTGGCATGAACTAAGAGTCTAGCATTAGTCTTTGAAAAGGACAATTCCACCGGTTACATCTAGGGGGTAAACCCGGATGTGACATGGTGAATGCTCAATCCATTGAAGAGATCAAACTTAGTAGGATCTCAAGAAAGTTGAAGAGTGGTTGATCTATTGAGCAAAATCGATCTAGGTTTAAGAAAAGGGATCCAAACCATGATGGACCAAGATCTCCTAGGTTTAATGGTTAAGGTGGTAGTGGTTCTCAAGGTCGTACGCCTACTTGTGTTACTTGTGGGAAGAAGCACTTTGAGAAGTGCTTTGTTGGTACCGGAAATTGATTTGGTTGTGGTAAGGATGAACAAAGGGTGAGGGATTCTCCTAATGGTGCAGCTAGAGGAAAAGATAATAAACAAGATCCGCCTAATGTTCTTTAAGGTGATGCTTCAAAAAGGAATCGTTTCCATGTACTCTGGGCTATAGGATCAAAGTCGGATGATGACATTGTTAGGTCCTTGTTTTCTCTTTAGTTTTATGAGTTCCTTCTAAGTGAGGGAGTATGGTGAGTAGTGAAATTTTATTGATTGTCTCATCTATTCTATTCAAATCAAGCTTCACGGTTAGAAAGTCATAGTAGCATGTTGGATGTTGCATGGTATTTAAGAGTCTTGTTAGAATTGAACTTCATTGATTCCTTGCATTTTGCATTTTATGAAGTTATAATTATGTTGTGAAACAAGTTTATATGGTTTTATATCTATGATTTTCATGCTTCCAACATAAATTTCTTAGGAGTTGCATTATACAATAATTAAACATATTTCATTGTAAGGACATGGCAGTTCACTATTAAGTTTTAGAAAAATCGACTCAATTTTCTTGGCAGTTCATTGGTATGTTTTGGAAATATCGACTAAATTGTTCTTTTATTGAAAATAATTGAAATATGTTTAGATGTATATGAGCATAATAATGATTGGAGAACCAGTTCCTCCTATTTGAAATGAAGATTGTGAGTAATATTGCATAATGAGTCGTAGATCCTCTTGTTGTGTTTGGGGCTAGATTCTTCTTTTGATCAATTCCCAAACAGTTTTTCGAGCTTCTTCGAGGACGCACCATCGCTTGAAGTATCTAAAGGGCGCAAAGATGCGGATTTTACCCGCACCCCCTTTCTTTTTCTTTTTTCGTGAGTCTCTTAAGTATGTGAAGTTGGTGTTCCTCCTAAGTATGTTTATTGTGTATAGTATGTTATGGCTATTTTATGCTTGTCTTGAGTTTATTATCTCTTGAAAGTGTTATAAAAGAAGCAAGTGTCATTCGAGGAAGAATGTTTTCCAAGTGGGGGAGATTAAAGCATCAAAAAATGACCTAGGTGGTCTATCGATCAAAGTAAAATAAAACATAAACGTAGCTTTCTAGGTGGATCCACTAGATAGTCTTCCTATGGGGGAAACATAGTTCAAGCACTAAGACAAAGGTACAATCCCTCCACATACGACTTGGATATTGGCGCCTTCTCTCATGGGAATCCGATGGATGAGTATCCCTCATAGGGGAGTCAACACCTTATATGGAACTATAGGGTGAATCTTCCTCTATGGAAAGTCATCACCTCTTATTGTCAAGTTAACTCAGTGCTAAGCTAAGTCCATTTTGAAATATCTTGAATGTCTTTATTAATCATCATAACTTAATGTAGGTCATAGGGTCTAACCCTTGTATAATCATCATCATCATCATCGTAGCTTAATAAGAATTGTATGACTTTAATCCTTTCATTACAATTTATATAAGTGAGGTTAGCACATTTACATATCGCATCATAATTAGGAACATTGGTAAATCATTCACCATCCTTATAAGATTTAAATCTTAGCCGACACCTCAAAAAGTCCAGACATTTCAATTTGCACATCATGCCACACCCATAAATCCTAATACAATGCACACCCCAATAAAACATCATGACTTAATCACAATTAACCATAATCAAAGTAAAGAATAGGGATCACAAGACTTACCAAGTCATTTTCATAATTCACCACCAAGGTCTTCCCATCAACCATTACACCAATTAGGGTGTAGTATCATTATATTACCATAACCAACATGATAACTGTAACAACCCTAAAAATGGATATTATAAGTAATGCTTAATGTGTGTAGAATGCCTACGATTAGACAAGGGTTCTCACGGATTGATACACGTATAAATAGACATTGGAAACCTTAAGACATCCAAGACAACTAAATCGGGGAGTTAGTTGAGCTAGTAAAGGTTGGGTCCAACCATGTAGGGCTCTCGAATACAAAGATTTACTCGAATGAGTCTTCACCGGACTTAAAAAGGGAAAATCATAGTTTTGGATGGTCTAGGGTTGAAATGGTCTTTTTCCAGGATAAAGGTAGTATCGTAATTACCCTAAATATATAATTAATTATTTAATTATTAAGGTGGAGGGGTATTTTGGTGAGAGAGGGCCGAAAAATGGGCTCTTGAAGTGAAGTCTTGCTCCACCCGGGTTCGAACCTAGGTGGAAGCAATGAATTAATTTTTTTTTATTGATATTGTTAATTTAATGTAATTAATTAATAATTATTATTCATTATCTGATTAAAATAAAAGGTAAATAAGATTTTTAATAAATAAAACCTTATTGGACTAAATCCTAAACTAGACTCCTAAGCCTAATAAAACTCCCACTCTCTCACGTCTATCATTAAACTATCACGTTCAGTCTCTCTTTTTTTACGATTCTCTCTGCCAAATAACTTTAAGAACAGTAGGTAAACCAATGTTCTTCACACTTGAAGAACTCAAAAACGGAAATTTTAAACAAACAACTAATCAATCACAAGGCAAAGAGAAGGTTTTGCATCGAGTTTGGTTTTGAACTTTTGGTGTTGGACTTGTGTTTGGAGGAGTTCTTTGGGCATCAAGTTGAGGTTTGAACGTAAAAAAGTTAAAGGTTCTGTTATCTCTTCGTCCCTTTCCCATGAGACCCCTTAAATTTCAAAGGAATCCATTCCGAAAACTAGGGTAGTTCCCCGTTGCATGTCCCCGTCACTAGCTCCCAATGATTCTTAGGTTGGGTATGCTTGCTGGTAGATATTAGGCGTGTGTTGTCTTTTTGTGATAAATATGTCCATGAATGTATGTTTGAAATTGTATGAATAACAACCAATGTTTTCCGAACTATGTTAAAGTGTCTGCAAAATTTGAACTATGGGCCATAGCCCTTGGGTTTAAGGCTCAAAAAAATGATGCATTATGGTTGTATTTTTACGTGTAAAACTTAAGTAAATCTTGATGGTAATATGAAATGTTATGTGGCTGAATTGAGTGAGAAACCCTTGGTTACACGAATCCATGAATATGCACCTAAAACGTTATAAATGAACCATGAAGTTTCCCTAAGAACTAGCGTGTAACTTGTTGGAAAAGATGCTGAAAAATTTTACAAAAAATTCCAGCAACAATGGATGAATTTTTGTCAAGCTAAAATGGTTTAAGATGTTATGAAAAATGAAAAAAAATAAGTGAGTTCATTGAGGGTCAAACCCGTGACCTCACCATGTTAAAATTATAAAAATAAAGAAGTAAAAAGGAATGTGGTGAAGGGGATTTGAACTATAGTTTTGGGCTGGAAAATGATATATGAAAATAAGAAATGAAAGGAGTGGAGTGTGAACCCTCAAACTCTTGGTCAATCTTAAAAAAAAAATGACATGAAAATAAAATGTGAGGCAAGGCGATCGAAGCCACGACCTCTAGGTAGTAAAGGAAAATTTAAAAATGAAGACAAAAGAAATGTGAGGTGTGGAAATTGAACCCACGATCTCTTGGCTGTAAAGAAGAATTACAAGAAAAATAAAGTGAGGTTGTGCGGTTTTGATACGACAACCTCATGTTCAACTCGATATACTAAAGGAAAATAAATAAAAAAATCAAAGGGGCTGAGGGGGTTTGAACCCCCAACCCCATGGCCAAGTAAGAGAATTTTCAAAGGATAGAAATAAAAAGGAAGTGTTGATGTTGGGGATCGATCTAGGGTCCCAATGTCATGTGGACTAAAATTAAATAAAAATAAACATGTGAAGTGTCCAAGGGATTTGAAACCGAGTTCCCTTGCCCAAATTCTGTATTGATACATAAGTCATACGTGAACTAAATATTCAAGAATAATGTTGCCTATTTAAATTGAAATTGATATCTTGGCATACATACAAGATGCATAAGGCCTGTACCACATAATATTTAGAAGATATGAATCACATAAACCAACTATGAATGAAGCCTCATGACTTGTATATATAGACCCATAAGTCTAGCATAAGTTTTAAAGTAAGTGAACCTAAGATGTATGTAATGAAATGATGTAACCCTAGAAGGCTTAAGTAAGAGTGTAGAACACACTAAATTGCCAAGTGCATTGGCACATGATGAATTGAATAATGATGAAATGAACAATGAAATGAACCATGAAATGATGAAACCCTACAACGGTTAAGTAAGAGTGTGAATCACACTAAATGACCAAATGCATTAAGCATATGATGAAATAAACATTCACGTAAAAATGGGTTAGTAATTATAAAGAGCAAATGTGCTAATGTTAATGAATGTGGTTACAACATGATATGAGGATAATGTAAAATGTGAGAGCAATCTAAAATGAGCCTGAGTAAATGTTACAAAAACGTACTCATCTATGAGACTGTAAAGTTAATGAAGAGACCAGTCTCTATGAACATTCTAGTGAATGTATTAATATAAATACACTTAATACTAATGATTAGATGAGAAATCATCTATTTAGTTATGATGTACTCATACTAGAATCCAACTTCAATGACGTATGAGTTGAATGTAATAGCAGCGATAGACTAGCTATAAACGATGATGCCTTCTTTGGGGAAGGGCATAGGTTCACATAACTCTAATGACATGATATTGTCCGGCATGCTGGATATGGGTCTCCTTAAATCTCCCAGTCTTTGAACCTATACTGCTAATATAGGGATCTGGCGAGGCTCAATTCCCATGTACGCTAGCATGTTTTGGGTCACTTTGGCAAGTGATCCACCTCTTTTAGGTGTGGGGGAGACACTAGATTTCATGAAACTCACATGATCCATGTCGATTAAAGTTAAAGTTCCCATGAATGAATGAGGCCAGCCTCAAATGATGCACATAAGTAAATGAATGATACCAAAGGGGTCAGGATATAATAATAAAGAGTGATCTACACTTAAGTAAGACACTAGGTCGTTCTTGATTATTGCACAACAAACCCGATGAAAATTTAAAAATTTACACTAGCCCATGTATGAAATAAAATGAGGTATGTATGATGAATGAAGCAGACTCTGTGTTTGCTAAAAAAGGCTCCCTAGTTGAGCCTTTATTTTTTGTAAGTCTTGATGTCAACTCCGAGATTCCAATGTCTCATGTCATATGAACAATTGATAAGCAAAATCTTATGTCCTATATGCAATATGTTATGTGCTATGTGCAAGATGTTATGTGTTGTTTGCAATATGATAAGTATGATGATTCATGATACTTTTATGTAATGCGTTTCCTAATAAAAATTTGAAAAGTTCACTACTTTTCTAATCCATATTTGGAAAGCTTACCAACTTTCCTAATCCAATTTGGCAAGTTCACTGACTTGACTTTCCATAATTATGTCTTTAGGAAAGATATATTCTTGCTCATGCATGTCGTTGGTGTGTGCTTGCATATACCCATACTTATTACATGTGTTTACTAACGCTATACAACTCAACAATTTTTGGTGCAGGCACAGGTAGAAGCTAGAGCTACAAGTTGACGCTGAAACTATACGGACGTGGAGCATACATCCAGACTTGGTAAGCCCTAATGATTTTTATTATGCTTGCCCATTAAATTCTACCTTAGTTATAGGATTAAGCTACTGGAGTATGTTCCACTAGTGTTTCTTTCCGTTTTTATTTCAGACATTGCATTGGTGCCATTTTGGCAATTATACATTCAATGCACTATTGAACTATTTCTTTTCAGTTGATAATTCTAATGTTAGATGGTTTATTGTGAACATTATGAATTTAAGTAGAATGACCTTTATGCATGATAAGAAGCAAAAAATTTAAATATTCCGCTAAAATTAATCTAGATGAAGTAAGAATGACGTAAGTAGGCTTGTTTGTGACCTATGTGAGGTCAACGATGCCGGTCTTGTCTGGGGTCTAGACTCCGGTCATGAAAATAATAGGATTAATTGGATAACTATATTACAATTCATCACAAGTTCATAGCATAAGATAAAATACTTAGGTCAATTCATCACATACTTTATATCCTAGAGCAAATTCTCAAAAACTAGCATGATAGGACTATAATTTATCCTAATTTGTCATTATTGATACAAAAACATCATTGTAAAGAAAGTAAACCAAAAACCAATTTAATTAAACCAACATTACTAAATTCACATCAAGATCACAACATAGGGTTAAGGGGTAAAGGTTATCTTCTACAAACTAGACCAATCCATCAACATATTTCATAATTGAGTTAAATTACATGTTTATATATTCATAATATCCAAAAAATATCATAAAATATCAATTCATAACATAAATTTTGAGATTTGAAAAAAACCCATTTGAAAACCCAACTTTTGTAATCAATTTGACGGAAACCTTTGAGGAAAGAGGTCTCAAAGGTGAAAGAGATCGAACACCTTACTAATTGATAAATATTTATGGATGAAATTGATTCATTCAATCTCTTAAAAACTCCCCTTTATTGGTCTTCAATGTAGTTCTTCACTCGAAAGAGAAAGAAGAGAGAAGGAAGAGAGTTTTGGGTTTGAGAATTATAAAAGTTTAGTTTAGGCTAATTAGGTTAGAGATTTATATAGGGGGTTATGTAAATTAATTAGACCTCACCTAAACCCTTATTAATTTTCTAAATAAACCAATTAATTATTTGAACTAAGTGAAAAGCAATCATCAGAGACGACACCATGATTGACAGATTGTGGGTCAATCAACGACCAATCCTCATTTCCCTGCTGCACATTTTTTTGGTTAGTTAAGAGATTGTGAAAAATAGGCCCTTCAAGAATTTGGCTAAATGTCTATCGACTGAGGGAATCACACCCCGTCGATTTGACAAGGAGCCATATGCGGCAACTGTTGGTGAGATTGTCCATTGATAACTTTTCGTCACTTTTGCAAGGGTCCTCATCAACCTTGGGGAGTCGTGCCCATACGTTTCAACTATGATTTAACTCTAATGCATGTTACACACCCTTCCACCAATTTTAATCATTTTTTGACTCCTAAAATCTAGTCAAATAATCTAAGGCATGCTAGTACCTCACCAAACTAGTTCTAAAGCGTAATGGGCGTTCTTGGACCATTTGGTGTTTAGACTTCCTAAATGACTTATATTTATTAAAATTAACCTTAAAACAGTATATAAAACTTATGACAATAATATTAGGCTCTAGAACATGTCTTAGATTTTAAAAGTATTATAGATATAAAGTTTGGAAGTGTTTGGAGGTCAAACGTCCAAGACATCCGTAAACTAGTCGAAGTTAAACTAGTGTGTCGTAATGTTTTGTAGTGTAGTTTTGGGGGATCGTTGAGGCTAAAATTGAGTATGAATTATTCCAATGCATAGCCTGGCATGTAAAGATTTAAAACATACGAGAACGACAATCTGGGGACCAGACTAAGGGTCCCCAAAGAGGACCCAAACCTTGCAAAGAAAGCTGCTGCGCCAGCCCAGATTGAGCAACGGCTGTTCGTCGCGCAGCTGGCAATGTAGAAGGATAAAGTGTAACCTGCAACGCGGGACGTCATGAACCATTCTGTCTAAAAAATAATTTCATAAAGAAGATTTTTAAATGCATTTGCGATGCGTAGTATACTCTCTTTTTTGGCCCATCAATTTTAAGTCAAATATAAATTTTTTAATTGTCTAATAAGTGTAGGGGCCCTATTGTGTAAATTTGAGATGAATTATTGAAGGTTATTGAGTATCTTTATACTCCTAAATTCACCAATCAAGGCAAAACTCTCAGCTAAAAAACAAAACCTCTCCATTCTTCTCTCCTAAACCTCCATTTTTGAAGCTTGGGAGCTCCTAGGAAAAAAGACTGATTTTATCAAGTTTTATCCATCAATTTTGTGGGATTTTCATCACGAATAAAGCATGAAATTCATCTTTGAATCTCTTTTATTCAAGGATCAAAATTCAAAGTTATTTCTAAAGTCTTTTAACGATGAACTTGTCCAATTCCGTAATATATCCATGGGTTATTGCATTAAATGTTTGAATCATTTTATATTGAATGATTGTTGTTAATTAGATTATTTTAACCTAAAATATCTATGAAACCATGTATTTCATGTAAACCTACATTTGACTACTTAATGGGTGAATTGATCATGTCTTAATGCAATTGAATTCTTACTTAGTTTGATTAGGGCTATTGAATTATGACTGAATCATGCTAGAATTGTTAGTTGGCTGACCTAATTTCATAAATTCTTGTTGTATTATCCTTGATTCATTATGTATTGTGATTATTAGGTTGAATTGTTAACTATGGCCATTGGTAAGGGTCTTGATATATTGTGTTGGATGAATTGTCTTTGGATTGAAGTTGTGAGGTTGGATCAATGGTATGTTGACCTAAATTTCTCTATATTATGCAGGCTAGTTCATAGATGATGATTATGCTTGGTATGGTTCACTTATGGTGGAGGTGCTTATGTGTTATACTTTTGACTAATGTGACCTTGTCCGCATTACATTCTTTCTTTATGAATTTAGAGAATCTATGGATAAAATAGATACGATAAAAACCAATATGAATATTATAAAGACAATAAAAAAATACATATTATGGTGGTTTGTTTAGTTGATGTATGTGAAGTATGATGATATCTATGTGAGTAAGGTGAAAGTATGTGTTCTTATATTGACGTTAGGTGATCATGTAGACTATGAGTATGTCCTTATGTGTGTAGTCTTAGGATTGATGTATGATTCTTCCTAATTTGTTATGTGTGTCTTAGGATGGTTATATTGATTATATTATATTAGTAAATAGGGTGACTTATATATGATGTTAGTTATGACTATGTGCTTCTAGAATGATATGATATATGTGTAGAGTGTGTGTGTCTTATTTAAACACACTTGATACATGTATAATGTGAAGATAAAGTTCTTGAATTAGTATGCTAAAGCTTCTTAGTCTTGAATGTATGATTGTCATGTGACCTTTAACATGGATAAGAAATTCCTTTATGTGGAACCTTCAATGTAGTTGGAAGGTTATGACATCCTTGTAGTTGAAAGCCGTAACGATATCCTCCTTATGTGAATGTTGGACTTAGGGTTTATTGGCTGTAACAACATGAAATCATCCTTAGGAAAGTCATTGAGCTATCCTTTAGACAATGTAGGTAGCCCTAGCTGACCCTATTTGGTAAGGTGAAATGTGATTGGGTTATGAACTAGATATGGAACCTCTTCATGTACTCTTTTATTGAAATACTCTATGAGAACAACGGATAGCACCGAGACATATGGTTTGGGAAGTATCTCTAGTTCATAATAAGGCTAGAGTACAAAGAAACCCTTCATATTCCTTAGACATATGCCTAAATGTGATTTGTCCTAGTTCTAACATTGGCAAGTACACCACCCTTTATCGGAGAAGGGTTGATTATGGATTCCATGCTTAGCTACCATGGTCTATGTTTTTATTGCCTTTTTTCAACATATGGGATGCCTAATAGTATTGGCGAAGTTTTATGGAGTTTATGTTGTCGTATGGGACACTATCTAGACATACACGATTCAGTTTTGAATGAGTTAGTCTCTAGGTCTTACACAAGACCATTACTTGAATGTCTTTATGTGATGAATGTATCTTAATGAATTCATAAAGATAATGTCTTAAGTTTGAAAGTATGTTAATTAATAAGTACTTGCCTAGAGTAGTTAAGGGGTGCTTAATTATGTTCTGAATGGGGCATAGGAATGGTCAATTCATGTCTTACCTAGGGAAGTCTTAAGAATAAATCTATATAGGGAAAGTAAATTGAATAAGTAGACATGATCAAAACATAGGTAATCGTAAGGATTATTTAGGTAAGTTTGAAGAGTGTGTATGGGCACTCTCTTCTTGCATTACTCAAGTTAGACTTTTGATAACTTTTGGGAAGAGAATGTTTGATATATATATATATATATATATATATATATATATATATATATATATATATATATATATTTATGCTAGTATGTTAAGTAAGAATGATCTTATCCAAGGTAGTCAAATCTTTTAGGTGTGTATGAAGGGATTGTATGGGCGGTGGCTTCATAACTTTCAAGTGAACCTTAGAATCTCATATTTATGTGTTTTGGATATACTTTGATTCTATAGTGTGATAGCTGAGTTTTGGATGAACTTACAGTAAAGTCACTGTAAGCATCAGTGTAATGTTACTATAACATGCATGTAAATTAAGTATAAATTGTAATGTGTTTTAATTGTGTTGTTTGGTGTTTAAATGTGATTTTTATGCTTATACTTTGAAGTTTTAATAAAAAAGATCATGTTTATCATGAATGTCCATTTCTCATGTTTTCTGCATTAAGTCATACTGAGTACATGTGTTTGTACTAATTCCATACTTTTTGTCTATCTCTTAAAGATTTGTATAATAGGAGAGAGGCATCTTGGAGAAATCTTGGAATCTAGTTATTATTCAAGAAAATTTGAAGTATGTACTCACTTGACTCGACGACATATCTACGTTTTTACTTCTTTTATTCGAAGTATATTTATAGACTAAGTATTTATATACTTAAATATATGGGTGGTGTCCCAAGTATTCTTGAGTCTAAGACTATTATATATTGAGACAATTTTCTATTTTTTAAATATGAAAGATATTTGAAGAAGTTTTCGTGTTAAAAGTAATAATTTCGCACTACTTTTTTATACATGTATGCAATAAATAATGTCTAAGGGCTTGTAAAAGACCCCCGAGAGGTCAAGTACTCCATGTTGAACTCTGATAGTGCCATATCTTCTAGGGTGTACGCTTGGGATGTGACAACAATACAACCCTTTAAATCATGTAAGGGAGTCGTAGTGGTACCCAAATTTAGGTACTCAACGAGTGAACCTCAATCTAATACAACATTGATATAATTGCGACTTCATCCCTTAAATGTCTGCCATACCATGACAGACACTACTTTCCTAAAAGCACTCACCTTCTTATTTCCATCAGGGACCAGATCACCGTATCTTGAATAAGATTCCCTAACCCATTTAGGGATGTGTAGGCCTCATGGATTGGTAAATTGCTCGAAGCTATTGTACGTGATTGTCTACCTTTCCCATGAATATCTTCAATCTAGACCCTCAGTGATAAATAACTTTTCTAATACAATCATTCTATGTTCATAGAATTTTAATTTGTTGAGTAGCGGGGGATGAGGACCATGACTTTATGGCGCTGCAACCATAGTCGGTATTGGAGCATTCACTATATTTGTTGTTGGAGGGGCGGATGCTGGAGCTCTCAATGAGTCTGGGATAATCCTTACATGGATCTCCACTCGCCTTGAATGTAGAGTCTGGTCATCATCTTTTTTTGGAGAATGCGACTTTAAATTCAAAGGACTCTCCCTCGCTGCCAGAGTTATGCTCCGAAACCATAGACATGGGTTTCTTGACCTTCCCGTTGCCTCCCTTAGGCGGTGCTAACATTCCCTTTTTGGGGGGATTTCCTACCCATTCATTGATCATATGTCTTGTTCCATTTTACTGGGCGGAATGTCGAGGTTGGTTCTATCCATATCACATCCGGGTTTACCCCCTAGGTGTAACCGGCATCATCGCCCTCTTTGAGGACTAAGAATAGGCCCATAGTCTCATGTCATTACATTCATAGGTTAAAAATGTGGAATAATTTAAAACATTTCATTGCATCTACTTGAGGTTTACATAGACCTCTACATACACACATATATATACTATCAAGTATACATAGACCCTTCGTATAGGAAGGTTACATAGCCTTCTATTTTTTTTACACACACACACACACACACAGACACACACACATATATATATATATATGATAGAAAGATAGTCTCATCTCATACCATCTAAATGATCATCACAGTTTGGGAATAGCCCTACATCAACTGTAAAGAAGCCACTAATAGGCCTATAATAGTAGAACAAAATGAAAGTGGAATGAACATAAAAGTTTTGAAAAATAAGGAACGTCCAAGCCAAGATATTGACATCGCCCTAGGAAAGTGAGGACCTACCCACTTGGATGTTAGAGAATATCCAAACCTTCTTCAATTTGTCTCGAATGAGCCTTCAACCAACCGAACCTAAAAGGTTTGGGAAAAAGGAAAAAAATGAGGTTCGTACTCCATATGTTCTAAGTATGAGACCATATGCACATATAAGAGTAAAATATGCTAAAAAGGGACATTTTGTCAAAACATTCCATTTTTAACCTTTTAAATGTCTAACGCAAAATCAATCAAGTCATACCAACCAACCAAACATGCTTACTAACCCAAACGAGTAATATTTATCCCAACATACTTGAACCTATTATTTACTACAACCCTATCATCAAGGAATAACATCAGAAGTATAAATAAGAGTCACAAATTTCATAATAAGCAATACAACTACTCATGAATCCTATAAGGTAGAGAAGTGCAATGACAAACCAAAGCCCCATAACCTTACTCAATCAAGTAGCCTCAATAAGAAACCATAACCAATGTCCATCTTCACATAAAATAGCATTCAGATATATGCTTCATCTTATTTTTACAATATAACCCAACACATACTCATAGGTGAACTAAACAACATATATTATTAACAATGTGAAAATTCATCATGTATATATCATATATATTCATAACATAGACATACATAACAACATCCTCCTAAGACTCCTTTCACGGCCCGCAACTACACCCTAGAATTTAGGACATCCCTATGTCATCATACGGCGAATGAGACTTCAAGAAGTCTCACCTAAGACTCTCGTATCATTCATTGCATAATAAACATTCTAAAATAGGTAAGAATTTAAAACTTTATTCAGACACGATGAACTCTTTCATAAACATTACACAAATGGAGGATATTCATTTAAAACATTAAATCTTTACAACAATCTACTTGAACCATCTAATGTTTGGAGTTTACAACACTTGGGACTAATCCCATACAAGACAAAAAAATAAAGTCTATGATACAAAGGACATGTGGATATTCTCCTCGAACCGATCAGGACTTACAAATACTTCATCTTCAAGCCATAGAAACCTATCCATCCTCCATGGCATATCAAGACTTCCATTTCCCTACAGTTTCATCAAAAAGGGAAAAGAAGGGCTTAGCACATTAGATGTACTAAGTATGCAAGCAATGCAAAAACCATAAAAAAGGGACATTTAGTGTATAACATGCTTTTCATGAATTGCGATTAAAACATTATACTATAATCATAAAAACTTAGAAACATATAAGAAATTATTTAACAAAAAAGTCACATTTTCAGCAAACATTAGAGTATAGTTACTTCACTTAAGAAACCCTTTAGCATGTAATCTTCTCACTCAAAGCTATGCTATGATTCAGGTAAGTCACACAAAGAGAGACCGCCATACACCCTCTCTAGATATGCCTAAACGACACTCAAGATTACATATAATGAGTCACATACACACTTAAGAGATATCAACATAAGAACATGAGATTCTCCTATCATGGTGACTCTACGGTTAACTTGAGTGAGTTGTAAAGAGACCGCTTATACAATCTCTTAAACACACACTTAGGAGATCCTATAGAATCCTTTTAATAGAATCGTTCTAATTTAACACATTAACTTATAGGTGATATCACATTCTCCATCCAAAGGATATCAAAAACTTACTTAGGTAAATCAAGAAGATAACGTCCATAGTGACCTCTTAAAGATTACCTAAATAATCCTTATGATTACCTAAAGCTTAGATCATGTCCTCATAATAAACAAACTTCCCTAACTAGATTCATTCTTAAGACTTATCTAGGTGAGTTAGTAAGTGACCATTCCTATGCGCCCTTCACAACTTAACTACTCAACCCTTAATTACTCTACATAAGTACTAATTCTTTTAACATACTTCATAAACTTTAGTCATTTCATTAATTAGTTCATTAAGATGCATTCATCACATAAAGGACATCCAAATAATGTCTTAGACAAGACCTAGGGACTGTAACTAACACCTTCAAAACCTATGGGTGCAATGTTTAAATAGTGTCCCATAACACTACATAAACTTCAAAGAAATTAAATATGGTTAGTAAGTATCCCACAAGATGAGAATAGGCAATAACCAACATAAACCATGATTACTAGGCATGGAATCCAGAGTTCTAAACTACTTTGAGGAGGGTATTCTACCCTCAAATGGTAGAACTAGACACATCCCATGTAGGCATATGGTTAAGAACTATGAAGGACTTTTACGTACTCTTGTCTAATTCTCAAGTAGAGTAAATTTTACTTTAGTATCATTCTCAAGTAGACTTACATCCCATTATATAAAAACTCGGTGCTAGCGTTGGTTCTCATAGAGTTAGTGACATTAAAGGATAACATGAAGAGGGTTCCTTATCGAACTCATAAACCAATCACATTCACCCTACCACGGATGTCCACTAGGGATACCTTCTAATGGCGATTAAGATAGCACTTTATGACTTACCTAAAGATGATATCATGCGGTTCCATCCAATCAACCCTAAGTCCATCATTCCTTTACCTTAAGGATACCATGAAATCTCTCAACTTAAACATTAATAACATAACTTTTCCCACTTACATGACATTCTTAATATCCTTTAAGGTCTAACATATGTTTCATTCATTCATGACTAGGGTGTAGTAAGCCTACCTAGTCAAGAAATATCATATTCACACATCATTTCTACAAGTATCAAGTAAGGGCCACAAGTCTCCTAAACAACACACATAACATTCTTTACTGATAACATATAACATATCATTCTTCTAAGAACTTAGGAATTACCCCTATCATGTTTATCTCATCCTATACATTACTATATTATCATGAATATAATCATCACAACACATATAGTCAAGTAGGAACAATCATGTATCAACATCTAAGACTACATATATAACAACATAGTCATAGTCAACATGATCTCCTAATATTTATAGAAACAACACATACTTTCACATTAATTCACATTTAGATAGATATGCTAATACTTAACATAAATCAACTACACATATCATCATAGTATTTCAGGCAGTGGCTACAAGACCATGATCATCATATTGCATAATATAACACCGAGAAGACCACATCAATTAACATAAAACCGCTACCATAAGTGGACCATACCAATAACAACATAATTGAATTCTAATTAATATTAAATAAAAGGAATTAGGTCAGCATACACCCACTCCATCTTACAACTTCGATTCCAAAGCTAAGTCATCCAATTCAATATCATGACTCCTTACCCAAGGCCATAACCAACAATTCAATACAATTAAATCATTGATTAGTGAAACTGAGTCAATTTATTACATACTCATCAAGCTAATATAACCTGGGTATCAATTGAATATTATTATTGCATCATTGGAAAGCCCATAGAAATCTACTCTAGAGTCTATAAGCATTAAGTCAATATCAATTTAATAATCTTAGCATGCAATAGATATAAGAGTATTCCGTGATAAATTAATCAAATTGAAACGGCCTATGCACTTTACATGCATAATCTATACATGAATCAAAAGCCCACAACAATCTACACTTGAAGTCATGAATATTAAAGCATAATCATTTCACCCATATTTTAGTGAAATTTAATGATTTTAGAAGATCAAGGGTTCATGTAGAATTTCATTGGAAAACATCAATCATACATCTATTTAATCATATATAAATGTTTGGAAACCATTTATGCAAGAACCCAAGAGTTAGAGTAGGAATTGGATTTTTTCATCTTTTTTCATTTTTGAAATCATCTTTGAAGTTGTCTCTAAGGTGATAGAAAGCATTAGATGAAGAACTCTCATACCTTATTTGAATAATACAAAGATAATTGAAGTATAAATTCCATTGAAGACCCATATTCAAGTTCTATTTTAACTTTGAATTCACATGGAGGATTTTGGAGAAACTTAAGGAGGGAAGGAGTTTTAATTTTGAAGAATGAAATCTTATTAAGTGTTAGTCACTTATATATACATTTAAAATACCCAATTTTTCCTTAGTAAAACTCCAATACATCAATTTATAAATGGGTTGAATTTACAAGTTCACCCCTAGAATTGGCAGTGAACTATTAGCCGAAATAGGCCAACGATAGACTGCCCATCGACGGGGCGTAACCCCTCTTACGGGGCCGTGCTTGAAACCGTCGATGGGTTTATAGGATTGGAAGAGGTTGCTTTGCCACCAAGTCTAAGTACCTACCCACGCAACCAACCTACGGGGAGTCGACAAGGCTACTAGCAGTAGATTGGCTTACGTAGGTGGATTTCCTTTTGGAAGTTTTGGCCACCAACTTGGGTCCTTCCTCAAGGAACCTTAGATGGTCCTTGGGGATAATTTACCGGATGATTAAAACCCAAATATTATATTCTATATGTTTATCACCTCTCACATAAATTTCATCCAAACTTAACTCGTAAAACTCGACGAAACATGCCTAAAAACACAATGTCATTTCAAGGCAAATCTTTCCAACTTCATGGACGTTCTTGAACTTTTTACCTCCAAACATCACTAAACCTTACACACTGACTTTAAACACCATATTACTTCAGTTAAAGGACATATAAGCTCATGAATAACCCATCAACACATAAAACCACATATGAGGCACTTAGGTGACTTAGTCGTCGAATGTCTTGGTCATCCCTTGACGTATAATTTCTAATGCAACTAAAATCTTATCTACTGCCTATACACCAAATTATAGACCAAATTAGGACCTTATATCATCATTACAACCACTTCAGTCTCTAGATTTACCTAAATTATTTTCGGGGTCTTACAATCTCCCCCACATGGACAACATTCTTCCTCAAATGACAGTTGGCACTTCCCGAACGTTTTCAAGAGTAAGGATTCAATTAGAAACTTATAAAAATTCCATATAACAGTCAATCAAGAAGAAAACATCAATTTTACATAATTAAGAGAATCACAACACAACAAGAAACTAGAAAACATTCTATCAGTCTTCATGCTATAAAACTCACATGTTTCATTAAAAATAGAAAAATATCATTTTATATTAAATATATTACTTATACACATCATTTGTAATAACATAAAAACAATTTAGACCAAAGAATCAATTAGCTGAATTTCAAAAAATTTCACAGTGAACAGGCAGTGTATTAAAATGATTTGAGCAAATTTTTAAAAAATGCAATTTCTAGGCAATTCATGATATAAGCATGCTAATATTTAAGGTAACATAAAATAAAAATTTTTTAAAACATAATCATGGCTTTTTAAAATACACAATGCAAGAAGATAATCAATTTCAATTTCAACAGAACATTAATCAAATATGCACATCATAAGGAGAAAGTTTGGAACTCATATTCCACAAAAGACTACTTTACGACTAAGTTATCAAGAACACTTTGGCTTAGGCTTGAATAAACATATTATTAAAGGTTATTTGCACCTTACTCCCAACAAACATTATCCTTCACCATACTCCCCCACTTGGGAGAAACACATTCTAAGGTAAAAACCACCTTCTTTCACACCTCATCTCACAAGTCACATTTCATGTTTTCTCGCCCTCAACCCAAAATTCAAAAAATCACCCTCAAGGGACCATCACATAAGGGAAACAAGGGAAATACACCTTAGACAAAGCCCTTATGCACGATTAGATGAAAGAAGAAGTGAAACTTTTCCTAGCATCCAATAGCCGCCTATTTATAATGTGGCGCGCTTTACTTTATAAACATCACTCTACTAGATGTGGTTCATAAGAAAACGAAGACACTCCCTGAACTTTAAGTTCTTATACCATCTCTGTCATAACCCGCATGTACACCCTAGAAGTTAGGGCATCCTTATGTCGTCACACGTCAAATTAGACTTCAAGAAGTCTCTTCTAAGCCTCTTGTATCATTCATTCCATCATAAACATTCTAAAATAAGTAAGAATTTAATAATTTCTTCACGTACGAAGAACTCTTTCATAAACATAACACACAAGCAGAAGATATTCATTTAAAATATTAAATCTTTACAACAATCTACTTGAACAATCTAAACTTTTGAGTTGACAACACTTTGGACTAATCCTATACAAGACAATAAAATAAAGTCTATGACATAAGGTACATGTGGATATTGTCCTTTAATCCCTGAGAACTCACCAATACTTCATCATCAAGTTATAGAAACCTATCTATACTCCATGGAATATCAAGACTTCCAATTCCCTACACATTAGTCAAAAAGGGAACAGAAGGGGTTAGCACATTAAATGTACCAAGTATAGAAGTCATGTAAAAACCATGAAAAAGGAACATTTTGTATATAACATTCTTTTCATGAATTTCGATTAAAACATCATACTATAATCATAGGAACAACAATTAACAACTTAGAAACACATATGAAATCATTTAACAAAAAGTCTTATTTTTAGCAAAAATTACAGCAAAGTCACTTCACATTCGACAGTCCTTAGCATGTAATCTTCTCACTCAAAGATATCTTAAGATTCACTTAAGTCAAACAAACAGATACCGACCATACACCCTCTCTAGATGTGCCTAAACGACCCTCAATATTTCTAACAATGATTCACATGCACACTTAAGATAAGTCAACCTAAGAACATGAGATTTTCCTACCAAGGTGACTCTAAGTGTCACGACCCAAAACGGGGACGCGACTGGCACCCACATTCACCCTCCTATGTGAGCGAACCAACCCATCTAAACCTTAACATTTTAATACAATATCATCAAAAGTAATGCGGAAGACTTAACTCATTAATAAAAACAATTCAAAACTATTATTATTATCCCCAAAATCTGGAAGTCATCATCACAAGAACATCTATCCTCAAATTACTAAACTAAAATGTCTAAGAACAAAAATAACTAAAAAGATAGTCTATGCCGGAAGTTCAAGGCATCAAGACTTGAAGAAGAAGATCCAGTCCAGCTAGAAACATTAGCTCACCCTGAAGATCCGGTGTGACGAAGACTGGCTTGATTTACTGCTGAGTTGAAGTTGACGGAACGTTTGCTGCATTACACAAATAACAAAGAAGAAAACATAAAAGTAGGGGGTCAGTACAACCACAAGTACTGAGTAGATATCATCGGCTAACTCAAAATAGGGAACAGTATATATCAATAATAATGTAAATCAACTACAATACTCAACATGTAGCAATAACAATATTAATTCATCAATGAATACAACCGAGTTCACACATGAGGACTCAAACCTCAATACCATACTCATTTGGGAATTAAGTTCATTAGATTGAGTATATTCATTATCTTTCAAGATTCATTATCTTTCTTCCTCTTGTGTCGGTACGTGACACTCCGCTCCACTAATTCTATCCTGGTGCCGGAACGTGGCACCCGATCCATATACTATCCTGGTGTTGGAACGTGACACTCCGATCCTCATATTCTATCCTGGTGTCGGAACGTGACACTCCGATCCTCATATTCTATCCTGGTGTCGGAACGTGACACTCCGATCCTTATATTCATTCTATCCTGGTACCGGAACGTGGCACCCGATCCATATTCTATCCTGGTGTCGGAACGTGACACTCCGATCCTCATATTCATTCTATCCTCGTACCGGAACGTGGCACCCGATCCATATTCTATTCTGGTGTCGGAACGTGGCACTCCGATCCTCATATTCATTCTATCCTGGTACCGGAACGTGGCACCCGATCCCCTAATTCAACAAGCCTTCTTTTACACTAAGGCATCATCAATCTTATTATATAATATATCAAGCGAATTAAGGTTCTTTCAAGATTTGGGATTCAATAGCTTCATCATGCTTTGTTAATTCATCACAATTTCATAATCCTAATCATGCAAGCATACAATTTAAGCACATAGCAGGGTTTACAATACTATCAACACATAATATTCACTATTAAGAGTTCACTACGAATATCGTAACATAAACCATAACCTACCTCCACCGAAGAATTGGAATCAACAAGAAATCTCCCAAGCTTTGTTATTCCTCTTCCCTCTTCGATCGATCAATACTCTCTCAATTCGTGTCTCTCTTTTCTCTCTTGTTCTTTCTCTTTTGTTTTATTCAAACCCTCTTTCCTTTACCCTAATTTAAAATATAATTAAGTGTAAAAGCGGACAATAAAACCCCACTAATTAACCCAAAGTTACCCCTTTTATCCCTCAAGGATTTGAGTTATTAATATAAACCCTCAATCCTTATAATTAAGGAAAGAATAGTCCAAAACTTCCCTTAAAACGTGTGAAGAAATCCCATTCTGCCTGGGATTTGCGCAACCTGTGACGGCCCGTCGTGCCTGCGACGGTCTGTCACACAGGTCGTCGCAGCCTCCCAAAATCTAGGTGAGCTGTGACGGCCCGTCACACCAGTGACGGTCCGTCCTGCACCTCCGTCATGACGGTCAGAAACTCGTTTCTTGTACCAAATTCTCAAAAGTTGAAGTGTTTTGCAACAGAAACGCACGACGGTTCGTCGTGGATGTGACGGCACCTCCTGCAGGTCCGTCACAATTTACAGAGAGTCGATTTTCAGTACCCAATTTCAGAATTCTAAGTATGCTGAAACGATGCACCCTCGACGGGCCGTCGTGCCTGTGACGGTCCGTCGCAGTGCCCGTAGTCTTGGCCAGTTTTTCCAGAATTAAAAATCTGCTGCTCAAAACGACTAAACAAGTCGTTACAATAGATACCAATTTACCCATCGTTCGTCCCCGAACGATCAAAAGAAGAAAAACAATGGCGAAAAGGAGTACCTGAATCTGTAAACAGATGTGGATATTTTTCTTGCATATCTGCCTCCTTCTCCCAAGTAGCTTCTTCAACCGGTCGATTCTTCCATTGAACTTTGATGGATGCAATCTCTCTCGACCTCAACTTGCGAACTTCTCTATCTAATATAGCAACCGGTTCCTCTTCATAAGTCAAGTTCTCATCCAACAAAACTGAATCCCAACGGATGATGTAGTTTCCATCTCCATGGTATCTTTTCAACATGGACACATGAAATACCGGATGCACTCCGGACAGCCCTGGGGGCAAGGCTAA
Organism: Solanum peruvianum; assembly: GCA_027705065.1. Classification (NCBI taxonomy): domain Eukaryota; kingdom Viridiplantae; phylum Streptophyta; class Magnoliopsida; order Solanales; family Solanaceae; genus Solanum; species Solanum peruvianum. The sequence goes on from JAKWJD010001757.1 coordinate 20,148,132, forward strand.
TTCATAAGCCACCTCCCCTATTCTCTTAAGCACTTCAAATGGTCCAATATACCTTGGACTTAACTTACCCCTTTTTCCGAACCGCATCACCCCTTTCATGGGTGAAACCTTCAACAGGACTTGTTCACCTTCCATGAACTCCAAGTCTCTAACCTTTCGGTCTGCATACTCCTTTTGTCTACTTTGTGCCGCTAGAAGCTTTTCTTGAATTGCTTTCACCTTCTCCAGAGAATCTCTCAACAGATCAGTCCCCCAAGGTCTAACTTCAAAGGCATCAAACCAACCAATGGGAGATCTACACCTCCTCCCATACAATTCTTCTAATGGAGCCATATCAATACTGGAGTGATAGCTATTATTGTATGAAAACTCCGCCAAAGGTAAAAAGCTATCCCAATGGCCACCAAACTCTATCACACATGCACGAAGCATATCCTCCAATACTTGAATCGTTCGCTCAGACTGACCATCAGTCTGAGGGTGAAACGCAGTACTAAGGTCCAACCTAGTACCTAATTCCGCATGTAATGTCCTCCAAAACATAGAAGTAAACTGCGTACCTCTATCTGATATGATGGACAGTGGAACTCCATGCAACCGAACGATCTCTGAGATGTAGATCTTGGCTAACTTCTCTGCATTGTAGGTCACCTTGACCGGAATGAAATGAGCAGACTTAGTTAACCTATCAACAATCACCCAAATAGAGTCATACTTACCCAAGGTCTTTGGAAGACCAACCACAAAATCCATTGCGATTCTCTCCCACTTCCATTCAGGAATGGGCATTCTCTGAAGTGTTCCTCCGGGCCTCTGGTGTTCATACTTTACTTGTTGACAATTTGGACATTTGGCAACAAACTCAACAATATCTCGTTTCATTCTACTCCACCAGAAGTGTTGCTTTAGGTCACGATACATCTTGGTTGCACCAGGATGTATAGAATATCCGGAACTATGAGCTTCTGTAAGAATAGTGGTGATCAAATCATCGATGCGGGGTACACATACCCTTCCCTTAATCCTCAGAACACCTTCCTCATCAATTATTGCTTCCTTAGCCTCTCCTCGCAACACTTTATCTCGAATGCGACCTACTTTCTCATCATCAAACTGCTTCCCCTTAATCTTGTCAAGGAAAGAAGATCTTGCCTCTACACAAGCCAACAATCCTCCCTTCTCATTTATTTCTAACCTCATAAGGTTGTTAGCCAAAATCTGAACCTCTCTAGCCAATGGGTGTCTCGAAGCTTGCAAGTGAGCTAGACTTCCCATGCTGCCGGCCTTTCTACTCAAGGCATCTGCCACAACGTTCGCCTTCCCCGGATGATACAAGATAGTGATATCGTAGTCCTTCAGTAGTTCCATCCATCTCCTTTGTCTTAAGTTCAAATCTTTCTGAGTAAAGACATACTGTAAACTACGATGATCCGTGTAGATTTCACACTTAACCCCATATAAATAATGCCTCCATTGCTTCAATGCAAATACTACCGCGGCCAATTCTAAGTCATGAGTTGGATAGTTACGTTCATGCACTTTTAATTGTCTTGAAGCATAAGCAATCACGTTCTTCTCTTGCATTAGCACTGCACCCAAACCCGTATAGGATGCATCACAATAAACAATGAAGTTCTTACCCTCTACTGGCAAAGTAAGAATTGGTGCGGTAGTCAACAAGGTCTTAAGCTTCTGAAAGCTTTCCTCACATTCATCCGACCATACAAATGGAACATTTTTCTTAGTCAAGTTTATCAATTGGGAAGCAATAGAAGAGAATCACTTGACAAATCGGCGGTAGTAGCTAGCTAACCCAACGAAACTCCTTATTTCTGACACGTTTGTAGGTCTTACCCAATTTTTCGCCGTCTCAATCTTAGATGGATCCACCATCACTCCATCCTTAAAAACCACGTGCCCCAAGAAGGACACTGAATCTAGCCAAAACTCACACTTGGAGATTTTGCATAAAGCTTTTTCTTCCTCAACAACTCTAACACCATTCTCAAATGCTCCTCATGTTCCTTCTTACTTTTAGAGTATACCAATATATCATCTATAAATACGATCACAAAGAGGTCCAAATATGGCTTAAAAATCCCATTTATCAAGCTCATGAAAGCAGCAGGGGCATTCGTAAGACCAAAAGACATTACCACAAATTCATAATGCCCATACCTAGTTCGAAAAGCAGTCTTTGGCACATCCGTTGCGCGTATTTTCAATTGGTGATAACCGGACCTCAAGTATATTTTTGAGAAGACACAAGCACCTTGTAACTGATCGAACAAGTCATCAATACGAGGAATGGGGTACTTGTTTTTAATAGTTACTTTGTTCAACTGTCGGTAATCTATGCACATTCGAAAGCTCCCATCCTTCTTCTTTACAAACAAGACCGGAGCACCCCAAGGAGATGCACTTGGTCTAATGAAGCCTTTGCTCAACAACTCTTGAAGTTGTGCCTTTAACTCTCTTAACTCTGCAGGAGCCATTCTATAAGGGGGTACAGAAATGGGGCGAGTACCTGGTTCCAAATCAATGCAGAAGTCTATATCCCTATCTGGTGGCATACCAAGAAGATCTGCAGGGAACACATCCAAAAACTCACGGACTACCGAAATTGACTCCATCGAAGGTACTTGAGCAGAGTCATCCTTGAGATGTGCCAAGAAAGCTAAACACCCTTTACTCACCATTTTCTTAGCACGAAGAAAGGAGATGATACGCACCGGATTGGAAGTGTAGTCTCCCTCCCACACTAACGGATCTGCCCCATGCTTGGCTAACGTCACAGTTTTAGCATTACAATCCAAAATCGCAAAATTTGGATAAAGCCAAGTCATACCCAGAATTACATCAAAGTCACCCATTTCTAGAATAACCAAGTCTACATAAGTGTTGCTCCCCACAAAATTCACCAAACAAGACCTATATACCTTTTCAACTACCACAGACTCACCCACCAGAGTAGAAACACGAATAGGCATGTCAAGTAATTCACAATGCAAATTTAGACCATTAGCAAATGATGAAGATACATATGAAAACGTTCAGCCAGGGTCAAATAATACAGATGCCATGCAATCACAAACCAAAACATTACCTGTGATAACAGCATCAGACGCCTCCGCTTCAGATCTCCCAGGGAAAGCGTAACAATGGGCCCTATCACCAGTCTGTCCGTTGCCCCTACCATGTTGTGTCGTAGTGGCTCCCATTTGCCCATCACCTCTGCCGTTGTGGTGACCACCATTACCTCGACCACCACGCCCTCTAGAATAACGGCCTCTACCATGACCACCTCTACCTCTAGCTAGTGGGGCTCTGTAACTCTGGTTTGGACAATACCTCTTAATGTGTCTAATCTCCCCACATTCATAACATTCTCTGGGTTCACGCATCGGCCCCTCAGAGAAACGTTGACCGGTCTGAGGTGGACCCCCAACTACAGTCTGTAGTGAAGACTGAATTGGTCGACTTGCGTAACCTCCGGAGCTCTGTCCTCTAGAGTGAGAACCATTAAACTCACCTCCCCTTCGAAACCTTTTTGATGTCGATGTCGTGTGGAAGTCATCTGGCTTCACTCCTTCCACTTCTATCACAAAGTCTACCACCTCTTGGAAGGATGTTGCTGTTGCCGCTATCTGTAAGGCTGAAATCCGCAATTCTGACCTCAACCCCTTCACAAAACGGCGGATCCGTTCTTGTGGACTGAAACAAAGTTGGGTGGCATACCTTGATAAGGCACGAAACTTAGCCTCATATGCGTTAACCGTCATCCTACCTTGCTCGAGACTCAAGAACTCATCCCTTTTTCTATCTCTCAAGGTCCTTGGGATATACTTCTCCATAAACAGGGTAGAGAATGATTCCCAAGTCATAGGTGGTGCCTCTGTTGGTTGACACTCAACATGTGACCGCCACCACATTTTGGCGTTCCCTTGAAACTGATAGCTTACGAACTCAACACCAAACCGTTCTACTATACCCATTTTGTGTAGTAGCTCATGATAATCAACCAGAAAATTGTAGGCATCCTCTGATTCTGCGCCCTTAAAGACTGGAGGTTTCAATTTCAAGAACTTACTGAAAAGTTCATGCTGATCATTTGTCATGATAGGCCCAGTAGTTAGACGTGGAAATGTGCCTATTCCCAATGACGCATCCATACGGGGAGCCATAGTAGCCACATGTCGTATCTCTGAAACCGGAGGTGTTGGTGCAGAAACCACTGGAGGTGCCTGACCGTGATCAGATAACCCGCTAAGGTAAGCAAGTACCCGGTTGATCATCTCTGGGGTAGGTTGGGGTGGCATTTCCTCATTTTGCACTTGTTCATTCTCCCCTTCCTCACCCTCTCTTATCACCTCCTCGGTCGGTGGAGGAGTCACTGCCCTAGCATCAGATGGGCTAGGTGCTCGTCCTCTTCCTCTAGAGGACGTCCTCCCACGACCTCTACCACGGCCTCTTGCCGCTGTTCTTCCTCGAGCCACAGCCCTAGTGGCTGGCTCACTCGTTTCTTGTCTTTCCGTTGTTTCTGCTGGTGCGGTCGTTGCTCTAGTTCTAATCATCTGCGAAATAGAGTGAAGATGGTCAGATACCAATTTGTATCACCTAGATACCAATTGGACTCAAGTAGTAGCACGAAAGAAAGAATGAAAGAATTGAATTTTCCTAAAGTCTTATATCCTCTCAAAGAAAAGTAAAGGCGTCCCCCTACCGTTCCTTAAGACTCTACTAGACCTGTTCTTGTGTGATGAGATCAATGAACCTAATGCTCTGATACCAAGTCTGTCACGACCCAAAACGGGGACGCGACTGGCACCCACATTCACCCTCCTATGTGAGCGAACCAACCCATCTAAACCTTAACATTTTAATACAATATCATCAAAAGTAATGCGGAAGACTTAACTCATTAATAAAAACAATTAAAAACTATTATTATTATCCCCAAAATCTGGAAGTCATCATCAGAAGAACATCTATCCTCAAATTACTAAACTAAAATGTCTAAGAACAAAAATAACTAAAAAGCTAGTCCATGCCGGAAGTTCAAGGCATCAAGACTTGAAGAAGAAGATCCAGTCCAGCTAGAAACATTAGCTCACCCTGAAGATCCGGTGTGACGAAGACTGGCTTGATTTACTGCTGAGTTGAAGTTGACGGAACGTTTGCTACATTACACAAATAACAAAGAAGAAAACATAAAAGTAGGGGGTCAGTACAACCACAAGTACTGAGTAGATATCATCGGCTAACTCAAAATAGGGAACAGTATATATCAATAATAATGTAAATCAACTACAATACTCAACATGTAGCAAATTAATTCATCAATGAATACAACCGAGTTCACACATGAGGACTCAAGCCTCAATACGATACTCATTTGGGAATTAAGTTCATTAGATTGAGTATATTCATTATCTTTCAAGATTCATTATCTTTCTTCCTCTTGTGTCGGTACGTGACACTCCGCTCCTCTAATTCTATCCTGGTGCCGGAACGTGGCACCCGATCCATATACTATCCTGGTGTCGGAACGTGACACTCCGATCCTCATATTCAATCCTGGTGTCGGAACGTGACACTGCGATCCTCATATTCTATCCTGGTGTCGGAACGTGACACTCCGATCCCCATATTCATTCTATCCTGGTACCGGAACGTGGCACCCGATCCATATTCTATCCTGGTGTCGGAACGTGACACTCCGATCCTCATATTCATTCAATCCTGGTACCGGAACGTGGCACCCGATCCATATTCTATCCTGGTGTCGGAACGTGACACTCCGATCCTCATATTCATTCTATCCTGGTACCGGAACGTGGCACCCGATCCCCTAATTCATCAAGCCTTCTTTTACACTAAGGCATCATCAATCTTATTATATAATATATCAAGCGAATTAAGGTTCTTTCAAGATTTGGGATTCAATAGCTTCATCATGCTTTGTTAATTCATCACAATTTCATAATCCTAATCATGCAAGCATACAATTTAAGCACATAGAAGGGTTTACAATACTATCAACACATAATATTCACTATTAAGAGTTCACTACGAATATCGTAACATAAACCATAACCTACCTCCACCGAAGAATTGGAATCAACAAGAAATCTCCCAAGCTTTGTTATTCCTCTTTCCTCTTCGATCGATCAATACTCTCTCAATTCGTGTCTCTCTTTTCTCTCTTGTTCTTTCTCTTTTGTTTTATTCAAACTCTCTTTCCTTTACCCTAATTAAAATATAATTAAGTGTAAAAGAGGACAATAAAACCCCACTAATTAACCCAAAGTTACCCCTTTTATCCCTCAAGGATTTGAGTTATTAATATAAACCCTCAATCCTTATAATTAAGGAAAGAATAGTCCAAAACGTCCCTTAAAACGTGTGAAGAAATCCCATTCTGCCTGGGATTTGCGCAAGCTGTGACGGCCCGTCGTGCCTGCGACGGTCCGTCACACAGGTCGTCGCAGCCTCCCAAAATCTAGGTGAGCTGTGACGGCCCGTCACACCAGTGACGGTCCGTACTGCACCTCCGTCCTGACGGTCAGAAACTCGTTTCTTGTACCAAATTCTCAAAAGTTGAAGTGTTTTGCAACGGAAACGCACGACGGTTCATCGTGGATGTGACGGCACGTCCTGCAGTTCCGTTACAATTTACAGAGAGTCGATTTTTAGTACCCAATTTTAGAATTCTAAGTATGCTGAAACGATGCACCCTCGACGGGCGGTCGTGCCTGTGACGGTCCGTCGCAGTGCCCGTAGTCTTGGCCAGTTTTTCCAGAATTAAAAATCTGCTGCTCAAAACGACTAAACAAGTCTTTATACTAAGGTTCACTTGAGTGAGTTGTTAAGCGAGCACCCATACAATACGTTACACATATATAAGAGATCTTGTAGGCTCCCTACAATATAATCATTCTCATTTAACACATTAGCATATAGATGATATGACATTCTTCTTCCAAAGGCTATCAAAAGACTTACTTAAGTAAATAAAAAAGATAACGTCCATAGTGTCCTCTTCAAGATTACCAAAATAATCCTTAAGATTACCTAAGGCTTACATCATGCCCACATAGCAACCAACTTCCATAACTAGAGTCATTTTTAAGACTTATCTAGGTAAGATAAGAAGTGACCATTCGTATGCATCCTTCACACGTTAACTAGACAACCCTTAATTACTCTAGATAAGTACTACCTAATTTAACATCCTTTCTTAACTTAAGTCATTTCATTTGTTAGTTCATTAAATACCCATTCATCACATATAGGACATTCAAGTAATGGTTTTAGACAAGACCTAGGGACTCTAACTAACACCTTCAAAGACTATTGCTGCAATGTTTAAATAGCGTCCAATAACACTACCTAAACTTTACAGAACTTCCCTAATGCTAGTAATTATCCTTCAAGATGAGAATCAGCAATAACCATCACAGATCGTGATATCTAGGCATGGAATTCAGAATTCTAACCTACTCTGATGAGGGTGTTCTACTTTCCAAGGGTAGAACTAGGACACATCCCATGTAGGCATATGGTTAAGGACTATGAAGGACTTTTATTTACTCCTTCTCAAGTAGTGGTATAATGTACCCTAGTCTCATTCTAAAGTATAGATACTTCCCATTACATAATCATTCGGTGCTAGCGATGGTTCTCATAGAATAATTCACATAAAGGATCACATGAATAGGGTTCCTTATCTAGTTCATAATCCAATCACATTCACCCTACCAAGGAGGTCCACAAGGCCAGCTCCAAATGGCGACTAATATAGATCATTATGACTTACCTAAGGATGATATGATGTCGTACAAGCCAATCAACCCTAAGTTTATCTTTCCTACAGTGGAAGCGGAATCGTAGGAAAAGAGAGAGAAAGTATTAATGGAGAGAAGAAGATGATTTTTTTATGAGGGAAAGCCCTGTATTTATACACGAAAACTTAACACCTTTGGCCAAATGGCCGACACTCCTACTTTACACCTTGCCTCTTCTTTTTATTTCTGGCCGACACACACTATTTACTTTACGACTTTATTACAACTTTTCAAAAAGTAAATCTTATCTTGTAAGAAACTTATCTCTGATATCGTAGATTGCTTTATCTCTTCCTCTTATTCCAAATCGACATCTGGTATGACATTATCTTCTCCGTTACATTTGGAGAATCTGTGATCTGGGTATTTGTTTCCAATAAGCTTATAATATCTGACTAATAACTCTTCTGAAATAAATTCCTTTATTAATGCTCTTGTTGTAGGTTGTTCTTCTGGCTTTAATAATGAAAAAATCCATCGCTGGACTTCATCCATATCTGATCTTCTTAATTCCTTGGAGTTTGAATAAATCATAACTTGATATTTTGCATAGTTACTCCAAATAGCATTGCCATTTAAATATTTGTTAGCTAGTTCTTGTATAATTGTTTCTATACCAATTATCCTTTTATTTGCATAAAAGTTTGGTATCTCTATCTTCGGTATTGCAACTTGTTTTTCTATTTCTTCTGGTATTATCATATCTCTGGTCAGACCTATCTTTATAACTTGAATTGGCGAGTTGATTTCTTCGTATAGTATCTAAGCTGGTGCTGTATAAAACTTAATATAAAATAAATTTCCTTTAGTGACTCTTTTGTATGTCACAAATGTTTTGTATAATTCTAGTATTCCACTTATCTCTTCTCCATTATATGTATATACTGTATTTAGTAACCCATAGTTATAACATGTTCTAACTAAATTTGGACTAGTTTTGGGTTGTGCGATTAATCTATTATATCGCAGTAATTTCTGGGTTATATAATCTTCTTCTGAGTTTTTGGTTTGTGTAGATCTGGGGTTTAAGTTTAAATATGTTTGAATTTTATATATGTTTTCGATATATGACTGTGCAATGTAGTTGTATCTCTTTTTGTCACTTTGTATACTAACTGCATGTGTGGAAGTTTGTGGTTCTGAGGGTATCTGTATTTGTGTATTTTGGATAAATGGTTTTATGAATAACTGGTTTAGGTTTGTATTCTTTGGTTTCTCACTAGCTTTCTTGCTTGTACCTGCAGCTGTATTTGAACAAACTTTGTCATTGGTTTTATGGAGTTTCCCAACATCTCCTTTTAGCTCTGGCTGTTTTCTGTCTGCCGAACGACGTAGCTTCGCATGTTTATAGTCATGCTGCTGACTTATATTTTTCATCTTTTGTAACTCTTTATCCATACTGTCCACTTTCGTAGAAAGTGTAGTAATGACTTTGAGTATTTCTTCCATCGTATCTTTTTCTGGTTCAGTTTGGGTTCCTTTTTCTTGATAGATAGTCTGCAACAAGATTCTTGTCAGTCTTAATTTAGTCAATTGTAAATGTAAAATTTAATATATTTAATACTAGTCTCCTTATTTCTTTTGTTGTAACTGCATCTTCTAACTTTTTTGTTATCCACCATTTTACTTTTGTATTATTTGTTCTTACAATAAATTTATTGTAAACAATATATGGTTCAAATGCTAATAAACATTTATATAATGCGAACAATTCTTTTAAATTTATTTTCCATTTTATTTGTGCTTCTGTATAAGATCCTGAATAATATGTACAATGGTGTTCTATTTTTTCTTTTTCATATTTTTAATTTAGAACTCCTCCATAGCTATGATCACTTGAATCTGTTTCAACAATATAAACAAATGATTTATTTTCATCGGGAAAGTAAAGTTTTGGTAATTTTTTACATAACTTTTAAATATTTTTAATATGTTCTTTATCTTTATTGTCGAAATAATATTCAACATCTTTTTTGAGTTTTTTATGTAATGGTTTTAAATGTTCTACTAATTTTGGTATGTATTCTCTTACTTGATTTACTAATCCTAGAAAGGATTGTAATTTCTTTTTTGTATCTATATTTTCATCAAGGGTGATTATTTTTTGTACTATATGAGTTTGCATTTTTATTCCATTTTTATCTATTTGTATCCATAGAAATTCTATCTGTGGTTTCATAATATTCTGCTTTCTCTTTACTTAAGCTTATACCTGAGTGTTTAATTATATGTATAAATTTTTCTAACAACCTTATATGTTCATCTTGTGTTTTACAATATAGTAATATATCATCTATATATACAATACAATTTTCTAACTGGTTAAAATAGTTATCCATAAAATGTTGATATCTACCTGGTGCATTTTTATATCCAAACGGTAAGACATTCCATTCATAGAAACCTTGCGGTACTGTGAATGCTGTTAACTGTTTAGATTCTTCTTCTAGTTTTAGATGATAAAATCCTGATTTACAGTCAAATTTACTAAAATAGTTATATCCTTGTATTTGTCTTATTTTTAGTATTTTATTTGCTATTGGGTAATTGTATGTTTTAGTTTTAGCATTTAGATTACGATAATCTATGACCATTCTACTTTTACCTCTTTTTTGTTCACTATGTTTTATAACTATAAATGCTGGGCTTGTATGTTTACTATTACTTTCTTGTATGTAATTATTTTCTAATAGTTCATCTATATGTATTTTGAATTCTTTTAAATCATCAAAGTTATATTTTAATGGTTTCTGTGTTATTATACTATTTTCATCTATTAGTTCAATTTTTACTTTTGTCTTATGTTTTTCCCATCCTTGTAATGGATCTTCGTTATATAGTTGTTCTAGTTGTTCATTTATTATTTTAACTTTATCTATTGTAAATATAATAATTTCTAATTGTGATATTTGTTTTTATTTATATTTTTCATTTCTTGGTTTATTTTTTCACTTCCTTTTATCCATTCCATAGGTTTTCGTTGTTTATTATTTACTCTTTTTGCTCCTATCTTGTTTCCACATGGTGTAGTAAACCACCAGTGTGTTTATATGTGGGTAGAATTTATCTAAAAATGGCAGTCCTAGTAACATAGCTTTTGTTGTAAACTCAAAATTATACATTCTTCTATTGTCACTATTTTATCCCATATTTGAATTTTTATATTTTTTGCTTTGTATTCATTCATACTTCCTTCATTATTAAATCTTGTTACTACCGTCGCTGTTTTTAATTTAACCCATTTATCTTCTGCTAAACAGTTATATTTACATATATTTGCTTCTGCTCCTGTATCTATCATAGGGGTATAATATCTGTTGTGATATCCTTCTACAATAATTTTTGCAAGTATAAATATTTTCATTATTCATTTTGTTCTTTTTATAATTATTTTCTTATTTTGACTAGTTATTGTTAATTGTTCATTTTCTATATTGTACGGTTTAACTTTTTCTAACCATTTTATTCCTAATGTAACATTTTGATCTCCTTGGTAAATTTTAAATGGTATCATTAAAGGTATTCCTCCTATAATTACTTCTTTCTCTGTTATTTGTTCATTTGTATTTACTATCTCACTAGGTAATCTAGGGCATATGTGTCCTGTTTTTATAATTTCTTCTTCCAATACTAACTCTGTTGTTATGTAATTTTCTTCTTGTCCTGTATTTATCAAAATTTTATATCTTCTTTGGTCTATTATTCCTGTTATGCAATAATGATATAGTGTTATTTCTTCCTTATCTAATAAGTTTTGTGGGATTTCATAGTTTCTTTTAGATGCACTCATTCTTGATGAGGTAGCTCTTGTTAGTGTATTTTGTACAGTTGAAGTGCTTAATCTTTCTTTTACAATTTCTAAATCTTCTTATATGTCAATTTTTTTATAGCTATAGTCATTATTATCTATTACAGTGATTATTTTTTCAAAAGGATTTTCTATCTTTATTTTGTCAATTTTATTTCTTGCTGTTATTTTATGCCTTGTTGTTAATATATATAGGTTTTTACATCTTGTTGTAAATACTTTGTTGCCTGGTGCTAGTTCTATTCCAGACATTTTCCAATATAGAACTAATGATTTATCTATATTTCTATCTGTTAATGCTACTGCATAATTGACACTTATTATAAATTTAGATTTTTGATATATTAGGTTTCCTTTTACTGCACTAATTACGCTTTTTTCGATAGGGTGTATAATTCTATAATCTGCTAAATATATTTCAATAGGTGTATCTATTCCTTCTCTAAAACAAGCTTTTATTAATATTTTTGTTCCTCCTAAATGTACATATTTTATTGGTGTTTTAGCTTTTATATCTTGTATTTCTTTATTTATTATTCGTTTACTTAGAATAGGTATATGTGCTTTTCCTCTTGTATATTTGCAATCTATGATATGTTCTTTCTGACTAACTACATAGTATTCTTCTTTTTGTCTCTTAAACCAATTTCTTAAAGTAGGTATTTCAAGTACTTTTTCAACACTTAAATCTAATTCTTTTTCTTTTTATTTGTTCAAATATTGTATTATCAAATATAATTATTTCTTTTGATAATTCTTCAATTTGATAATCTTCTTTGGATATTATTTTTATATCCTCTTCGAATATTATATTTCTTCGTCTATTATATCATTATCTAGATTAATATATTCTTCTTCATTTTCTGTTTCTATGTCTGATACTTCATATATACTATCATTTTCACTTAGTTCATAGTCTATATATTCTATTTACATATATTTGTCACTATCTATAATTATTTGTTCAATTTGCTTCCTCTTTGGGTCTTTTGGTAACTTACAATCTCTAGCTATGTTTCCTATCTTTCCGCAATTATAACATGTACATTGGGATATTTTTCTTTTTGGTCTATATGGTCTTTTCATTTTATTATTTTTTACATAATATATTTGTCTTGGTTTTTTCTATTTATACATAGTTTTAGTTTTTCTATAATTTTTATATTTCCTAGGTTTTTTCTCTTTATATTTTTTAGTTATACATCCAAACTGTGGTGCTATTTTATTATTACAACAGGCTAAATTTTTGTTTAGTACTTTTTCCATTTTTAATTTTTCTTTTTGGTATTCACATAGTTGTATGAACCATTGATGTAAAATTTTTATTCTTGCTCCTAAAGTATCTACTAATCCTTCATCATTCGAATCATTTATTACTTTTGTACTAAATGGTTCTGGTAATTTCGTAAAATATTGTTTTCTTATTTCTTTTGATTCATCAAAATTGTATTTTTCTTTGTAATAATATTCTTTAAATGCACAAGTGTATTCTTCTGTATAACACATTTTACATATAGCTAATTTTGTCATAAGTTGTCTATTTATTGTTTTTTGTCTATTTTGTTCTCTTATATCCGTGGTCATGCCACCAAATTCATTTCTTATTGCCGATTCATATTTATGTAGTATATCTATATTTGTTGCTGATGGAGATCCATCTATTTTCTTGTCACTTCTAAGTACTTCTAAACTTTCTGAGGGTAGATTTTCTATCCATATCTTGTTGTCCTACAAATGTTCTTTCTATATACCTTGGTGTTTCTGTTGTTTTTATTTTTTATCTATTAGTTGCTTAGATATATTTCCTATCCATAGTAATATTGCTATATTTATATCTGTAACACAATCTAGATCTAAGAAATTATATTGTTCGTTTATTGGTTTTGGTATTCAATTTTTATTTAATCTACTATTCCATATTGCGTTAGTTCTATCTGATTGCTATAACTTTCTGTATAATAAGTTGGTGGTGTCCATCTAGGACTAATTCTAGGACTATTTCTGGGACTATTGTCTGGGGTATTAACTCTTGACGTACTAGGTCGATTCATATCTCCTGTGTTAATTTCTAATTTTTTCGGTTTATTTACCTGTTCTAGAGTTTCTGTGTATGTCTCACTTATATCACTTATTTTTGATTTTTGGTCATGTATTGTATTTGATTCATTTTCGTCTATTTCATTTATTTCAAGGTCTTCATTTAGTTTTTGTTTCATCTCTTTTATGTCATTAGTTAATTCTAGTTCTTTTTCCTTTTCTATCTGTTTCTCTTTTTGTTTCGTTTCATATAATAATTTCAACCTAGCTAAATTTCTTTTCTAATTCACTTATTCTTGTATTTTTTATTTCTTCTAAATGTTGTACTTCTTATTTTTCTTGTATTTTTATTTTTTTCAATTTCTTTTGATTGGTTTATTTCTTCATTTTCTTTTATTATTCTTATCATAGCTATTAAACTATCTTCTAATTTTGCTGTTTCTTTTTCCAACATTAAATATAGGTTATTTCCTATTTTCTTATATCTTCTTCCTAAATTTGAAAATATTATTTTAATTATCATTCCGTCTTGATTTTCATAGGTCTTTTCGTCTACTGTGAATTATTCTTTATTCATTATAATTTATGTATTATATTATATTGTAATCTATATTCAAGGAAATTTATTTCTAGTTCTAACATATATATAACTTTTCTTTGTGCTAATATTGATTTATTACATACTCTTGCGAAAATATTTTCTTCTAGTCTTCTTTTTCTATGTTGTAATTCTTGTCTCTTTTTAGCTATTTTTTCTATCAATTGTTGCTTATATTTTTCTTTGTTCATACTGTTTTTTCAAATAATAAACATATTTGTATTCTGTTTTTGAAATTATATTTATCAAATGATCTTTTTTATCGTTACTTGTTTTGATAAGTTGTGATAGTTCATATTCTATATATAAGGGTTTTAATTTTTTCCATATCTTTTGTACTTTTTTATCTATCTTGGTTTTTGTTATTTTAGTTTCTTTGCTTGTTGTATTATTCATTTATACCTTTCTGTACAAAATTTTAAAAAGTTTACTTAATTTACTTGGGTCTTTAATAAATTTTATCTTATGAATATTATTACTTCGTTTTTTCCATACTTCAAACTTTTTTGGTTCAGTCATTAAATTTTATTATTGATCTCTGAAAATATCTATATCATCGTATAAATCATTTATGTCATAGTAAAATTCATCATAAATATTATCTTGTATATCTAATTCTGCCAAACCTTGAGTTGTTAATTCTATTACCTCATATGTTACTAATATATCATAAATTCTTCTTTTTATATCTGTATTAAGACCTCTTAATATATGGAGTATTAGTATCTTGTAATTAACATCATCATCCAGTAGATAAGTATTCATTTCAGTTATTATCCACTTTCACTAAAATTTTATTCCTTCCAACCTCTTAATGGATTATACTTATTTATGATGTAATAATAATAATTTAATAATCATCTCGTCTGGTCAATACTACACTTTTCTTCTTTGATTAGTTACCCTAACAGCGCCTCAACACTGTTTACTCCCCTAACGGCCTTCTTGCCTATCGGTTTCAACCTTAGGATGGCATAGTCTGGGCATACTTATTTGCAGAATATTTCTTTAGCAAACTTTTTAAAGATGGTTATTAAAACATTATTAGAACATGATAAACAATTATAATCAACAAGAGATTATCATGAATAAATTAATTTAGTTACTCATGAAGCTTAATATGTATACCTGCTTCTGTAGATTCGTTATTTCTGATTTGTTTTCCATATGTTTTCTTTAAATTAGCTAGCTCTGATACCAATGTAGGGGATGGAAGCGGATTAGTAGGAAAAGAGAGAGAAAGTATTAATGGAGAGAAGAAGATGATTTTATTATGAGGGAAAGCCCTCTATTTATACACGAAAACTTAACACCTTTGGCCAAATGGCCGACACTCCTACTTTACACCTGGCCTTTTCATATTCGGCCGACACAAGACAACAAAAAAAACTTACTATTACAACTTTACATAATGGCCTCTTCTTTTTATTTCTGGCTGACACACACTATTTACTTTTCGACTTTATTACAACTTTTCAAAAAGTAAATCTTATCTTGTAAGAATCTTATCTCAGATATCGTAGCTTGCTTTATCTCTTCCTCTTATTCAAAATCGACATCTGGTATGATATTATTTTCTCCGTTACATTTGGAGCATCTGTGACCTGGGTATTTGTTTCCAATAAGCTTACAATATCTGACTAATAACTCTTCTTAAATAAATTCCTTTTTTAATGCTCTTGTTGTAGGTTGTTCTTCTAGCTTTAATAATGATAAAATCCATCGCTGGACTTCATCCATATCTGATCTTCTTAATTCCTTGGAGTTTGAATAAATCATAACTTGATCTATTGTATAGTAACTGCAAATAGCATTGCCATTTAAATAATTGTTAGCTAGTTCTTGTATAATTGTTGCTATACCAATTATCCTTTTATTTGCATAAAAGTTTGGTATCTCTATCTTCGGTATTTCAGCTTGTTTTTCTATTTCTTCTGGTATTATCATATCTCTTGTCAGACCTATCTTTATAACTTGAATTGGCGACTTGATTTCTTCGTATAGTATCTCAGCTGGTGCTGTATAAAACTTAATATAAAATAAATTTCCTTTAGTAACTCTTTTGTATGTCACAAATACTTTGTATAATTCTGGTATTCCACTTATCTCTTCTCCATTATATGTATATATTGTATTTAGTAACCCATAGTTATAATGACAAGGCCATGATCATCATATTGAACAAAGTAACACTGACAGGGCAACATAAATTCACATAACACTGCCACCATAAGTGGACCATACAATTCACAACATAGTGTTTGTCTAATTAACATTAAATAAAATGAATTAGGTTAGCATACCCCCACTCCATATTACCACTTCGATTCAAAAGCTAAGTCATCCAATTCATTATCATAAGTCATTACACAAGGCCATAACAAAAAATTCAATACAATTATATCAATAATCAATGAAACTAAGTCAATTAATTACATACTCATCAATGTAATACAACCTAGATATAAATTGAATATAATAATTGCATCATTATAGAAAGCTATACTAGAATCTATAAGCATTAAATCAATATCAATTTAATAAACATAGCGTACAATAGATATAAGAGTATTCATGTCTAAATTAGTCAAATTTAAACAACCGATACACAATAAATGCATAATCTATACATGAATCAAAATCCCATATCAATTTATTTATGAATTCATGAATATCAAAGCATAATCAATTCACCCATATTTTAGTAAAATTTAGAGATTTTAGAAGTTCAAGGTTTCACAGAGAATTTCATTGGAACACATCAATTATACATCAATTTCATCATATATAAACGTTAAGAAACCATTTACGCAAGAACCCAATATATAAAGTAATTGGACTTTTTCATCTTTTTGAAATCTTTGAAAATCATCTTTGAAATTGGCTCTAAGGTAATGGAAAGCCTTAGATGGAGAACTACCATATATTATTTGAAGAACACAAAGCTAATTGAAAAAACAACTCCATTGAAGACCCATCTTAAGGTCTATCTTCACTTTGAACTCACATGGATGTTTTTGGAGGAACTTTATGAGGGAAGGGGTTTTGATTTGGAAAAATGAAATTTTCTAAGTGTTAATAACTTATATACACATTTAAAATACCCAATTTACCCTTAATAAAACTCCAATACATCCCTTTAGAAGTGGTATTAATAAACAAGTTCACTCCTAGACTTGGTAGGGAACTGCA
The DNA here is from genome assembly GCA_027705065.1 of Solanum peruvianum. Lineage (NCBI taxonomy): Eukaryota > Viridiplantae > Streptophyta > Magnoliopsida > Solanales > Solanaceae > Solanum > Solanum peruvianum. Next base: position 20,165,614 of record JAKWJD010001757.1, read on the forward strand.
TGCAGAAACAGGCCAATCGACAAACTGCCCATCGACGGGGCATAAACCCACTTACGGGCCGTGCTGTCAACCATCGATGGGTTCAGAGGCTAGGAATAGGTTGATTTTCCACCCAGTCTAAGTTCCTACCCGTGCCAACAACCTAAGGGGTGTCGACCAGGCTACTGGAAGTCGATTGCCTTACGTTGGTGGACTGTCTTTTGGACGTTTTGGCCACCTACCTGGGTCCTTCCTAAAGGACACTTAGATGGTTCTTGGGGATAATTTCCCAAATGATTCCAACCCAAAAACAATATTCTATATGTTTAACACCTATCACATAAATTTAATCCAAAAATAATACGTAAAACTCGACAAAACATGCCTAGACACAAAAGGTCATTTCAAGGCACAACTTTCGAACTTCATGGATGTTCTTGGACTTTTGACCTCCAAACATCACAAAACTTGACACACTGAATTTAAACACCATAAAAACATATTTAAGAACAATATAAACTCATGCAACACCCATATACACATAATACAACATATGAGGCACTTAGATGACTTAGTCGTCGAACGTCTTGGTCGTCCCTTGACGTTTGACTTCTAATGCACCTAATATCTTAACTACTGCCTCTAAAACAAATTATAAAAAAAATTAGGACCTTATATAACAATTACAACAACTTTAGGGTCTATCTTTACCTAAATCATTTTCGGGGTCTTACAATCTCCCCTACTTGGACAACATTCGTCCTCGCATGACACTTGCCACTCTCTGAACACTTCCAAGAGTAAGGATTCAATTAGACACTTTTAAACATTCCATGTAACAGACAATCAAGAAGAACACATCAATTTCACATAATTAAGAGAATCACAACACAACCAGAAACTAGAAAACATTCAATCAATCTTCATGTTATAAAACTCACATGTTTCATTCCAAATAGAAAAATTTCATTTTATATTCAATATAATACTTATACACATAATTTCAAACAACATTTCAAAAATTTAGACCAAAGAATAAATTATCCAAATTTAGAAAAAGTTTACAGTGAACCGACAGTCTGCATTATAGTGATTTGAGCATCTTTTTCAAAAATGCAATTTCTAGGAAATTGATGATATCAACATTCTAATATTCAAAGTAACATAATATAAACATATTTTACAACATCATCATGGATTCATAAAATACACAATGCACGAAGTTAATCAAATTCAATTTCAACAAAACTTCAATCAAATATGCACATCATAAGGAGAAAGTGAGGAACTCATCATCCACAAAAGACTCCTTTACAACCAAGTTACAAAGAACTCTTTTATTTAGGCTTGAATAAACATATTATGAACGGTTAAGGGCACCTCACTCCCAACCAACATCCATTCACCATACTCCCCCACTTAGGAGAAACCCATTCTAGGGTAAAAATAACCTTCTATAACACCTCATCTCACAAGTCACATCTCATCCTCTGTTTCCCTCAACCCAAACATCATATGGTCACCCTCAAGGGACAAACATATCATGGAAACGAAGGAAAGACACCTTATACAAAGATCATAGCCAAGAATAGATGAACGAAGAAGTGAAACTTTTCCTAGCACCCAACAACCACCTATTTATAATGTGGCGCGCTTCACATTATAAACGAGACTATTCTAGATGTGCTTCATAAGACAACTTAGACACTACCTAAACCTTATGCTCTGATACCATCTCTGTCAGGACCCGCAAGTACACCCTAGAAGTTAGGGCATCCTTGTGTCGTCACACGTCAAATGATACTTCAAGAAGTCTTCTCTAAGCCTCTGGTATCATTCATTGGATATTAAAAATTTTAAAATAATTAATAATTAATACTTTGTTCACACACAAAGAACTCCTTCATCAACATCACACAAGCTGAAGACTTTCATTTAAAATATTAAATATTTACAACAATCTACATGAACAATCTAAACTTTTGAGTTTACAACACTTTGGACTAATCCCATACAACACAATAAAATAAAGTCTATGATATAAGGAACATGTGGATATTGTCTTTGAATGGATGAGGACTCACAAATACTTCATCTTTAAGCCATAGAAACCTCTTCATCCTCAATGACATATCAAGATTTCTAATTCCCTACACTTTAGTCAAAAAGGGAAAAGAAGGGGTTAGCACATTAGATGAACAAAGTATGGAAGCCATACAAAAACCATAAAAAAGGGAGACCACTGATACACCCTTTCTAGATGTTCCTAAACGACCCTTAATATTACTTATAATGAGTCACATACACATTTAAGAGATATAAACATAAGAACATGAGATTCGCATACCAAGGTGACTCTAAGGTTCACTTGAGTGAGTTATGAAGAACCGCCTATACAATCCCTAACACACACATTTAAGATATCATGTAGACTCCCTACAAAAGAATCATTCTCATTAACACATTGAAATATAGATGATATGGTATTCTCCTTCCTAAGTCTATCAAAAGACTTACATAAGTAAATCAAGAAGATAATGTTCATAGTTACCGCTTCAAGATTACCTAAATAATCCTTAAGATTACCTAAGGCTTAGGTTATGTCCACAAGATGAACAAACTTCCACAACTAGAGTCATTCTTAAGACTTATCTAGGTAAGATAAGAAGCGACCATTCCTATGACCCATTTAAACCTTAACTTGACAACCCTTAATTACTCTAGATAAGTACTGCTTCATAACATACATATTTAGATTAAGTCATTTCATACGTTAGTTCATTAAAGTCTCATTTATCACATTAAGGACATTTAAGTAATGTACTTAAACAAGACCTAGGGACTCTAAATAACACCTTGAAATCCTATTGTGCAATGTTTAGATATCGCCCATACCACTACCTAAACTTAATAGAACTTCTCTAATGCTAGTATGTATCCCAAAAGATGAGAATAGGCAATAACCGACATAGACCATTATAGATAGGTGTTCTACTTGCCAAGGGTACAACTAGGAAACATCCCATCTAGCCATATGGTTAAAGACTATGAAGGGCTTTTATGTACTCTAGTCACATTCTCAAGTAGAGGTATATTGTACTCTATTCTCATTCTCAAGTAGCGATACTTCCCATTACATAATCACTCAGTTCTAGCCTTGGGTCTCTTAGAGTAATTGATATTAAAGGATCACATGAAGAGGGTCCCTAATCTAGTTCATAACCCAAGCACATTTACCCTACCAAGGAGGTCCACTAGGGCTACCTTCTAATGGCCACTAAGATAGCTCATTATGACTTACCTAAGGATGATATGATGTCGTTCAAGTCAATTAACCCTTAGCCTATCATTCCTTTTAATGAAGGATACCATTAAGGCTCTCAACTTCAACATTCATCACATAACCTTTTTCACGTACATGACCTTCTTAATATCCATTAAGGTCTCACAAATCTTTCATTCATACATGTCAAGGGTGTACTAATCCTACCTAGTCAAGACATCTCATATTCACATATCATTTATACAAGCATCAAGTAAGGGACATAAGTCTAACAAACAAGACACACAACATTCTTTACTTTATCACATATAACATATCATTCTTTAAATCACTTATGAATGACTTTTATCATCTTTATCTCATCTTATACATTACTATATCATCATTAATATTATTATCACAACTCATATAGTGAAGTATGAACAATCATATATCAACAATTAACACTACACATATAACAACATAGTCACAGTCCACATGATCTCCTAACATACATAGGAAGAACACATAGTTTAACATTACTTCACATCTAGATATATATGCTTATTCTTCACATAAATCAACTCGCATATCATCATAGTAATTCAATAAGTGCCGACAAGGCCATGATCATCATATTGCATAAAGTAAGGCCGACAAGGCCATGTCCATTTATATAACACCGCCACCATAAGTGGACCATACAAATCACAAAATAATTGAATTCTAATTAACATTAAATAAAAGGAATTTAGGCACCCCCACCCCATTTTACCACTTCATTTCCAAAGCTAATTCATCCATTTAAATATCATAAGGCCCTTACCCAAGGGCATTGCCAACTATTCAATACAATTATATCAATAATCAATGAAACTAAGTAAATTCATTACATACTCATCAATATAATACCACCTATATATCAATTGATTATTTTACTTCATCATTAGAAAGCTCATAGAAATCTACATTAGAATCTAGAAGCATTATGTCAATATCAATTCAATAAGCTTAGCATGCAATAGATATAAGAATATTTATGGATCAATTAATAAAATTCAAACAGCCTATACACCATACATGAATAATCTATACATGAATCAAAAGCCCATAATAATCTATACATGAATTCATGAATATCAAAGCATAATGAATTCACGCATATTTTTGTGAAATTTAGAAATTTTAGAAGATCAAGGGTTCATGGAGAATTTCATTGGAAAACATCAATTATACATCAATTTCATCATGTATAAACGTTTGGAAATAATTTATGCAAGAACCCAACACTTAGAGTAGAAATTGAACTTTTTCATCCTTCTGAAATCATTTAAAATCATATTTGAAATTGTATCTAATGTAATAGCAAGTCTTAGATGAATAACTCCCATACGTTATTTGGATAATTCAAAGAAAATTGAAGAAGAAACTCCATTGAAGACCCATCTTCAAGCTCCATCTTCACTTTAATCTCACATGGAGCTTTTTGGACAAACTTTACAAGGGAAAGGGTTTTGATATGGAAGAACGAAATTTTCTAAGTGTTAATCACCTATATACACATTTAAAATACCCAATATACTCATAATGAACCCAAAATACATCAATCTAAAAGTGGGGTAAATTTATAACTTTAGCCCAAGACTTGGCGGTGAACTTCATGCAGAAACAGGGCAATCGACAGACTGCCCATCGACAGGGCATAAGCCCACTTATGGGCTGTGCTGGTAACCGTCGATGGGTTCAGAGGCATGGAACATGTTGATTTTCCACCAAGTCTAAGTACCTACCCACTCCCACGACCTACGGGGCGTCAACCAGGCTACTGGCCGTCTATTGCGTTCCGTAGGTCGACTGTCTTTTGGCAGTTTTCGCCACCAACCTGGGTCCTTCCAGAAGGAACCTTGGACGTTCCTTGTGGATAATGTCCCAGACGATTCCAACCCAAATAGGATCCTCTATAAGTTTAAAATCACTCACATAAATTTCATCCAAAATGGACACGTAAAACTTGACGAAACATGCCTAGACACACATGGTCATTTTGAGGCACATCTTTCGAACTTCATGGACGTTCTTGGCCGTTTGACCTCCAAATTTCACGAAACTTGACACAATGACTTTAAACACCATATAAACTCATTGAAGAACCATAGAAGCTCATGAATAACCATAAAAACATTTAACGACATATGAGGCCCTTAGGTGACTTAGTCGTCATACGTCTTTGTCGTCCCTTGATGTTTTACTTCTAATGTACCTACACTCTTAGATACTGCCTCTACCCCAAATTATAATCAAAATTTGGACCTTTTATCACCATTAAAACCACGTTAGGACCTAACTTTACCTAAATCATTTCTAGGGTCCTATAATCTCCCCCACTTTGACAATATTCATCCTTTAATGAAACTTGCCCTTCTCCGAACATTTCCTAGAGTAAGAATTCAATTAGAAACTTACAAATATTCCATATAACATTCAATCAAGAAGAATACATCAATTTCATATAATTAAGAGAATCACAACACAAAAAGAAACTAGAAAACATTCTATTAGTCATCATCCTATAAAACTCATATGCTTAATTCAAAATAGGAAAATATCATTTGATATATTTAATATATTACTTATACACAAAATTTTTAATAAAATTAAATCAATTTTAGACAAAAGAATCAATTAGACGAATTTAAAAAAAGTTCAGAGTAAACTAACAGTGTGCATTATAGTGATTTATGCAATTTTTTCAAAATGCAATTTGTAGGCAAATCATGATTTTAAGATGCTAATATTCACGGTAAAATAATATAAACATCTTTTACAATATAATCATGGATTCATAAAATACACAATGCAAGAAGATAATTTTTCAATTTCAGCAAAACTTCAATCGAATATGAACATTATTAGGAGAAAGTTAGGAACTCATCTTCAACAAAAAATTCCTTTACAACAAAGTTACCAAGAACTTTTTGATTTAGACTTGAATAAACATATTACGAAGGGTTAAGGGCACGTCACTCCCAACCAACATTACCCTTCACAATACTCCCCCACTTAGGAGAAACCCATTCTAAGGTAAAAACAACCTTCTATCACACCTAATGTCACGAGTCACATCACATATTTTCTCTCCCTCAACCCAAACTTCATCTTCATGCCATTAAAACGTATCCGTCCTCTATTGATATCAAGACTTGCAATTCCCTACAGTTTATTCAAAAAGGGAAAAGAAGGGGTTAGAACATTTGATGTACTATGTATGGAAGCATGCAAAAACCATGATAAAGGGACATTTACAATAAAACATGCTTTTCATGAATTTCTATTAAAACATCATACTATAATCATAAGAACAACATTAAACAACTTAGAAACACATATAAAGTAATTTAACAAAAACTCATATTTTTAGCAAACATAACAGTGAAGTCATTTCCCTTCATACATCCTTTAGCATGTAATCTTCTAACTCATAGCTATCCTAAGATTCACTTAAGTCACACAAAGAGAGACCACATATACACCCTCTCTAGATGTGCCGAATAGACCCTCAATATTACTTATAAAGAGTCACATACACACTTAAGAGATATAAAGATAAGAAAATGAGGTTCCCATAACAAGTGACTCTAAGGTTCACTTGAGCGAGTTGTGAAGCGACCGCCCATACAATCCCTTACACAAACACTTAAGAGATCCTGGAGACTCCCTACAATAGAATCATTCTTATTTAACACAGTAGCATATAGGTGATATGATATTCTCCTTCAAAAGGCTATCAAAATTCTTACTTAAGTAAATAAAGAAGTTAATGTCCATAGTGACCTCTTCAAGATTACCTAAATAATCCTTAAGATCACTCTAAGGCTTAGATCATATCCACATAATCAATCAACTTCCCAAACTAGAGTCATTTTTAAGACTGATCTAGGTGAGATAGTTTGTGACCATTCCTATGCGCCCTTCACAACTTAACTAGACAACCCTTAATTACTCTAGATAAGTACTACCTCATATAACATACTTTATTATCTTAAGTCATTTCATTCGTTATTTCATACTTTCTTACAAGTTCACCCCTAGACTTGGAAGTGAACAGCACATAGAAACAGGCCAATCGATGGACTGCCCACTAATGGGGCGTAAGCCCACTTACGGGCCGTGCTGGCAACCGTCGATGGGTTTAGAGGCTTTGAACATATGTATTTGCCACCTAGGCTAAATACCTATACACTCCCACCACCTATGGGGCGTCGACCAGGGTATTGGCCGTTGATTGCTTTCCATAGGCTGACTGCCTTTTGGCAGTTTTGGCCACCAACCTAGGTCCTACCTCAAGGACCCTTGGATTGTCCTTGGGGATAATTTTCCGGACGATTAAAACCCAAATACGATCGTATATGAGTTTAAAACCTCTAACATAAATTTTATCCAAAACCAACATGTAAAACTGGACGAAACATGCCTAGAAACAAAAGGTCATTTCAAGGAGATCTTTCGAACTTCATGGACTTCCGTGGATGTTTTACCTCCAAACTTCACGAAACTTGAAAAACTTACTTTGAAAACCATATAAACTCATTTAAGAACCATATAAGCTTATGCATCACCCATAAATACATAAAACCACATATGAGGCATTTTGGTAACTTAGTTGTCGAACGTCTTGGTCGTCCTTGACGTTTGACTTCTAATGCACCTATACTCTTAGTTACTCCTATGCCCCACATTAAAAATAAAATTAGGAGCTTAGATCACCATTACAACAACTTTAGGCTCTAGATTTACCTAACTCATTTTTGGGGTCTTACAACTCCCCTCAAGGCCAACTACTACAATGCTTCGGTAGAGTCTGATACCCCTACCTAGACTAAGCTAGATCCATTAGGTTATCCTAGTTATAGTTCAATTCTTTAATTCATTTTACCTTGTAGGAACATCTTTCCCTAATAGACATAGACCACATGATCTAGTGTGGAATCCTATGTCATAGATCCTATACCGAAAGCAGGAATACTTGCAAAGGTATGACAAAAATATGACACATAACAACTATGTGGATCAACTAGCTAGTATCCCTATGAAGGCAACATTGTTCAACAAGTAGGAGATATAGTTGGGACGACTCTTTATGCCCCATTCATTATAGTCTCGAATCTCAAGTGTAATGTAGTGCTCCTACCTTGGGAAGCTCTTCAAAATAGTTCACTTGGTGTTAAGCTCTTCAACATAGTTCACGAGCCGATGATGGCTTTCGTGGTGGTACACTATCTAGGCACTATTGCCTCCTACGTGCTAGGGTCCTCCTCAAGGGCCCTTGGTTGGTCCTTGGTGAGTCGTACCTGCATGTTTTGACAATGAATAATCCTTAACACTTGTTATACAAGCTTAAACCTAATTCATGGATATAAAAATTACTCAAATAGGCTAAGGCATGTTAGTACCCCTTAAAACTAGATTCCGAACGTCATGGACGTTCTTGGGCATTTTGGTTCTAAAACTTCCTAAATGAGCTATAGTAATTAAAATAGGTATTAAAACAGTACTATGACCCCATGGAACCTATGTTAGTCTCTAAGATTCGTGTTGGATTTTCAAAGTGATACCTTATCCCCCCCTTAGGAACATTCGTCCATGAATTACACTAAAATTCTTTTGAAGGAAGGAATAGACTCAAGACTACCATCCCAACCAATAAAAAATATACAATTAACATAAATCATATCATTTAAACAAGATAAATTTCAAAACATCAATTACCCCACATAAGGCTCAAAACACGTCATCATGAGGTATTTCCTTCTCACAACATACATGAGCTCAACATTCATTGCATGAGTCAATTAGCACAAAGTTCAACTTAACAACATGATACATATTATTTCTTTAAGACTTACCCTATCAAAATGCACAACATAACTCGAATAAACCAAAAAGTCTAAATATAAAGTTTTAGAGGTACTATTTCACTGTAATGCAACCCAAAATGCACATTTTTGCAAGACTTCACCAAAAATCATGAAACTTCAATTTGTAGTCCTTTTTATATTATTAAAAAGAATGAATAACGTTAAATATTAAAAATCTGAGGGTAACGGGACTTCATGTCGGCCTCGGCCTCCCATGTTGCACCCTCAACTAGGTGATTCTTACATAATAACTTTAAGGAAACCACCTCTCTATTCCTTAACTTCTTGAGTTGCCTATCAAGAATTTGAACTAGAAGTTTCTCATAGGAGAGGTTATACTTGACACCAAGACCCTTAATAGTAAGAATAGACTCGGGATCATCTATACAGTTCTTCAACATAGAATCATGGGAAACCGGATTAACCTAAGTCAATTCACTAGAAAGTTTCAATTCATAGGCAACCTTAAAAACCCTTTGCATGATTTCATAGGGACCCACATAATGAGTACTCAACTTCCCTTTATTGCCAAATCTAACCACTCCTTTGATTGGTTAAATTTTCTAATACACCTTATCACCTTCTCCAAACTCCAAATCCCTTCTCCTATGATCGACATAAGTCTTTTTCCAACTATAGGGCATTTGCAACTGGTTCCTTATGATATTAACCTTTTCAAACGTCTTGTAAACAAAATTGGGACCAATGAGAGAAGGCTCACCCACTTTAAAACATCCAATAGAATACGTTCACCTCCTACCATACAAGGCTTCATAGGAAGCCATGGAAAATGATAAATGAAAACTGTTATTATAGGCAAACTCCACCAAAGTAAAATGTTTATCCAATTTACCTTTAATATCAATACTGCAAGCCCTAAACATATCCTCAAGGGTATGAATAGTGTGTTCTGCTTGACCATCCGTTTGGGGATGAATAGAGGTACTAAACTTCACCTTGGAACCCAACCCTTTTTGGAATGACCTCCAAAACCTAGATGTGAATTGTGCACCCCGATCGGATATGATGGATAACGGAATAACATGGTGACACATAATCTCATCTATGAAAATCCTAGCATAATCTTCTGCCGAATAAGTAGATTTGTCACAAATAAAGAGAACACACTTAGTAAACCTATCCACAACCATCCATATAAAACCATATGACCATTGAGTCCGAGGTAAACCCACTACAAAGTCCATATTTTTATGTCTTCCCACTTCCAAGTAGTAATTCGGATCTCTTGTAATAATCCACCCGACTTTTGGTATTTGGCTTTTACTTGTTGGCAATTTGGACTCTTAGCGACAAACTTCACTATGTCCTTCTTCATAACTTCCCACCAATAAATTTCCCTAAGGTCATGGTACATTTTTGTCAAACCTGGATGAATTGAGTAGCGGGACCCATGGTCTTCTTATAGGATCCGGTCCATCAACCCACTTACTTTGGGAACAAATACTATACCTTGGCCTCTTAAAATACCATACACCCAGGGAAAATGCCTGATTGAGCTTGCCGAGAAATGTTTCACTAAACTCCATCAATGATTTGTCAAGGTGTTGCTCGGACTTCACCTCAACCACCAATGATGACTCGGACTTATCATGGACCGTAAACCACCATATGAAGAATTTTCTAATTCACCCCCAACCTAGCCAACCTATGTATATTCCATACTAGGTCTTTCTTGGCTTCATCGATGTGGGATACACTACTCATAGCCATATGGGTTAGGGCATCCGCGACAACATTAGCCTTGCAAGGGTGATAGAGGACACTCTTGTTATAATCATTCAACAATTCTAACCACCTTCTTTGCCGGAGATTCAACTACTTTTGGTAAATGCATATTGGAACTCTTATCGTAAGTACAGACATCAAAATGTACATTGTACAAGTAATGCCTCCATATATTCAAAGGCAAACACCATGGCTGCTAACTCAAAGTCATGAGTGGGATAGTTTCTCTCATGTAACTTACCTTGACTAGATTCATAGACTATCACCTTTCAATGTTCCATAAGCACACACCCTAAAACCACTCGGGCTGCGTCATAATACACAACAAAACCCTATATACCCTCCGGTAAAGTCAACACCGAAGCAAAAGTGAGTCTATCTTTTAACAATTGGAAACTTTTCTCATATGCCTCCGACAACTCAAATTTCTTACTATTTTGGGTCAAAGAGGTCAAGGGGGATGCAATGGATGCAACACCATCCACGAACCCCCGATAATAACCTGCTAAACCCAAGAAACTCCTAATATGTTTTGGAGTCAAAGTTTTTGGCAAATTTTTTACTACCTCTATTTTCCATGGATCAACATTAACTCCTTCACTAGATATTATACCACTAAGAAATGTCACTGACCTCAACCGAAACTCACACTTGTTATATTTGACAAAAAATTGATGCTCTTTAAAGGGTTGTAGCAACGCTCTCAAATTACCCATATGATCCCCCTCATTCTTTGAATATACCAATATGTCGTCTATGAAGACAATGACAAATGAATCTAGGTAAGTTCAAAACACTCTATTAATTAGGTCCACAAACACCGCCAGAGCATTAGTGAGACTGAAAGACATAACAAAGAACTCAAAGTGCCCATACCTAGTTCGAATGTCAATCTTTAATACATCCTCACCTCTCACCATAAGTTGGTGATACCCCAATCTCAAGTCAATTTTTCGAAAAGAAGCTCGCCCTTTGAGTTAATCAAACAAGTCATCAATCTCAGGGAGAGGATACTTATTATTAATGGCACCCTTGTTGAGTTGGAAGTAATATTTACACATTCTCAATAACCCATCCTTCTTATTTACAAACCCAACAAGAGTACCTCACGGAGAAATACTACGACTTATAAAACCCTCATCTAGTAAATCCTTGAGTTAAGCCTTTGACTCTTTCAATTCGGCCAGAACCATTCGATAAGGAGGAATTGAAATGGGATTTGTATCCAATAACGAATCAATGGCAAAACCAATTTCCTTCTCGAGAGGAATAACACAAAGGTCACTGGGAAAGACCTTCATAAATTCACTCACTACGGGGACCGACTTAATGGGGGGAATTTTCGAGTCCAGATCTTGGACTGGAACAATATGGTATAGACAACCATTAGAGAAAATTTTTCATGCTTTTAGACAAGAGATTATACGACCTCTAGGAATAGAGTTTCCCCCATTCCACGCTACAACTGATTCATTTGGAAAGTTAAACTTTACCACCCTTGCCCTACAATCAATAGAAGCAAAGGAAGCATGCAACCAATCCATACCAAATATAACATAAAAATCAAGCATATTGAGTTTTCTAGTTTAACATAAGAAACTCTATTAGGAAACATCATAGGAAAATTTTTATTACTGTTTAAGCAACAATCGACTCACCCACCGGAGTAGTACTATAAAAGGTTCATGCAAAATATCGGGTAAAATATCAAAAATTTTGTCTACTAGAGTACGATCAAAGTATTAAGTAGTGTCGGGATCAAGTAAGGCATATATATAAATAGAGAAGACTTTCAACATACCGGTCAGCACATTGGGAGAAGTCTCTTTCTCATCCTTACAACGGAGAGCATAGAAGTGATTCTTCTTTGGTTCCTCATTAGAACCACTTGCTTGAGCTTTAGCAGTACCCTTATCTTGACTCCTCACATTAGGGAAATCCCTAACCTTGTGCCTACTCTTGCCACAACCAAAACAATTATCCGTCCCATTAAGGAAATCAACATAGTGCTTCTTGCCACACTTCCCACAAGTTGGCTTCTCGATTGGTGAATTAGTGCCTTTTACGTTGTTCAATTTAGGGTTTGAAACCCTATCACCACTAGCTTTTGGCAACTTTTAAGGGACTTTACTTCAAACCCGCTTCTTAAATCTAGGCTTGTCTTGTATCTCAAGCTTATTCTTTGAAGAACCTCCATAAGAAGATCTTGCCCTCTTAGCATCATTACTCTTCCTCCTAGCCCTTACTCTTCTACATAATTGACATGCAACATAAAACGAGAAATGGTCATGTTGTCGTGTAGCATAGCTGCATGACACTCCTCTTGCAAATCATCAAACACCCCCTTCGCAAAGAGGCTTATTTCATATATAGGATGGAAAACCAAAGAAGGAGCATATTTCGACATCTTAGTGAATTTCAAAGAGTATTAATAAACACTCATACCTCCTTTGAGAAGGTTGATGAACTCAACCACTTTTTACTCCCTCATCTCAGTAGGAAAGAATCAATCAAGAAAAGACTTCTTAAAAATCTCCCATGTCAAAGGACCACCTCTCGGTGGCCTATTATCCCACCACTGCACAAACCATGCTTGTTCCACGTCCTTCAGTTGATAGGTGGAAAACTCGACCTTCTTACTCGTGGACAACCCCATAGACAAAAATATCTTATAGACTTCATCGATGAATTCTTGGGGGCCATCCTCAACATAACACCTGTAGAAAGTATGAGGATTCATGCGAGTGAAATCCCTTAGATGGGAAGCTATAGTAGTGACTTGTTGACGAGGACAAGGTATAATCTCCCAATTGGCTTAATCCGTCATATTTAGGATTGTACAGTGGCTGCTTAAGACAATTGAATGAGGGAAACCCATATATATCCATCAATCAATGATCATCTTCTTCCAGTGGAGGATTGACCGTAGCTTGGTCAACATTAGTATCTTCTTCAAGTGGATGAACTTCCTCTCCACGGGGATGAGCTCCCGCATTGGCAATTTCCTTTCGTGTCTCCGAGTCGCATTCCTTTGACTGTTCATTCTTACTATAAGCACATCAATAGGATTAGATGCAAAATAACAACATAAGTATACTCTATCGGCATGATATATGATTTCCAAGAAAGAGAGTGATTCTGAGGCATCACATAGGTTCCTATTCATAAGTATGGCGCGTTTCACAATTATGAATACAAACTTACGTAAATGTGGTAGACAGAGAGACATAACACAACGAGGTTTGAACTTATTCTCTGATATCAAGTTTGTCACATTCGGGTTTACCCTATAGACGTAAACGGCGTTGTCGTCCTCATTGAGGACTAAGACTAGCCCCTTAGTCTCATGCCAATACATTTATAGGTTAAAAATGCGGAAATTAAAACTTTTCATTACATCTACTGGGAAGTTTACATAGACTTCTACATACAAATAATATATATGTATCGAGTCTACATAAACCCTTCGTATAGGAAGGTCACATAGCCTTCTAATTTTATCGCAAACCCACGTATATATAAGATAAAAATATAGTATAAAAGATTGTCTAATCTCATACCATCTAAACAATCATCACGATTAGGGCGTAACCCTACATCAAATATAAAGAAGCAACATATATTCTTATACAAGTCGTACACAATGAAAGAGGAATGAAAATAAAAGTCTTAGAAAAACAAAGGAACTTCATTGGGAAGATATTGTCATCGCCCTCGATAAGTAAGGACCTACCCACATGGTTGATAGAGAATATCCAAGCCTTCTTCATGTCGTCTCGAATTAGCCTTCAACAAGTGAAACCTAAAATGTTTGGGAAAAAAATAAGAAAATGGTGTTAGTACTCCACACATACTAAGTTTGAGACCATATGCATATATAAGAGTAAAACATGCTAAAAAAAGGGACATTTAGTCAAATCATGCAATTTTTACTCTTTTAATAGTGTAATGAAAAATCAAGAAAGTCATACCAACCAACGAAACATGCTTATTAACTCAAAAAAGTAATATGTATCCCAGTATACTTGAACCCAGAATTTACTACAACTCTATCATAAAGTAATAACATCACAAGTATGAATAAGTGTCAATTATATTATAATAAGCAAGAAAACTACTCATGAATCCTTCTCAAGTCAACAAGTGCTATGACCAAGCAAAGCCTCATAAGCTTACTCAATCAAGTAGCCTCAATAATAAACCATAACCAATGTCAAACTTCACATAATATCAAATTTAAATATACGTTTCATCTAATTTTAAAAAAATAACCCAACACATACTCATCAGTGAACTAAACAACATATAATATCAACAATGTGCAAGTTAGAGCTTAGGTAGAGCCCCACACACCTACCTAGACTAAGCTAGACCCCTTAGGTTATCCTAGTTAGAGTTCAATTCTTTAATAAATTTTACCTTTTGGGAATATCTTACCCTAACCGACATACACCACATGAGATAGTGTGGAATCCGTTGTCATAAAACCCTACACCGAAAGAAGGTTGACTACTTACCAAGGTAGTACAAAAACATGAAACATTGCAACTACGTGGATCCACTAGCTAGTATTGTATGGGGGCAACATAGTTCAAATACTAGGAGAGAAAGTTCGAAACCTCTTTATTCTCTATGAATTATAGTCTCCAATCTGAAGAGTAATGTAATTCTCCTACCTTCCCTATGTGGGAAGGGACACTCCTTAATCTAGTTCACTCAGTCCTAATATAGATACCCTTTTTGAACTATCTTTAAGACTTTAATTATCAATCATAGCTTAGTTTAGGTCATAGGGTGTACCCCTTGTATAAACATCATCATCAATATCTCATTAAGAATTGTACGAGTATAACTTTTTTCATCACAATTCATATAGGTGAGGTTAACACATTATATATAAATTCATAACAAAGCACATTTGTGTACATACACATCCTTATAGTATTTACATCTTAATCAACCTGAAAACCATAATCAAGATATTTCAATTCAACATCATACCAACCTATAATCCTAATGTAAGGTATAATCAAATATAACATCATGACTTAACAACAATCAATCACAATTGGAAGTTAAGATAGAGATTCTAAGACTTGCCTATTAAATACAAATTAGATGTTCACCATCATAATTCAATAATCAACATGTAACTATACTAGAAGAGTCACTACATTATCATTCAATACCAAATCAATGCTTAAAACAAGGTTACTTAGGCAAATTTCCATAACCTAGATAACTTCTGAAGATTAGCATAAAAGGCAATATGTCATTCTAATTTGTTAAATATTGGTGCAACAACATCATCTAATAGTGATTTAAACCATAATTAAGACAACTGCATAAATCATAACCCATTTTACATCAAGATCAACCTACACTTATGGGTTAAGGATCATAATCTTCAAATAGAGTCAAACTATAACAATTGATCATAATCAAGTTAAAATACAAGTTAATATATCCATTATATCCTAAAGAAACCATAAATAAATCGGTTCACAACATCAATTTCGTAATTGGATGAAACACATGAAAACTCAACTTTTGAAATCCATTCTGTAGGAAACCTTTGAGGAAATAGTCCGAAAGGTTCATTAGATCCCATACCTTAACGTTTGATGAAGATTTGATGGTGAAATAATTCCTTTACAGACCCCAAAATCTCCCCCTAGATTGTTTTCATTTGTTGTTTCCAAATAGAGAGAGAAAGAATAAAAAAGGGGATAGTTTATTTTGTGAGTTGTGTTTAGATTAATGAGGGTTGGGCTATTTATATGGGTGGATATATTTGTTAATTTTTATTCCATTAATCCCCAAGTAACCCCTAAACCCCCTTATTATTTTACTTGGACTTAATTTAAATTATGCAGAAAAATGGACCCTCACAAACGAAACCCCATTGACGGTTCATCTATGAGTTGATAGGGGTACTATACGTTCCGTGCTGCACAATCATGGTTGTGTTTAGACACTTTGCATCTGAGGGACTCCAACATTTTTTCTAAGTGTGGGACAACAGTTGGCATCGAACCCCCTTGATGCACAAACGAGACATTGATGACTTCTCGCGGTTGCACACTCCCTAGGCAGTGTTGCCTCCTACGTGCTAGGGTCCTCCTCAAGGGCCCTTGGTTCGTTTTTTGGGGAGTATTACCTAGAAATTTAACAACAAATCATCCGTAACACATATTATACCTCCTTCCACCTATTTCATGGATATACGACTACTAAAAGCTAGGGAAATACGCATAGACACGCCAGTACCCCTTAGAACTAGTTTCCAAACATCATGGACATTCTTTGGCGTTTTGGTTCTCAAACATGCCTATATTCATTAAAATAGGTCTTAAAACAGTGGTTAGACCCCATATTACCTATGTTAGGCTCTAAGAATCGTCTTGGATTTTCAAACTTTTACAACATCGTAAAAAGTTATGAAGAGTTCAAAAAAACTCCGAGATCGGTTAAGCAAATAGCTGAATCAATTCGGCAAGGTAGATCACATTCACCGAAAGGATTGGATAAATCATTTATATAAATATTGGCATGTTAATTGGTGAACAAAGACTAGCCTACAAAACGGTACAATTCATTTTAAGGTTTAGAGGTGCAGAAAGGGCAATCAATGAATAGCTTTAGTGAATCGCCAAGTGCACTAGGTCAACTCAGTCTTCTCTCAGAAAGTTACAAAACGCAAAACACTAAAAACATAAAATTAACGGCGATCAAGAGGGGTTTTACGACCCTCCGAGTTGTTCACTGAACTCGATGTAGCCCGCCAACTGCCCATCAATCCTATTTGAATGCCGAATATAAAAAAAATCAACCCTGCAGCCCTAAAAAATAAAATAAAAAACCAGACACAGACATAATTAGACTCAGACACAAAATAACATGCCCTCGGGGTACTCAATTTCTCCCGATTTGGCCCAAATTGGTCATCTGATGACTTATGCCCTTTGTAATTCCATCAAACGCTCCATAATCAGGCAAAGTACGCCATTTAGCACAATCATGCTATACTCAAACTTCACCCGGCTAGAACTAACAAACATTTTAGCACTACCCAATAAGAAATTGATTAATTTTAAGCCACAAAGCGAGGGATATCAACAATTAGGCAATTCATGGATGATATTCAAATTAATTTTTGCAAAACAACACACGAACATAGATTCGTAGAGAACCATCACACATCACTATGTTCAAAACAATTACACTTGCATAAAACCACTAAATGCAAGTTTGAAAAACCAGCCTCTAGTGCAGGATAAATACGTTGAAAAGCTAGGCAACAAGGAATATCTCCTCCGCACAAAACATTGAACTGTAGGAAGAAATTTAAATACGAAAATATAAAAAAATAAAGTGTGGGTATGATATTGGGAGGTTAAAAGTTGAGGTAATGTGAAAGAGTTTTAAATTTTAAAAATTTCGCCTATAAAACAATCTAGTTCTTGCCTTGTCAATAAAATCAATTTTTTTCATCGAACAACTCAAAAACACTACGAGTGGTCACTTACCTCACCTAGTTGTATAGGACCTCCACTTTATGTAAGGGTTTAAACGGTAGATTAAGTCGCGATCTCTGACCTGTTCGACAATTCACTGAGTGTAAGGTGCCATAAAATTTAACTAAGGTGTCTAGTGCCTCACATGTTTCTAAAAAGGTTGTAAAATATTAATAAATTTTTTTAGAGATTGTATAGTTTGTTTATAATGATTTGGAGATAAATCGTACAATAACGACCAAGACGTTCAATAGTTGGACTTTAGACATACTAGTGTGTTCTAGTATGCCTTTATAAGTTTTATGTGTTGTTTGGGATCTAAATTTATAGGTAAGGATTCTAACTCTTATATGGAAATATTTAGGTACGAAACATCTGGGTACGACTCCCCATGGACCACCCAAAGGGTCTTTGAGAAGGACCTAAAATTTAGTAGTGGACTGCCTAGGCAGTATCCTAGCTATGCCCAAACATTAGCGTCTAGTGCCTTTATCGATGCCCCGTCGATTAGGGGAATCGATAAACTCTTAGAAGTGATATCTCATCCCCTCAGAAATGGATTCTCATTCACCATCGATGGATCTGAGGCATGGCATCGTTCTTCCATTGACGGTCTGTTGCCATGCACGTTGTTTAGACCTGCAACTTTTCTGTGTGCACACAGCCAACATAAAGGGGTGAATGATAAATCCACCCCACATTCTAATTAAGCTATGGGCGGTTCATTTATGTGTTTTTCGGTATTTTACGTCCCATTATATTCTTTAACTCTAATTTATATTTTATTTTTCGAAAACAAACCTTCCTCTCAAATATGAAACCCCAAAACCACCATTGGAGACCAAGCTCCAGAACAAGCTTTGGAGATGGATTTTTGGTACATTCTTCATCCAATTTTGTGTCTTCTATTGTGTTAAGGAGTTTTTTCAAAGTTTTTCCAAACATGGTTCTATGTTTAAAATTCTATCTTTCAACCTAGCCATGGGTCATGATTAAAAATATTTCAAAAATCACTCTAATTATGATTACATGATTATCTAAGGTTTAAACATGATTTTTAATACAATTACCTGAAGAACCCATGCTCTGCTTAACCTCTCAAATAATGATATTATGGGTTTTGTGATCTTGCTAAGATGATGAATAAATTATGTTTGGGTTGGAATTAATTAATTAGTTAGATATTTATTTATGTCAATTGATTATGAATTATGGAGAATTAATCAGTCATGAAATTATCTTGGACATTTGGTAAGTTGACCTATTTACTATAATTAGCTTAGAATGTATATTGAATTGTGTTGATTGTTATAGTCCACTTATGGTCGTGGTATTTACATTCTTTTACATCTTTACGTGTTGTGATTATGGCCTTGAAGGCATTAGATTCAATATGAACTGATATGATGATTTAATGTTTACGAATTCGAAGGGTGTAGCCTATATTTTAGAATCATGTATAAGTGAATTAATGTTAAGTTAGGTCATATGTATAGTCTTCTACACTAGTTGCATGATTAAGGTGAGTGGATGATGTTGTATATATGTGGATGATCATGTTAGGGTTAGTCGGGTATATATGGTTAATGATGTTGAATGCTGTTGTAGCATGACCCCTACGTCTATGAACGCTATATGAATGTGTGATAAAAGTATGATAGGAGTCTTCTATTCTAATATTGAATATGTCGTTGCCTCCTATGATTTAATGTGACTGTCTGTAGTCTATATTTCTTAATATTTTAAATGTATATGACTTGAGACTTGAGGAATGTTCTACATCTGATATGATCTTTGGGGGTGGATTCTTTAATGTTATGTTATAACCATAATGTGATCATGTTGACCAATGTACACACACTTCATGCATGACTATGAGTAGGATAGATTGATGGTGACTAAGGAAAGGATATTCCAACAATAGATAATTACCTATTTCTATGCATGTAATTATATGATTAATAAAGTTATGAACATGTGTGTCTAAAAGGTGTAATGTGAAGGTAGATCTCACATATGTTTGGACATACACGTGATTGTATGATTTTGAGGTTCTATGATGAAAGGAGATTCTGATCTTCGAAACCATTGAGTTTATGATGTATGAAGTAGCAAGCTCCTGAATCCTTCTTTATCAAGTAATGCACTAAAGGTTTAAATTTGTTTTTAAAATGGATTAGGAGCTTAGCACCGAGTGAACATGACAAATGAGAATGGGAGCTTCACGTTAGTAAGTCCACATCCGACAAGAGAACCTCGCGTTTAGAAAGTCAGGGTTCCCAATATAGATGTTGTCTCATGAGATGAAAACCTCCACGCTAGCAAGTTAAGGTTTCTAGTACCAATCTCCTTGTTCCATAACTAAGTGCTTCTGTAGGTTTTAGGTATGTAGATCAACTAGAATAGCTATTTTATATGGAAGTCCAACCTTGGCAAGTAGTACCCGCTCTTTTCTTTGTATGAGTAGAACACCGGATTCCATGTAGATAATATGGTCTATGTCAGTTATTTTTATGTCTCCCAAAGGTTAAGAAATGAACTAAGATAATACTATGAACTGTAATTGTAACTCGTTGAGAAGTTTACTTTGTATAGGTAGGACTATAGGCCTTACCCATGCATTTCACTGGTGGACTTCAAGAAATGATAGGATTGGAGCCTCTTATGAAATAAAGACTTTTATTATGTATGAATTGTATGAATGCATGTAAAGTCACTTTGTTATGTCAAGACATGAATTATGTTTGTCTATGTGAATTACACCTATGTCTTCTAACTGAGTTTTACTTAGTATGTGTGTGCGTATAGGACTCCATGTGCACATTGCACATGTAAGGTTGTCAAGGGGTTGTGAGGTTAGTTTACTTATTATATGAACTAAATGAGTTATGAATAACGTTTTAGTAATAAAAAGGCTCCTTATATGATGCTATAAAGTATGTGCCTTATGTCAAGTTATAAATGAAGGTCGTATGACTTGTTGAGTATGTTATGCCTAGTCTAGGGTTACTTTTTAGGAACACCTGGTGTAAGTAGTAGTATGTGATTCTATCTACACATTGCAATAGTGTGACTTGGAGGTTTTGTTACGTAATGGTTCTTATATGAAGTTTATGTCAATGATGTGGTTATGATTTTGTGAATATATGTGGTTGTGTTGATGGAGAATATATATGAAAGACTATCTTAGGTTACCTCAAGGTGATACATTGTACTATGTACACTTTAGGGTTGATTAAGGAAATAAGTTAAGGTAAAAGACAAGTAATGAGTTGTATGTAATGAATATGTCTGACAATGTAATAAGTGGCTTTATGTGTTTTTGTGGCTATTATTCATGTATACTTTAAGTAAATGAAATATGTAGGGTTTATAATTCCAATGTTCATGAAATTTACTAATAAGATATGTTGCATGATTTCAAATAAAATGTCCTCTTTCAATGCATGTTTTTGCATGGTTTCTATACTTAGTTCATTCTTGTATTAATACCATTCTTCTTCATCTTTTTAGATAAAGTGTAGGTGGTGATGGCTTGAGGATGTCTCCTAAGTGAAGGGCTTGGATAGATCTCCCAAGTTCAATGAAAGGGACCCTTATGATTCAAGGGTTGCTTATGTAAAGATGTTCATTAATTTTAGGTAACAGCTAGACTTATATTTTATGTTTTTATGGGTTGTGTCCCTATTATATTTTATTGAAGTTGTGTCTTAAGATGGAAACCAGACTTTGAGTCTAGATATTTTATATATATGAAGTGATTTTTCCAGTATATGATATGTTATAAAAAGTTTTAAATTTTCAACTATTATGAAGTGCAAGATGTCTAAGGGCTTATAGAAGACCTGTGAGAGGTCAAGTATGCAGTGTTACTTCTAAGGAATGCTCCCCGGTCATGACACTGAGTTTTAAAGACTATGGCTCATAATTTATTGAGTTTAATTGCGGTCCAAATCAGGTTTGGCAACCTCTTTAGTGAGTTGCCAATTTTACATTTTTCTCGCCAAACTTCACTTTTCAAACATATTCTATACTTCAGCTTTCACAATATACACATGATTATTTCTAAAACAAAAAGAAAACAACTAAAAACTAAGGTAGCCTCCAAAGTATAACCTTAGATAACGTTGTAAAACGACACAAGTGTGCACTCATACCTAATTCTTGGGACTGGTTGTAGTGTAACATGGAAATCCCCTTGTTGTCTGGAATTTTAAATGAGATGAAGTCTAACCCATTTAGGTCTCCAACTACTTGATAGAGACAGAGTGAGAATTAACCGTTTGACTAAGGAGTGATGTATCTTCTTTCATTTCTATCAGAATTTTATCGGACCCTTCAACATTATTGAGAATACGAGAGAGTAGATCCTCAGAACGGCCGCAATAAGAATCTTTGGGTTCTTTACACTCGTTCGGGAGGAGCATACCTATCCTTCGCCTAATTTATTTCCTTCAAAGTGGGGTTTCCATCCCTCCACTCTCTATCTAGATCTCTCTATCCTTCATCCCAGTTCGAACCTCGGTTACCACCGTGCCTTCAGTAGTTTTCATGATCACGACCTCCTTTGTTGTATTATAATTCACCTTCCAATTTTACAACGGTTCAAACATAGGATCTTCAGGATTTACACACCCAACACCCACAACATTGACATTTCTAGCACCAGCTCCGATGAAATTTTTGGACAAATGTCATGTAGGGTCATGATCTTTAGAGAGAGTCCTGATTAATGTTTGTGAAACATCCAAAAGTTGGGCTGCTATAATGTAAGGTTGTTGCGTCAAACCTAGTAGATAAATTTGGTTAGTTGCACCCTTATTCACCGATCAAGGCTTCCGTGATAATATTGCAGCAAAACATTATGTGGCACACCATGAGTTACACATTTTAGCACGAACTTCTTAAACCTTAGATAAGTTTCAGGAATCAAATGACCATCTTAATTCTTCAAGCATTGGATGTTGTCCCAAAGGGTCATCATCTTCACGCGAGGGAAAAATCGCACTTGAAATACGGTACCAAGCTGTTCCCATAAAAAGATGGAGTATCTAGGAAATTCATCCAACCACTTACATGCTTCTAACATTGAATAAAACTGAAACAACCTTAACCAGATAAACACTTGGGGATATGTTCTACAAAGAGAACTAGTCACAAACATCAACAAAATTTCTTATATGCTTATGGGATTCTCATGAGCATATACGAAACAATAATTTTAATTGCACGAGTTGGAACTTGGTGCTTATAATGTGTAACACATAGTTCCCTTCAGCCGGAGGCAAGCGAATGACATTGTGGGAATTTTCCAATGTAATTTTGGTGGACTATTTTGCTACCATGGCTTCCGTTGGCACTCATTTCCTTTGTTTAAACAGCAAAAGAAAAACCAAAACTAGAAATAAATACATTCAACTATGACTAACACGAAGAGAATTAAACAATAGAATCTTAACCAAGATCATTGCGTGGCAGCGACATCATTTTTATTAATGACATTTAAAACACACTTTATCCAACTCTAAGCCTAAACGGTCGTTAAATCGTATATAACCTAACTAAGTAAGTTGGGGCCAAACCTCAAACGGAGTATTACGTGTTTGAGATTTAATTTAGAAGTATGAATATGGTCAAACTATGAGTAGGAATAGAATTTATTTAATAAAAATATTATTCAAATTTGGGTGTGACCCAAATGTAAAATAAGGGGTTTTGTTTGGAATTATCAACTACAAACACAGCAAATCAATACAAAATAACAATAAGGAAATACGATATTAGGACGTGATTCAATAATAGTATAAGTTGATATCATGAATAATCACTACTGTTAAGGAATATTTGTATATTAGTGAGTAAGCTAAGTCGTAGAGGGAATATATTTTTCTCTCGAATAATTTATCCTGAATCAAGTTGATTTCTCTTGAATATCAACAAAAAATCAAAATAAGACTAGCCCATACCTTAATCCATTCACTCTCGCAGGCGGAATGTGAGGAATTAGATTTAGGATTCACTCTATCGAGCTGAACCATGCAAACACAATACCCAATAAACATCAATCAATAATCTTTGTTTTTAAACCTCTTTACCGAGCATGGTAAAAATACAAAGGAAAAACTATTTTTGCAATTACAATTGTTAAATTAAACCACAATTACTGATTGAACTAACTTATACATAATAGATAATTTAACAATTATCAACAACCCAAAATAAATCATACCATATTCATATAATCACACCCCAAGAATTGGGGTTTTATCTAGAAATCATAAAAAGATAGAAATCGTTACTAAATTCAGTTTCCATCAACATGGTAATATTAATTTAATCTTTACAATTGTCCAAGTTGAAGAATATCAAAAGACACTCCCAATTCCTCAAAAGTGAAAAACATCAATTCTTAAAAGATAAGAAAACTTATCATAATGTTCAAAACTAATAAATGAAGATTTAAGATATGCTAATTGATTAGGAAAAATGATGTTCGAAAATGTATTTATAATTGCCAAAAATGTTCTAGGAAGAGTCACTTGGTGAAGTAAGTCAATCTCGCCGATCCACTTGGTGATCCTCCCTTTGGCCTATTCAATCGCCTTGGTGCCTTGGCCTTCAATATCCTCAAGGTATTTATCTTTGGATGATCCAATACTGCATCGCAAAACAACTAGGCGATTCACCAACTACTATTTTCTCTCACCAACTTAGTTCTTTCCTTAAGGGCTTTGACCAATGTTTTAGGAGGTCAAGTAGTTGTTTGGTAATTCACCAAGTTGATTTGTCGATTACCATGCTTGCCTTCGTTTATTATTTCAACTCAGTTTGTTCTTTTTTTGCAAATTATTGTCCTTGCTTTGTTCCTGAATCCATATACATAGAAATCAAGGAGTTAACACTAGTTATTCAGAAAAAAATTAGCATTTGAGGACTCTAAATGTATATAAAATAAAGCTCTAAATGAGTCCAAGTATAGTACTCATCACTATTTAACCACTAAATAATCTCCACATGCATCACGTAACATTAGTCTGCTTAAAATTAACTTATGCTAAAATCCATGCTACTCTCCTACATCTCCAATGATCATACGAACAATCATGATTGTTTCTTTTTCTTTTGTGAATGTTTATTTTCCTCTAAGAAATAACTCGTAGATCTGACAAATTTAGTACAACACCAAAATTCTCGAATTTATAAGTTGACGGATATGATGGAAGCAATTTTTAGATAGTGAAGTGAGGCATGTGCATTGAAAGGGTGTTGAAGTTCAAGATACAAGAGATCCTGCAAAGAAATCACAATTTCCTAATGAGATGCAGTTTCTTCTGAAGGAATGATCCCACTTGATCTATTTAAGGAGTTTATTGAAGGCACAATAAAATATAAGTATGAGTTCTCCACCAAATATTCTCATATGTATGCCAAACCATACAACATAAGAATTGATCACTTTAAAATGAATGATTGTTATCAACCTCAAAAATATCAACAATTTGAGGGTCTAGAAAATCCGAAGAAACATGTTTCACACATTGTAAAGACATGTAATAATTCTAGAACATATGGAAAATATTTTATCAAGCTCTTTTCCGCTTTCTAAAGGTAAATTCATTTTATTGTTATCGAATCTTGAACCTAATTCAATTAATAATCGGGAGAAACTAGGGCACACGTTCCTCAATCACATTTATCGCACGAGTCATACGGTGAGTATGGTATAAATTACAAATTCTCACAGAAGGAATGATGGACTAGTTTTAATTTTCTTGAATCAATGGAGCAACGTGAGCCTAAATTGCAAGCATACACTTAGTGATGCTTCTAGAGTAGAAATATGTATCCAAAAAATGCACTAGGTGCTTATTTAAATTTTACAGGGAAGAAAACCGAAATACTTTGAAGATCTAGACACTCTCTCTCATGATATGAAGTTGAGTATGTCCTTTGCCGGAAAAAAACATGATGTTTATCGATGTTCTTTTCAAATAAAGAGACAAGCGGGAACCCAACAGATGGAGAAAATTTTTTCCTAGAAAATGACAAAATATGAGAATGATTTCCAAGAACGTTCAAATCAAAAGTCTACATTAAGGGACATGGCAGGTAAAAAAATAAAACTTTTCGGATCTAATATTGCTGCGATTTTTAGTGAGTTGTTCGAGTTGAAGCTCATTGAATTGCTAATGATATATCAACCTACTAATGTTGCTGAAAAAACTAATAACTCAAATTATTGCAAGTATCATAGACTTGTCAATCATCCTCTTGAAAAATCTCTTCTCTTTAAGTATAGTTTGATGTGATTGGTTAAAAAAAAGAAAATTGTCCTTGATGATAAAATAATAGTTTTGTCAAGATATATATGACATTCCGCTCGCCTTATTTGATTCAAATAAATATCTCCCAAAATATGTAGAAGATTCATTAGAGCAATATATATATATATATATATATATATATATATATATATATGTAGATGAAGGTTAGATTCTTCTAACAAGGCAAAGCAGCAATAATTCAAGCTTACTAAAAGAATCATCCGAGCAACTGATTAGAATGAAATTGGTGACTAAATAGGATAAGAATAAATAAACCAAGCGCCCAAAAAGGGAAAATTAGAAGTGTATCATTATAAAAAAATCCCGACGTGCTGTGACTCTAGAGGAATTCTTATCAAGTTTGTTCAGTACAAAGAATACTAAAGACAATGTCGAGGGATCATGTTTCAATTCTGATTAATAAGAAAGATTAAAAGTTCCTTCTATTAACAAAGCATGAACAACGAGTGAATCATCACAAAAAGTTTCTCCTAGTGACGAAGAAAAAACAACAAAAGAAAAATCTCGTTTACAATATCTGTTTCATCTTTTGAAAAAACTATTGATCCTTTTTCCCCAGAAGCACATGCCTGTGATACAAAATTCACATTTATTGATAATGATCTTCTAATTTGTGTAATACTACACAATTCTCCCTTGTATATGGTGTTTATGTGCTAGAGAAGATGATGAATAAAATACTGACACATAAAGGGCCTGGAGTTAACATTCTTCCTACCCACACATTGAAGGAACTCGATATCACGGCTAAAGAACTTAGAGAAAGTCATGTATTGATACAAGGATTTAATCAAGGGGGACAAAGGTCCATTTCCTCTATTTAGTTAGAATTCACATGGAAGATTTGCGATCAAGTATTATTGGATGTGATCGATTACTACAAATGTTTTAATTATCTCGAAGGTGAGATTAAGAGGAAGATAGTTGAAGATGATAATGCTTCCACTAAAGTTAGGAAATACTTTGCCGATGAAAATTTCTAGTTTAAGGATTAGGTTGTTAAACGAGGAATATCTAATATGATAAATCAATAAAGTGCGATAAGAACACGAAAATCGTTGAGACTATTGTATTGGTAAAAGTTGACGGTAAAGAGTTTTGTCTCATTCTTCATGAAGAGAAGTTCAAGTCTTCGAAGAAGAAACTAACTTCTCAACTTTTCTTTGTTCTAAAAGTTAATAAAGAAGAAGTTCAATCAGCTAACCTTGAAGAAAATGAATTCATAGGGCTAACTCTATTATACCTCCAAAATTAAAGGACCTAGGCTAGAGTCTCAAATAGTTCCAAATATGTAAAAAATGGTGTTTCCAGGCATAACCAATGGTAATTAATTTGACTAGGAGGTATTAGAGCCTAACCATAACAAATGACCATGACTTCCAGAGATGAGTGGAAGTGATCTAGTCTTCCTTTAGGTTTTGTAAGGGGTATAAAGAGTTGTATGAAGATCAAACTTTGTTAAAATTCTAAGGGTACACCTTAGTGTGTAGTTAGGTTCACCACGTATAGGTAAGGTTCCCCAAGTACCAACTAAGGGTCCTTGAGGAAGACAATACCATTGACCATAAAAGGTGTCAAGAAAAAGCTTTGAACAACGAGGAGAAAGGATTAGTCATCGATGGACTCACAACTCATCTACGGTGATCATGAGTACATAATTATTATCCTCCCTCTTGGTCCCCAAAATGGACTCTATGTTCCAAAACATGACCATGATGGTCCGTGGTCTGGTAGATTGACCCCAATAATTACTTATTCAATTATTTAATACTTAGGGAAATCTATAGTTAGTTAGTTTAGGGTCTTTTTAATTATCCTTAGTCATTAAACTATCTTAACACCCCATAAATCTCAAAAACAAAAAAGCTCTGACTAATCAAAAGACCCCCATTGAAGAAGAAGACCAAACATATTCTAGGAATTCAACATCATGAATTTCTGTAAGAAATCTCAATGGATTTTTAAGGTATGGATGCTATTCACTCTTGGGACTCCTTCAATCAAGAGGTTATTCAAAATTTGTATTTAAATGTTCTTTAAAAACGTAGTTTTCATTAAATTTCCTGGGTTTACATTGTAACTTCATTTGTTTAGTCTTTTTTATATTGTGAGTTATAAATTATGTATGTTTATGGGTGGATTGATGTATCACTTTAGGCTTTGACCTAATTCCCTAAAAGACCCATGAATAACCCTCTTCTCCTAATCCTGACTTTTTAATTAGGTTGATTATGATTAAGGGGGATATAATTGAATTTGTTTTTCCATAATTTTCTATTATATGATATTGATGATTAAATTGTTGGGTGAATATCATGGATTTGGGGGTGAGGTATTGCATGAGATTGGTGGAAGCCATTGGTAAGACTTTCAAGATCATGAACACTTTATTTTATTAATGTTAGTCTATTCTTGGTAATAATGTTCAATTGAAATAAGAATGATGAAATTATGAATTTGTAGTTGGGTTATGAAGATGATGTGATTGATATGATTGTTTGTGTATTATTATGAGGGATTGGAGGTGACTCTCATGTGCATCATATTACTATATTATAATGTAACGTTTTCATATAATGTTAGCGTGTTGCGAAAGGATTTTCTCATCCTAGAGTCTAGGAGTTATGAGCATGTTATATACGGGGTTACACTCTTAAGACCTATGTTATAAACTAATGCTAAGGAAGACTTAAAGATACTTCAAAAAGGGAATTTAGCTTCGCACCTGGGGAATTTGAAAATGAGAGGTGTCCCTTACAAAGAGGATGGTAGGTTCGCCAAACATCTCATTTGGTTAAAACTACAATGCAAATTAGCATAAAGAGTGTTCCCAATAATAATATCTTAGGTACTTAAATATGTACCCCCATAGGAAACCTTGCTAGTGGATCCACGTGGACAAAATTATGATGTATAGGTCTTACCTTTGAAAGTAGGATGCACTCCTTTTTGTGTGAGGGGTTAACACATGATTCCATGTTTAGCTCACATGGTCTAATATCGTTATGGAAAATATTGTTGAAAGTAAAATAAATGAATTAAAGTAAAAAGATGAACTATAACTAGGATTACTTATGAGGTGTACTTTATGAACTTAAGCGTATGGCGATTTACCTATACATTGCAATGTAGGCATTGAGGGGAGTCTTAGGGTGGTATCTTTATGTACATGTGTTAGAATGAAATGCATAATGTTGATTATATATAATGTTGGTCTCATATGATAATGGTTTTACTTGATATACATGATGTTAGTCTAAATTTCTATGTATGGGGTTCACTATACATGTTAAAATGTTATTAGATGAAAAGGCAATGCTTATGGTCTTTGCTAGTTTACTTAGTTTATGTGGGTTATGGGGCTTCACATACACATTGCACTAGTTGACTTGAATTGGGATTATTAGTAAGGTCATGTTATATGTTGATGAAATATTGTTTATGAATTTATTATGATGTTACTCTTGATCATATAATATGAGAATGTCCTATTGTCGTTATGATAGGGACTTGTCTATGTTCTTGAAATGTGCCTGAAAGTTTTAAAGTCATCTTTAAATACTAATCTAAAAAATGTTCCTTTGTCCATATTTTCAATGATTTACTTGCATATGTTTAAATACTTAGTACATGTTGTTTTTACAAACCCATATTCCCTTCTATTTTCTACACAAAATAAAGGTTTGGTCTATTGAAGATGTTCATTCCAATCCTTTCTTGAAGGACATGGATTGATAACCCCAAGTTGGCGAATCCTCAAGTCCGAGGATGAAGAAGCATAATTATAGTTTCATATTTCCTATTTCAAATACATTGTTTTATGTTCTATATGATACGCATTGTAATGATGTAACATCTATGTACAAAATAATGTAGTATGGTAGATAGTCATTTGAGACAATTGTAGTCAATTTTTGATATATGTGAAGTCTACGTGAACTTCAAATATAAATTTTTAATTTTTCTGTGATTTTATTCTATCAATGACGCGATGATGTGTTCTAAGGGATTGTCTAAAGCCTCTTCGAGGACAAAGACGCTTGTTACAACTAGAAGGTGCTCCCCAATCATTACAAACTTGCTATCAAAGCATAAAATTTAATAATCATAAGAATAATATCTCACAAAACCGCGTCTATGTAGAGTGTTATTCATAATTGTGAAGCGTGGCAAACTTATTAATGATAGGCCATGTGATTCTTAGGAAATTCTCACTTCTTTGGTATTATTAAATAGTGCCTCAAGAGTCTTAACTCTATGTGTCCTTTTCTTATAATCATTTTCATGTGGTTATAGGCTATTACTTGTGGAAGGGAATCCGCAAAAAGGGCTGAGGATATTGCTAATGCAGGAGTTTCTCCCAAGACAACCAAGCTCATTCTCAAGAACAGGCTCCTCTTGGTGACCAAGCTCCTGTCAATCGTCCGATTATGACGGATAGACATATAACTACAACTTTTCTAAACTTAGATAAATCCATGAATACTCAAGCTCAAGATGTAGATACTCAATCTCATATTATGGCGGCTTAAAAAAACTGGGAAGTTGCACCCCGTGTGAATAAAAATGCTAGTACCATAGCTTCTCTCTTGAGGGACTTCTAAGGGATGAAACATTCCATATTCTTTGGGTCTAAGGTTAATGGAGAAACCAAAGATTTTCTTGATGAGCTTTATAAGATTCTGTATTCAATGGGGGTTAGTTCAAATTAGAAGGCTGAGCTAGCCGCTTATAAACTCAGGGATGTGGCCCAAACTTGCTACACTTAATGGAAACACAATTGAACTTTTGGAGCGGGTCCAATAAGTTGGGAAGTCTTTAGGAGGGAATTTCATGTTAGGTTTTTTCCCAAGGGAGAAAAAATAGCAAAAGTGGATGATTTCATCAATCTTCGCAAGGGAGGTTTGAGTGGTCAAGAATACTCTTTGAAAAACACTTAATTTGCTAAATAGGCCTCTTCTTTGGTGTCCAATCTTAGAGAAGAAATGAGCCGTTTTGTGATAGGTGTGTCCAATGATCTAGGGAAAGAGTATCGTGCGGCAATGCATAATAACAACATGGACATTTCTCAATTGATGGTGTATCGTCTACAATTTGTGCAGATTAGGATTAAAAGGAAGAATAGGGAGTTCAAGAAGGAGAGGCCCTATGGTGAAGGTACTCTTAAGGGTAAGTTTGGGATTCAAGACAAAATCATATTTAAGAAGAGATTGTCCAACAAAGATCCTCCAAATGTCTCAAAGTCTCATACAGATACAGTATATAACCCTAGGTCCCAAGGACGAAAAGGTGGTGATTCACTATGTTATATCCCACAATGTACCAAATGTGGTAAGAGGCGTGTGGGTAAATGTTTAATGGGAATGTATAATTGTTTTGGTTGTGCAAAGAGTTTAGCATATTGTTAGGGCTTGTCCCATGACCAAGAACAAAGGAAAGGATAGTAATGAAGCACAATCAAGTGCTCTTAATTCAAATGCTCGTAAGAAGAACCCCTTCTATACTCTTAAATGTAGGAGTGATCATGAGGATTCTCCCGATGTAGTTACCGGTGTGTTAAAAGTATTTTAAATTAATGATTATTCATTGATAGATCCCATTGAATCTTTATATTTTGTGACTCTTTTAGCGGCTTTGAACTTTGATATGCTCCCAATGTTATAGGTGATCCTTTTTAAGTTTCTACATAGGTGGGTGACTCCATTATTTCTAAAAGAGTCTATAGGAGTTGTCCCATATTATTGTCCAATAGAGTTAGATTTGGTGATTTGGTAGAAGTTTTCCCATATTATTGTCCAAAAGAGTTACATTTGTTGATTTGGTAGAACTTCATATGTTAGACTTAGATGTTATATCATAGATGGATTGGATACATGCTTTTTTGGATTAAATTGATTATAGAACAAGGGTAGTTAAATTTCAATTTCATAATGAACCTATTTTAGAATGTAGGGGGAAACTCAATCCCTAGAGGTCAAATCATTTCATGTATAAAATCTTGTAAGATGATCTCTAAGGGATATCTTTGTTATGTTGTGTAGGTCAAAAACCTTGAATCCGAGGCTCCCCCTATAGGATTGGTCCCCGTTACGACCAGGTAGCACCCACTAAACATAATTGACATCTTCTCCTCGAAGAGGCCTTAAACTAGCCCTATGTAAACATAATTACATATCATAGCTAGAGAAAAATGTGGAATGTTTCAAACTTTACACATGAAGTAACATAGACTTCTCATTTATCCATATATGAAGTTTACTTAGACTTCTCGTTTATCCATATATGAAGTTTACTTACACTTCTCATTTAGAAACATGATCAATTCATCAAAGTAGTCTAATATTGTCTCACATATAACCATCTATCATAGAAGTATAAGATTTGGCAATAGATACTACACTATTAGAATACGCCTTATATAGGACTTAGTATAAAGTCTCAAAAGATAAGGAAAGAACTGTTGTCTTAGACATAGTCAATACTAGTAAAGCAAGAAAAATGGCATCATCCTCGGATTTGAGGACTCACCAAAAACGTGGGAAAAAATCCAAGTCTTCCTTGAAATGTGGTCTTGAAGCTCTTCAACTGATCGAACAAATAGATAGACTATGGGTTAGTAAAAAGCACACGTACTAACTAAGTAAGGAAACATATGCATGTAAAACGATTATAATCATGCACAAAGAGATATTTAATTAAAATCATGCTAAGTCAATTCGAAAGTATTTATACACATACAAGTGCATATACAAGTCAATTACAAGAATACGGTAAGAGATGTTCATATCCATTTACAAAAACAGCCTCATCATAAGGCATATCAATATTTCATATCTTAGAGTTCATATCATCAAAGCATACAAGACCCTTACCTACAATCCCAATCCAAGACAACTAGTGCAATGCTCATGTGAATCCCCATAACCCCACATAAACTAAGTCAACTAGTAAAGAGGCCATAAGTAATACCTTTACATCACATGACATCATACAATGCATAGTCATCATCATACATAGGTATTTAGAGCAATATGATGTTCATCAAATGAGACCAACATTATATAAGATCAACATCATGTAAATCCTAGATAATTCATTTCATTCATAACATATGTACATAAGAGCATCCTCCTAGGACTCCCCTCAAGGTAAACTTGTGCAATGCATAGGTAAAGTCCCATACCCTTAACTACACTAAGTAGATGCCCTTAAGTCACTGTAGTTAGTGTAAATATTTATTAGTATCATAAGTTCATTTTACTTTCATGAACATTTGACTTAACCTTCAGTACACCATTTGATCTGAACATGAAATATGGTGTCATGCAACCCTAAACCGAAAAAAGTTTCTCTACTTCTCAAGGTAGAACCATACATGAACATAGCATTCTAGGTGGACCCACATGTTATTCTTTCTATGAAGGCACTAAGTTAAGGAACTAGGAGAATAGTATTGGAAACCCTCTTTATGCACAGTTGCATTGTAGAATCCATCTCATATGAACCATAGTGAACCTACCTACCCTTATTGGGAAAGTACACCTCGCATATATAGTTCGTACGGTGTTAAGCTAAAGTCCCCCTTTTAAAATATATTTAATCCATCCTTAACATAGTTTACAATACAGGCCTTAGGGACTAACCCCATGTATAATCATGATCATAGCTCTTTTAATATAGAATATGAACTTCCTTTCATCACATCCCATCATTTAGTGAGGTCATCACACCATAGTCATCATAGTAAGGCACAAAAGAGATTCACTGCCAACCTTTCATAGTCATACTACATATCAAGATCTCATATCCAACATATTCATTGCATTCAATAATATTCATCAAGTAATCATCTTCCTAATCTATTAACAAAATCATACTTCAATTGAACATCATCATAAAAAATAGACCAACATAATTTAAGTAGGGTATTCATGATCATAAAAGTCTTACCAATGGCTTCAAAGAATCTCCTCCAAGACCTTACCCTAAATTTTACAACAATGATGCAACAATGTCACGACCCAAATCGGGAACGCGACTGGCACCCACATTTACCCTCCTATGTGAGCGAACCAACCAATTTAACCCTTAACATTTTAATACAATATCGACAAAAATAATGCGGAAGACTTAAACTCATAAATAAAACAACTCAACTATTATTAATATTCCCAAAATCTGGAAGTCATCATCACAAGAACATCTATCACAAATTTCTAAACTAAAACTGTCTAAGAACAAAATACTAAAAGCTAGTCCATGCCGGAAGTTCAAGGCATCAAGACTTGAAGAAGGAGACCCAGTCCAAGCTAGACGCATTAGCTCACCCTGAATTTCCGATGGAGTGAAGACGGGCTTGATCTACTGCTGAGTCGAAGTTGACGGAACGTTTGCTGCATAACACAAATAACAAGAGGAAAACATAAAAGTAGGGGGTCAGTACAACCACACGTACTGAGTAGATATCATCGGTTAACTCAAAATAGGCGATAATACATATCAAGTAATATTATAAATCAACTATAAACTCAACATGTAGCAACAAGTAGTATAATCGTCAATAAATACCATCAAGTTCATCCATGAGGACTCAAGCCTCAATACCATACTCATTTGGGGATTAAGTTCATTATGTTGAGTATATTAACATCTTTCGAGATTCATTATCTTTCTTCCTCTTGTGTCGGTACGTGACACTCCGATCCCCTACTACTATGTGTCGGTACGTGACACTCCGATCCCCTATATGTGTCGGAACGTGACACTCCGATCCCCTATATGTGTCGGAACGTGACACTCCGATCCCCTATATGTGTCGGTACGTGACACTCCGATCCCCTATATCTACGTGTCGGTTCGTGACACCCGTCCCACTAATACTATGTGTCGGAACGTGACACTCCGATCCACTAATTCTATGTGTCGGAACGTGACACTCCGATCCACTAATTCTATGTGTCGGAACGTGACACTCCGATCCACTAATCTCATTATATCCGTTCATCAAGCCTTCTCTAATCCAAGGCATCATCAATCCCAATCACTTTAATTCATCAAGCCTTCTTTTATACCAAGGCATTATCATTAATATCATAGATTAAAGTTTCTTTCAAGATTTGGGATTCAATGGTTTTCATCATGCTTGTTTTATCAACATCACATAATCATATTCATACAAGCATACAATAAGCATATAGACAGGTTTACAATATCATCAACACATATTATTCACTATCGAGAGTTCACTACGAATATCGTAATATAAACCATAACCTACCTCCACCGAAGAATTGAATCAACAAGCTATCTTCTTCGTTTCTCTCTATCCTTCGTTCGACTCTCTCTCTCAATCTGTTCTTTCTCCTTTGTTTTATTCAAACCCTCTTTCCTTTACCCTAATTAATCATATAATTAAGTGTGAAAAAGGACAATAAAACCCCACTAATTCACTTAAGGTTACCTCTTTTTACCCCTAAGTAATTAGACTTATTAATGTTACCCCTCAATCTTTATAATTAAGGAAAGAATAGTCAAAAACGACCCTTAAAACGTGTGGAGAAATCCTAAACTGCCTGGGATTGCGTGACCTGTGACGGGCCGTCATACCTGCGACGGTTCGTCACGATGGCCGTCGCACCTGCCCAAAATCCCACCGTCACCACGGACGCTGTGACGGTCCGTCACGCCCGTGACGGTCCGTCCTGCACGTCCGTCATGGCGGTCAGAAACTCGTTTCTCGAACCAAATTCTCAAACGTTGAAGTGTTTTGCAACGGAAACTCACGACGGTTCGTCGTGGATGTGACGGCACGTCCTGCAGGTCCGTCACAATTTACAGAGAGTCGATTTTATTATCCAAATTGAAGAATCCTAAGTGTCCTGGAACGACACTCCCTCGACGGGCCGTCGTGACCACGACGGGCCGTCGTGACACTCGTCGTTCCAGCCAGTTTTTCCAGAATTAAAAATCTGCTGCTCAAACGACTAAATAGGTCGTTACAATAGATACCAATTTACCCATCGTTCGTCCCCGAACGATCAAAAGAAGAAAAACAATGGCGAAAAGGAGTACCTGAATCTGTAAACAGATGTGGGTATTTTTCTTGCATATCTGCCTCCTTCTCCCAAGTAGCCTCTTCAAACCGGTCGATTCTTCCATTGCACTTTGATGGATGCAATCTCCCTCGACCTCAGTTTGCGAACTTCTCTATCTAATATAGCAATCGGTTCCTCTTCATAAGTCAAGTTCTCATCCAACAAAACTGAATCCCAACGGATAATGTAGTTTCCATCTCCGTGGTATCTCTTCAACATGGATACATGAAACACCGGATGTACTCCGGACAGCCCTGGGGGTAAGGCTAATTCATAAGCCACCTCCCCTATCCTCTTAAGCACTTCAAATGGTCCAATATACCTTGGACTTAACTTACCTCTTTTCCAAACCGCATCACCCCTTTCATGGGCGAAACCTTCAACAAGACTTGTTCAC
The DNA here is from genome assembly GCA_027705065.1 of Solanum peruvianum. Lineage (NCBI taxonomy): Eukaryota > Viridiplantae > Streptophyta > Magnoliopsida > Solanales > Solanaceae > Solanum > Solanum peruvianum. Next base: position 20,202,869 of record JAKWJD010001757.1, read on the forward strand.
CTTCCATGAACTCCAAGTCTCTAACCTTTCGGTCTGCATACTACTTTTGTCTACTTTGAGCCGCTAAAAGCTTTTCTTGAATAGCTTTCACCTTCTCCATAGAATCTCTCAACAGATCAGTCCCCCAAGGTCTAACTTCGAAGGCATCAAACCAACCAATGGGAGATCTACACCTCCTCCCATACAATGCTTCAAATGGAGCCATGTCGATACTAGAGTGATGACTATTATTGTATGAGAACTCTGCCAAAGGTAAGAAACTATCCCAATGTCCACCAAACTCTATCACACACGCTCGAAGAATATCCTCCAACACTTGAATTGTTCGCTCAGACTGACCATCTGTCTGAGGATGAAATGCAGTACTAAGGTCTAACCTAGTACCTAATTCAGCATGCAACGTTCTCCAAAACTTAGAAGTAAACTGCGTACCTCTATCTGATATAACGGAGAGTGGAACTCCATGCAACCGAACGATTTCTGAGATGTAGATCTTGGCTAACTTCTCTGCATTGTAGGTCACCTTGACAAGAATGAAGTGAGCAGACTTAGTTAACCTATCAACAATCACCCAAATAGAGTCATACTTACCCAAGGTCTTTGGAAGACCAACCACAAAGTCCATTGCGATTCTCTCCCACTTCCATTCAGGAATAGGCATTCTCTGAAGTGTTCCTCCGGGCCTTTGGTGTTCATATTTTACTTGTTGACAATTTGGACATTTGGCCACAAACTCAACAATATCTCGCTTCATTCTACTCCACCAGAAGTGTTGCTTTAGGTCGCGATACATCTTGGTTGCACCAGGATGAATAGAATATCCGGAACTATGAGCTTCTGTCAGAATAGTGGCGATCAATTCATCGATGCGGGGTACACATACCCTTCCCTTTATCCTCAAAACACCTTCCTCATCGATTGTTGCTTATTTAGCCTCTCCTTGCAACACCTTATCTCGAATTCGCCTTAGTTTCTCATCATCAAACTGTTTCCCCTTAATCTGGTCAAGAAAAGAAGATCTTGCCTCTACACAAGCTAACAATCCTCCCTTCTCATTTATTTCCAACCTCATAAGGTCATTAGCCAGAATCTGCACCTCTCTAGCCAATGGGCGTCTAGAAACTTGCAAATGAGCTAGACTTCCCATGCTTCCGGCCTTTCTACTTAGAGCATCCGCTACAACATTAGCCTTCCCTGGATGGTACAAGATAGTGATGTCGTAGTCCTTCAGTAGTTCCATCCATCTCCTCTGTCTCAAGTTTAAGTCTTTCTGAGTGAATACATACTGTAGACTACGATGGTCCGTATAGACCTCACACTTAACCCCATATAAGTAATGTCTCCATTGCTTTAGTGCAAATACTACCGCGGCCAATTCCAAGTCATGAGTTGGATAGTTACGTTCATGCACTTTTAATTGTCTTGAAGCATAAGCAATCACATTCTTCTCTTGCATTAGCACTGCACCAAACCCAGAATAGGATGCATCACAGTAAACAATGAAGTCTTTACCCTCTATTGGCAAGGTAAGAATTGGTGCGGTAGTCAACAAAGTCTTAAGCTTCTGAAAGCTTTCCTCACACTCATCCGACCATACAAATGGGACGTTTTGCTTGGTCAAGTTCGTCAATTGGGAAGCAATGGAAGAGAATCCCTTGACGAATCGGCGGTAGTAGCTAGCTAACCCCACAAAACTCCTTATTTCTGACACGTTTGTAGGTCTTACCCAATTCCTCACTGTCTCAATCTTAGATGGATCCACCATCACTCCATCCTTAGAAACCACGTGCCCCAAGAAGGACACCGAATCTAGCCAAAACTCACACTTGGAGAATTTCGCATAAAGCTTTTTCTTCCTTAGCAACTCTAACACCATTCTCAAATGCTCCTCATGTTCCTTCTTACTCTTGGAGTATATCAGTATATCATCAATAAACACGATCACAAAGAGGTCCAAGTATGGCTTGAAAATACCGTTCATCAAGCTCATGAAGGCAGCAGGGGCATTTGTAAGACCAAATGACATTACCACAAATTCATAATGCCCATACCTAGTTCGAAAAGCAGTCTTTGGAACATCCGTTGCTCGTATTTTCAATTGGTGATAACCGGACCTCAAGTCAATCTTTGAGAAGACACAAGCACCTTGTAACTGATCGAACAAGTCATCAATGCGAGGAATGGGGTACTTGTTCTTAATAGTTACTTTGTTCAACTGTCGGTAATCTATGCACATTCGGAAACTCCCATCCTTCTTCTTCACAAATAGCACCGGAGCACCCCAAGGAGATGCACTTGGTCTAATGAAGCCCTTGCTCAACAACTCTTGAAGTTGAGCCTTTAAATCTCTTAATTCGGCGGGAGCCATTCTATACGGGGGTATAGAAATGGGGCGAGTACAGGTTCAAGATCGATACAGAAGTCAATATCCCTATCTGGTGGCATACCGGGAAGATCTGCAGGGAATACATCCAAAAACTCACGGACTACCGAAACTGACTCAATCGAAGGTACTTGGGTAGTGTCATCCTTGAGATGTGCCAAGAAAGCTAGACAACCCTTACTAACCATCTTCTGAGCACGAATAAAGGACACGATGCGAACCGGTTTGGAAGTGTAGTCGCCCTCCCACACTAACGGATCTGCCCCAGGTTTGGCTAACGTCACTGTTTTAGCATTACAATCCAAAATCGCAAAATTTGGGGAAAGCCAAGTCATACCCAGAATTATATCAAAGTCACCCATTTCTAAAATAACCAAATCTACATAAGTGTTGCTCCCCACAAAATTCACCAAACAAGACCTATACACTTTTTCGACTATCACAGACTCACCCACCGGAGTAGAAACACGAATAGGCATGTCTAGCAATTCACAATGTAAATTTAGACCATTAGCAAATGAGGAAGATACATATGAAAACGTGGAGCCAGGATCAAATAATACAGATGCCATGCAATCACAAACCAAGAGATTACCTGTGATAACAGCATCAGACGCCTCCGCTTCAGATCTCCCAGGGAAAGCGTAGCAATGAGCCCCATTATTTGTCTGTCCGTTGCCCCTACCATGTTGTGTAGTAGTGACTCCGTTTTGCCCTTCACCTCTGCCGTTTTGGTGACCACCATTACCTCGGCCACCACGCCCTCCAGAATAACGACCTCTACCATTACCACCTCTTCCTCTAGCCATTGGGGCTCTGTAACTCTGTTTTGGACAATTCCTCCTAATATGTCCAATCTCCCCACATCCATAGCACTCTCTGGAGTCAGGCATGGGTCTCTCAGAGTAGTGTTGACCGTTCTGAGGTGGACCCCCAACTACAGTCTGTAGTGAAGACTGTATTGGTCGATTTGAGTGACCTCCGGAGTTCTGTCCTCTAGAATAAGAACCATTATACTCACCTCCCCTACGAAACCTCTTTGATGTAGACGTTGAGGTGAAGTCATCCGGTTTCACTCCTTCCACCTCTATCACAAAGTCTACCACCTCTTGGAAGGATGTTGCTGTCGCCGCTATCTGTAAGGCTGAAATCCGCAATTCTGACCTCAACCCCTTCACAAAACGGCGGATCCGTTCTTGTGGACTGAAACAAAGTTGGGTGGCATATCTGGATAGTGCGCGAAATTTAGCCTCATACGCGTTTACTGTCATCCTTCCATGTTCAAGACTCAAGAACTCATCCCTCTTCCTATCTCTCAAAGTCCTTGGGATATACTTCTCCATGAACAAACTAGAGAATGATTCCCAAGTCATAGGTGGTGCCTCGGTTGGTTGACACTCAACATGTGAACGCCACCACATTTTGGCGTTACCTTGGAACTGATAACTCACGAACTCGACACCAAACCTCTCTACTATCCCCATCTTGTGTAGTAGCTCATGACAATCAACCAGAAAATCATAAGCATCTTCAGATTCTGCACCCTTGAAGACTGGAGGTTTCAGTTTCAAGAACTTACTAAAAAGTTCATGTTGATCGTTTGTCATAATAGGCCCAGTAGTCAGACGTGGAAATGTGCCTATTCCCAATGGTGCATCCATGCGGGAAGCCATAGTAGCCGCATGTCGTATCTCTGAAACTGGAGGTGTTGGTTCAGAAACCATTGGAGGTGCTTGACCCTGATCGGACAACCCGCTAAGATAAGCAAGTACTTGGTTGATCATCTCTGGGGTAGGTTGGGGTGGCATTTCCTCATTCTGCCCTTGTTCAGTTTCCCCTTCCTCACCCTCTCTAACTACCTCCTCAGTCGGTGGAGGAGTCACCGCCCTAGCATCAGATGGGCTAGGGGCTCGTCCTCTCCCTCTAGAGGACGTCCTCCCACGACCTCTCCCACGGCCTCTTGTCGTTGTTCTTCCTCGAGCCACAGCCCCAGTGGCTGGCTCAGTAGTTTCATGTCTTTCCGTTGTCGCTGCTGGTGCGGTCATTGCTCTAGTTCTAACCATCTGCGAAATAGAAAGAAGATGGTCAGATACCAATTTGTATCACCTAGATACCAATTGGACTCAAGTAGTAGCACGAAAGAAAGAATGAAAGAATGGAATTTTCCTGAAGTCTTATAGCCTCTCAAGGAAAAGTAAAGGCGTCCCCCTACCGTTCCTTAAGACTCTACTAGACCTGTTCTTGTGTGATGAGACCAATGAACCTAATGCTCTGATACCAAGTCTGTCACGACCCAAATCGGGAACACGACTGGCACCCACATTTACCCTCCTATGTGAGCGAACCAACCAATTTAACCCTTAACATTTTAATACAATATCGACAAAAATAATGCGGAAGACTTAAACTCATAAATAAAACAACTCAACTATTATTAATATTCCCAAAATCTGGAAGTCATCATCACAAGAACATCTATCACAAATTTCTAAACTAAAACTGTCTAAGAACAAAATACTAAAAGCTAGTCCATGCCGGAAGTTCAAGGCATCAAGACTTGAAGAAGGAGACCCAGTCCAAGCTAGACGCATTAGCTCACCCTGAATTTCCGATGGAGTGAAGACGGGCTTGATCTACTGCTGAGTCGAAGTTGACGGAACGTTTGCTGCATAACACAAATAACAAGAGGAAAACATAAAAGTAGGGGGTCAGTACAACCACACGTACTGAGTAGATATCATCGGTTAACTCAAAATAGGCGATAATACATATCAAGTAATATTATAAATCAACTATAAACTCAACATGTAGCAACAAGTAGTATAATCGTCAATAAATACCATCAAGTTCATCCATGAGGACTCAAGCCTCAATACCATACTCATTTGGGGATTAAGTTCATTATGTTGAGTATATTAACATCTTTCGAGATTCATTATCTTTCTTCCTCTTGTGTCGGTACGTGACACTCCGATCCCCTACTACTATGTGTCGGTACGTGACACTCCGATCCCCTATATGTGTCGGAACGTGACACTCCGATCCCCTATATGTGTCGGAACGTGACACTCCGATCCCCTATATGTGTCGGTACGTGACACTCCGATCCCCTACATCTACGTGTCGGTTCGTGACACCCGTCCCACTAATACTATGTGTCGGAACGTGACACTCCGATCCACTAATTCTATGTGTCGGAACGTGACACTCCGATCCACTAATTCTATGTGTCGGAACGTGACACTCCGATCCACTAATCTCATTATATCCGTTCATCAAGCCTTCTCTAATCCAAGGCATCATCAATCCCAATCACTTTAATTCATCAAGCCTTCTTTTATACCAAGGCATTATCATTAATATCATAGATTAAAGTTTCTTTCAAGATTTGGGATTCAATGGTTTTCATCATGCTTGTTTTATCAACATCACATAATCATATTCATACAAGCATACAATAAGCATATAGACAGGTTTACAATATCATCAACACATATTATTCACTATCGAGAGTTCACTACGAATATCGTATATAAACCATAACCTACCTCCACCGAAGAATTGAATCAACAAGCTATCTTCTTCGTTTCTCTCTATCCTTCGTTCGACTCTCTCTCTCAATCTGTTCTTCTCCTTTGTTTTATTCAAACCCTCTTTCCTTTACCCTAATTAATCATATAATTAAGTGTGAAAAAGGACAATAAAACCCCACTAATTCACTTAAGGTTACCTTTTTACCCCTAAGTAATTAGACTTATTAATGTTACCCCTCAATCTTTATAATTAAGGAAAGAATAGTCAAAAACGACCCTTAAAACGTGTGGAGAATCCTAAACTGCCTGGGATTGCGTGACCTGTGACGGGCCGTCATACCTGCGACGGTCCGTCACGATGGCCGTCGCACCTGCCCAAAATCCCACCGTCACCACGGACGCTGTGACGGTCCGTCACGCCTGTGACGGTCCGTCCTGCACGTCCGTCATGGCGGTCAGAAACTCGTTTCTCGAACCAAATTCTCAAACGTTGAAGTGTTTTGCAACGGAAACTCACGACGGTTCGTCGTGGATGTGACGGCACGTCCTGCAGGTCCGTCACAATTTACAGAGAGTCGATTTTAATATCCAAATTGAAGAATCCTAAGTGTCCTGGAACGACACTCCCTCGACGGGCCGTCGTGACCACGACGGTCCGTCGTGACACTCGTCGTTCCAGCCAGTTTTTCCAGAATTAAAAATCTGTTGCTCAAACGACTAAACAGGTCGTTACAAACAATCCAATCTAAATTATCATATAATAATAAATTAAGCGATAACATACCAAATTCCAACATTTCTAATCATTTATCAACCTAATTTATAGTTAGGGATAGGGAAAAAAGGGTGATTTACAGTTCTTTTAGTGAAACTAATTCAATGTCTAAAAAATTACAATAATCCACATTTAAATAATCACAATCTATCAATATAATTCAAAATAATACAACATTAAAACAATTTTAAAGGTATCCCGCGAAATTAGATAAAAAATCATAAGCCGACAATAGAAAAAGGGACCTTGAGTTTAAGCTAGGTGATATTGTCTAGTTTAAGATATAACCCATGAAAAAGGGGTTATTAGGTCGGTAAAAAGGGGAAACATAGTCCCCGATATATGGGTCCATATGAGGTTCTGGAACTCATCGGAAGTGTTGCCTATGAGTCTAAATTACATTTGAGTTGGCTCTGGTGCATCCGGTTTTCCATGTGGCAATTCTCAAAAAGTGCATAGGTGATCTAGTGTCTATCTTTCCTCTAGAAGGTTTAGAAGTCACTACTAATCTTTCCTATGAAGCGATCTCATTTGAGATTATAATGTGGTAAGTGAAGAAGTTGTGGAATAAATAAGTATTGTCCATAAAAGTTATTTTGAAGAATCAACTAGTAGAAAATACTACTTGGGTGGCCGAAGCCGACATGATGTCCAATATCCTCATCTTTTTTGTCACGACAAGCACCTATACCCTAGAAATTAAAGAATTCTTCGATCCTAACAAGGCGTACTTGACCAATTGGGGAAGTCTTGTACAAACTGTTTGACATCATTAATCACATAAATGTATGAAAAGTAGTGCAGAATTAAAGCTTTTCACATGAAATATCTTTAAGAATCGTTCATATTAAAATCATAGAAACACTAAGTTTCAACATATGATAATATTAGACTCAAGAATACTTGGGACACGGCCAATACAATACGAATATACAAATACTTAGTCTATACTTCAAATATAAGACATCTAAATAAGAGCATTCCCTTGATTTAATTGAGGACATACTTCAACTTTGCTTGAATGATCACTATAATATAAGATTTCCTTCAATATTCTTCACACCTTCCAGCTACACCTTTAGATATAACAAAATGTATGGAATTAGTACAAACACTTGTACTTAGTATCAATTAATGCATAAAATCATGAAAATAGACATTTATTAGAAACATGCTCTTTTTTATTAAAACATCATATTATAAGCATAAAAGCAAATTTTAACAACTTAGAAACACATAAGAAATCACATAAGCATTTTACCTCATTTTAAGGATCATTGCAGTAAACCTAGCAAAGTTATAGTGAATCAATTCAAACAAAATAGTGAACGTATTTAACATGCAATCTTCTCTCTAAAAGCTATCCTAAGACTCACTTAGGTAATATAAAAAGATACCACCAATACACCCCCTATAGGCATACCTAAAATATCCTTATTACCACCTATAATGAGAAAAATACATTCACAGTACATCAAACACATACACATGAGATGCTCCTACAAAAGGTGATTCTATGGTTCACTTGAGTGAGTTGTGAAGCGACCACCCATATCATCCTTCACACACACTTAAGAGATCATTTAGATTACCCTAAGATAGAATCATTCTCACTTCACAACATAATATATATATATATATATATATATATAATATATATATATATATATATATATATATATATATATATATATATATATATATACATATATATATATATATATATATATATATTTATATGACATTGTCCTTCCTAAAGATTATCAAATGAATTATTTAAGTATATCCAGAAGATAATGTCCATGCTTGACCTCTCCAAGATAACCTAAAAAATCCTTAAGACTACCTAAGGGTGGATCATGTCTAATGTATTAACAAACTTTCCTATCTAGAGTCTTTTTTTGACTTACCTAGGTAAGATATGAAGTGATCATTCTTATGCCCTCTTCAAACCTTAACTAGGAAACCCTTAAAATACTCTAGTCTAGTAGTTATTCATTTAACATGCTTTCAAATATATGTCATCATCTTCTTTAACTCATTTTAGCTACATTCATAACATATAAGGACATTCAAGTAATCGTCCAATGTTTAGGTAGCATCTCGTAGCACAACCTAAACTTCATAGAACTTCTCCAATACTAGTAGGTATCCCATATGATGAGAATAGGTAATAATAGACATAGACCATACTATCTAGGCATGAAATACGGATTCATGAACCTACTCCAATGGAGCGTGTTATACTTTCCAATGGTACAACTTTGATACATCTCATGTAGGCACCACTTTAAGTAATATGAAAGGTTTATTTGTACTCTAGTCTTATCTCTAACTAGAGATTTTTCCTTTAACATATTAACAAGGTGCTATCCTTTGTTATCATGAGTATTTCAATAAAGGATTACATGAAGAGGTTCCATATGTAGTTCATAACCCAATCACATTCACCTTACAAAAGTAGTCCTCTAGGGTTTCCTTAAAATGAAGCTTAATAATTTTCCTAAGTATGGTTTCATGCCGTTCCAGCCAATCATCTCTAAGTCCACCATTCACACAAGAAGGATACCATTACTACTTTCGACTTCAAGGGTATCATAACCTTACAACTAGGTTGAAGTCTCCACATAAATGAACCTTTTAGCAACATTAAAGGTCACATGACATTTATACGTAAAAGAAATAAGAAACTCTAGCATCCTAAGACAAGAACTCATACTCACATATTACATGTATCAAGTGAGGGAAACAAGTCTACCAAAACATGACACAACATACTTTACATATAACATATATCATATCGTCCAAGTATGAGATAAGAACAACCAAAAAAACTATAGGTTACCCTATACACTGTCATGGAATCATCAATATAATAATCAGAAGACTCACATATCCAATTACGATCAATCACGCATAAACTCTAAGATTACACACATAATGATATAATTATAGTCTAACATGATCACCTAGAAACATCAATAAAAGAAACACATACTTTATCCTTAACCACATGTATATACATATGGTACTAGTTCAAATAATTAACTACACAAATCATCAAAAATATATCAAGTAATTTGCCAAAAAGACCAAGATCATCATAATACATAAACTTACCCCGACGAGGCCATATCATTTATGAGAAGAGAACATGGCTCCGCCACCATAATTGGACAATCCCAAGCATCATCATCATACAAGAACTAGACTACAAATTATAAAACGGTTAGGTCAGCATACTATTGATTCGAACCTCACAACTTCAATCCATAGTCAAACTCAAGCAACACAATATACCAAGGCCCATTCCAATGGCTATGATCCTCAATTCAATCCAATAATTCCAATATAGAATGAATCAAAGATTATTCAACATAGATTTATGAATATAGGGTATAATATTAACAATATAATATGATACATTCATAATTTAATAGCCGTAATCAATCTACACAACAATTCAATAGCATTAGGACATAATCAATTTGCCCATCAAGTAGTCCAATATAGGATTACATGAATTACATGGGTTCATAGATTTTTTGAGTTAAAATAATATAATAAAAAACAATTCAGTCAATATTCAATCATTCAAAATCTTTAATGCAAGAACCCATGGACATCTTTTCGAAATTGGATAAGTTCATCTTTTGAAGACCTTAAAAAATCTCTTTGAAGTTTTGATCCTTGAAGAAAAGATTCACAAGGATGAAAAACCATACCTCAATGAATCTAAACCACAAAATTTGTTAATAATACCCAATAAAATATCCAATACAAGCTGTTTGTTGAGTTTTGGCTTCAATGTAGTTCTAGATGACTCTTTAGAGTTTTTGGATTCTGATTTTTGAAGAATGAATTCATATAGGTATTTAGGAATTAGAAACCCTCTTAGAATACCAAGAATACCCTAAGGAAACTTCCAAAGAATTAATTTTAACTTTGGGTAAAGTTACCTATTCATCCTTGTAACTTACAGTGAACCTGCGAAATTGCAGGCCTATTGACGCCTAATCATACAACAGACTGTCTCCCCACCAATAGACCATTCTACTGGTCCGTAGTTTGGGTCAATGACTTGTCCTTGGTTTAACCTCCTTCCACGCCTGATTTCTGACCTACGTTTTCCAGCTACGGGGCATCTACCTGGCTACAGGCCATCAATAGCCATTCGTAGGTGGGACTGCCTTAGGCAGTTTTGGCCACCTTGATAGGTCCTTCCTCAAGAACCCTTGGTCTGTTCATTGGGATGTTTGACCTACCATTTACATATTTAATATGATCATATACAATTTTATGGTCTCTCACATCAATTTCCTCAAAAAACGAACACATAAAACTCGACAAAACACACTTAGAGACAAAAGGTCAGTTCAAGGTAAACCTTTCAAACATCATGGATGTTCTTGGACGTTTGACCTCTAAATCTCATGAAACTCAACACAGTGAATCTAAACACCATTTTAACTCATATAAGACCTAATAAGCTCATGAAAGAAACATAAGCACGTAAAAACACATAAGGCACTTATAGGTTACTTAATCATTGAACCTCTTGGTCGTTCCTTGACGTTTCACTTTGAAATCACCTAAATAGAAAATTCCTTGTTAACAAATTCCAAAACATTTATTAACTTAAACAATTACAAACACGTTAGAATCTACTTTCACCTTAGTCGTTTTAGAGGTATTACATTTTTCCTTCCACTTCTAGTCAAGGTTGAGGTTAGTAACTTCTCCTAGTTTTTGTTTGAAAGGTTCTTGTGGGTGTTGGGATTTTACATAATATATTTTCATTTATGCATGTTCTTGTTGAAAATCCACGTTTCATATATGTGTTTAACTATATGTTCTACATATTTGATAATACTTTAATATATTTTCTTTATAGTTGATTGTGTAATATCTTGTGAAATTGCTTCGTGTGAAGTTATGAAATTATGTATTGATTCTAGTTGACTATATATAGCTATACGGTAAGGAGAAAGACATTCATCGTTGCAAAATGTGAAATTGTGAAAGGTGTGCATAATTGGTAGTTGCCATAATTTTTGTCTCATAAATGGTGATTAGTTGTTTTAAGAAAGGATTGAATGTTTCCTCCTTTGTAATTGAACTATAATTATTTCTCATATGTCTGTTGGTCTGGTAGTATTGAGTCATAGTTTCCAAAAAGATGTTTAACGTGTCATTTGAGGACAATTGTTCCCCAATGGGGAACATTGTTATACCTTGGAAATCCAAGGACCTAGGAGAATCTTCCAACCGAACACCCAAGCGAGCAAAGCTATGAAAATCTTTCACTAGGTCTTTCTTACCCTCTTCAACATGAGACACACTTCTCATGGCCATACGACTCAAAGGACGCGCAACCACATTGGCCTTGCCGGGATGGTAGAGAACACTGATGCAGTAATTCTTTAAGAGTTCCAAACATCTTTTAAATATTCAACTCTTTTTGGGTGAACACCTATTTAAGTCTTTTCATAGTTGGTGAATACATCCACATGGACACCATACATGTAATGCCACCATATTTTCAAGAAAAACACTATGGCCGCTAATCAAAGATTATGAGTTGGGTAATTCTTCTCATTTACCTTAATTTTTCTAGAGGAATAGGCTACTACCTTCCCCTATCGCATATGGACGCAACCCGAACCCACTCGGGAAGCGTCATAATATACCACAATACCCTCCAGTAAAGTTAACACCGGAGTGAAGATAATCCTATATTTAAATATTTGGAAACTTCTTCCATATGTCTACGACCAATAATATTAGAAAATCTTTTGGGTCAAGGTAGTAAAAGGAAAATTAATGACACAAACCCATCCATAAACCTCATATTGTACCCGGCAAAACCAAAGATACTTCTAAAGTCGGTTGAAGTCAATGGTGTAGGCCACTTATTAACCGCCTCAGTTTTCTTTGGGTCAAACTCTGTACTCTCACTTTAGATAATATGACCGATAAACGCCGTCGATATCTACTTAAACTCAAACATTCTATACTTTGAATTTAGTTGGTGTTCCTTAAGAAATTGCAACACTACCCCCAAATGATTTATATGTTTATCTTCAATCTTGGAATACACTAAAATATGATCAATGAAGATAATCTAGGAACACTATATGAAAGGCGCTGGAGCGTTTGTTACACCAAAGAACATGATTAGGAACTCATAGTGACCATACCTAGTTCGGGAAGTCGTGTTAGGTATGGCTCTCCTCTCACCCTATGTTTGTGATAACCCAAGCTCAAGTAAATCTTTGATAAATAGCTTGCCCCTTGCCCCTTTCAATTGATAAAAAAAATTGTCGATCCTAGGGAGAGGATACTTGTTCTTTATGGTAACCTTATTTAGTTGATGATAGTCGATGCACATCCTAAGGGATCTTTCTTTCTTCTTTACAAACAACACCAGAGTAACCAAACGAGAAATAATTGGTCTTATTAAACCCTTAAGTTGAAGTTTATCTTCTCTCAACTCAATTGGAGTATTCCGATAAGGAGGGATTGAGATAAGTTTTGTATCCGGTAACAAGTCCATGCGGAATTCTATTTCCCGTTAGGGAGAAAATATGGCCAAATTATCGGAATGACACACAACATGGTAGAGTCACCGTTTAGATATAATTTTATAAGCTTTTAGATTAGAATTAATTCTACCATTAGGGATTGAGCATCCACCTTCCATTCTAAGATGGGTTCATTTGGGAATTGGAACTTACGACCCTTCTTCTATAATATATGGTATCAAAACAAGCATGCAACCAATCCATTTCTATGATGGCATCAAAATCACCCATATCAAGTTCTACCAAGTCAACCAAAGAAAATCTATTGGGCAATGATATAGGACAACTCCTAATGACTCTTCCAGCCACAACGGAGTTACCCACAAGGGTTGTAACCATAAAAATTTCCATTACTACATCGGGTAACACATTAAACACTCTAGCTACTAAAGGAGTTACGAATGTTAAATCAACACCAGATGTAGTAAAGCATAAACATTAAGATAGAATACTTGTAACATACCGGTGACGATATCGGGGGACTCCTCTTGTTCACCATTATAGTGGAGAGCATAGAAGTGATTCTTCTCAGGTGCATCCGGATTAAGAGAACTTTCTTGTGCTTGAGATTTTTCTCTCCCTTGAACCTTCAACATAGGACAATTTATCTTCATGTGACCACTCTTGCCACAACCATTGAAATATCTTGTACCAACTAGACACTTGCCTACATGCTTCATTCTAAATTAAGAACAAGGAGATTTCTCCACATAAAGACCACTATATTTATCATCCTTATGCTTGGGTGTAGACCCTTTATCTTTGTTTACCTTTAGAATGGTAGAAAGACTTTAATTGGAGAACCTCTTCTTGATCCTTGGCTTATTTTTCACATATTATCTAGCCTTAGAAGAATTTCTATCACCTGACCTTGTCCTCTTCAATTCCCTACAAACTTGCTTAATCTTTTTCTCCTCAATTTGTTCGGCGTGAATCATAAGACGAGAGATGTCAATGCTACAAAATATAGCCGACCTAAATTCATTAACCACAAGATCGAATATGCCCATAACATATTTTATCATGTTGGACCTAAACTCCTTCACAATAAAAGTAGCATACAGAGAAAGTTGAGTGAATTTGAGACTACACTCCTTCACACTCATACCCTTTTGGCGTAGGTTGATGAATTCTTGCATTTTACTCTCCCTTAGTTCTAAGGGAAATAACTTATCAAGAAAGGTTATCTAGAAAGCTCCCCAAGTAATCCGAGCTTCTATAACCGGCCTTTAATCCTTCCAATGCTCATACCAAACTTGTACGACATTTTGAGTTGGTAGTCGGCTAGATCCGCATTTTCATGAGAACACACCCTCATAGAATCTAATACCTTTAACACTTCATTAGTGAACCCTTGTGGATCCTCCTCCACCATGGAGCCAAAGAAAATTGGGAGATTCTTTCTTTTGAAACCCCTTATCTATGATGCGGTGGTGCTAGCATAGGGGTTCACTTCAACACTAGTATCTATAGACACTTGAGTAGTCAACACTTTTTTTAAGCTATGAATGGACTCCGTTATCTCAAAATTAGAGATACCTCCTTCTTCAATAAGAAGTTGAGTGTTTTGAGGAGCCGGAGGGGGAACTGCCTTATTCAAATTCTCCTCTTCAAACTTTCAAGCACTATTCCTTCTAGTATTCATTTCCTATAAGCACAAGAAAGACATTAGAATATTAGGACAAATAGAGTTAAGACTCCAAAGACACAACTTAAAGAATACTAATATGGTAAGACTTTTCTAGGCATCACATAACCTCTCATTCATAATTGTAGCGCGCTACACAAGTATGAACAAGACTCTACTTGATGTTGTTTAGTGAGACATCAATCCTAAGATTATTTAACCTCATGCTCTTATACCAAATTTTTCATGACCGTAAAGCATTGTGTAAACGTAACCGTCATTTTCATTCACAAAGAGGACTAATATTAGACTCTTAGCATTCATCTTTAAATTTGATAGGTAGAAATGCAAAAAAATATTGAAACATTAAATATATTGAAGTATACATAGACCTGTTATATATTAAGTATATATATATATATATATATATGAAGTTTACTTAGACTCCTCACATAGGAAGCTTACATAGGATTCTTTTTTAGTTAAAATAATAAACATATAAGGACTTAGTCTAATAAAATCGTCTCACATTAAAACATCCAAATGATGTACAATATTTAAGCATAGCCCTTATACAAGTACATATTGACACTTAGGTCTAAAACAATTGTTTTTAAGAATAACGTAGCAACGAATGTCTTTTCGACTATATACATACTACTAGGATAGATCAAAGGCACCATCCTTGATCATGGAAGACTCACTTTTACTTCAAGGATGACGTCCAAGTATCCTTTAAAAGTGGCCTCGAAGCTTTTCAATGGACATAACCTACAATGTTGGGGAAAAAGGGAAGAAATATGGGTTGGTACAAAACACATGTACTAAGTATGGTTCCTATTCATAAAATCATTAAGGCATGAGAAAATACACTATTTAGTCAAAACCATGCTTTACGTTCAATAACCCCACACACTCAAATAGAACATTATTACTCAACCCAACATGATATTAACCCAACATTTTAAGCAACCCAAGTCAATACTTGTGCAATGCCGAGAATAGAACCCCATAACCTTATCCAAGTCTAAGAATCACCTTAACTCACTTAACAACATACATACAACATAATCTCATACTTTATCATAACATTCTTGATTTATGAGTTCATATATAAGTTGACTTACATAACCCGAAATCAACATACTAATACAAGAACACTACTAAAACTATCCGTTTGGATCCCACATGTGCATAGAATAAGAGAAGTCACATACCCACCCTCACCCTTTGTAGTAAACTTTAACACAAACCCTAATAATAGTTCACATACTTGACTTATTCATTTACCATATTAAATAATGGAAGATAGTGCAGTTACAAACATGCGACCATGTGAGCTACATGGATTCGGTGTTCACCTCCCATACCAAAAATTGAGGGTTAACACTTTCCGAAGGTGTAACCAGTCTTACATAGCTAGCTAGGTAAATCTACTAGAGTCCTACGTTGGTGCATAATTAAGGGTCAAAGAGATTGTAACGATAAACCTTGACTTATTATTATGAAGGTTTCCATGTCATGAAGCAACACATATCGTGGGAATCTGGACATTCTTAATGTTAATAAACTAATGTGGGAGGCGAGACTTACTACATGCGAGACCTCTATATTATTTATATGCCCTTCCAGTTCTAAACATTTATTCTCTTTTGTAATCATCATACTCATTATAAAAGATCACATTGGGATCTTCTATACCCATATGTGACCATCTTATTATAATAGATCGTAGGTATTCATAAGTGAGAACTACTCTTTAACTTTAGAAACAACATACAAGTAAATAAACCTTTCTCAACACTTTATTATAATTATGAGAAAGTACTTTCAATGAGATACTGATAATAATATAACATCCATGCATACTTCATAACAAATTCAATAGTCTAGTGTTAAGGACGAGGACTACTTGCTATCAACATCACAATCACACATTTGTACATAGAAACATTGCAATCTAAGTAACTCATACTTCATAATTGAGGCCCTTAATTGCGTCCATACTTCAATTACCAAAGAACACATAGATAATTCATAATTAAGGTAAATTCAAGAAGCAATTACATAATAAACATCAATATGGCGGATCAACATATTTATCCTCTCCACAATTCACCTTATCAGTTCAAGGTTTTTATGAAATTAGGGGAATACATGTATACGTCAGAATCTTGAGTGAATAACAAGAATTAAATATAAACATATAATTTAACAACATTAATTGACCATAATTCATCACAATTGATTCCTAATTTCATTTTTCAAAGAAGACCCATGTGTAGAGAAAAAGCCTATTTTGGGCAAGTCTGAAAATCGCTTTGAAAGGATATCTTAGGAAAAGGAATCCCAAGAGTAAAAGAAACCATACCTTATTAATGAAATTAGCCTCAAATTTGAGTAGAAGAACTTTGAAATTTGGTCTTCTTATTTAAGCGTTGAAGCTTCTTCAAAGGAGGTTGAATATAGAGAGAAAGTAGAGAGAGATGAGAGCTTTTGTGTTTTGATTTAAGGATTTGATTTGTTTGGCAAATATTGATCGATATCGGATTTAAAACCAATATATAACCCTCCCCTAGAATGCCCAAAAGACCGTTTCACTTTTTTAGACCATACCCTAGAAGATATGGCACTAACGAACTGCAACCGACGTACTTGATCTCTCGGAGGTCTTCTACAAGCCCTTCCATATCGTTCATCGCATATAAACATATCAAAAGTTGTGCGGAATTAAAAATTTTCATAAACATTTTATAAGTCTTTCAAATATTGTTCATATAAAACTCGTAGGAAATACTAAGTCTCATTTTATCCAATCTTAGACACAAGAATACATTGATACACGACCCCTACTCAATAGAAATAAGTACTACTAAGTCTATTACAATACTCTTATAAAAGAAATAAAAGATATGTATTCCCTCGAGTCAAATGAGGACATACTTCATCTTGCTTGAAAAATATTCTAATCAAAGCTTAGCTCTTCAAAAGCACCTTCACCTATGAGTAACTTTAGAGATAGATAAAAGCATGGAATTAGTACAAACACATGTACTAAGCATGACATAATGCATAAAATCATTAAATCATACATCTATTGTAAATATGCATCTTTTTTACTTAAATATCATAATATAAGCATAAAAACAACATTTAATACCTTAGAAGTACATAAGAATATAGTATTAGTACATTTTTAGGAAATCTTATATTTAAGTATATCACTATACAAGGAAGTTTCTTATTTTCATCATAGACACTTCATAACACGCAATTCCCTCACTAGAAACCATCCTATGACTGAGTTAAGAAAGACATAGAGAGACGCCCGTACACCTTCTCTAGGAACACCTAAATGATCCCTAAAACCACCTATAATGAGATACACAGACTTACAATACATTATATACACATGAACATAATATCCTCTTACCGAAGGTGATTCTGTGGTTCATTTGAGTAAGTTGTAAAGTCAAATCCCACACATTCTCTTACACACACAAAGTACACAAATCCTTTAGATTACGAAGAATAAGATCATTCACACTTAATACAACAACATATAGATAATATGACATTCTTTTTCAATATCCTATCAAAAGACTTACATAAGTAAATAAAGAAGATAACGACCATAATTGACCTCTTAAAAGTTACCTAAATAAAATTTAAGACTACCTGACTTATATCATGTCCACATAATCAACCATCTTCCTTAAGTAGAGTAATTCTTAAGAATTATCTAGTTAAGATACGAAGTGACCATTTCTATGCCCCCTTCACACCTTAATTAGAGAACCTTTAACTACTTTTGATAAGTACTTATTCATTTAACATGTTTTATTAACATAAGTCATTACATTCATTAGTTCATTTAAGACACATTCATGACATAAGGACATTCAAGTGATCGTCTTGTACAGGACCTAGTGACACTCACTAACATCTTCGAAGTCTATTGTGCAATATCTAGATAGTGTCCCATACCAGCACTTAAACTTCATAGCACTTCTTTAATGCTAGTAGGTATCCCATATTATGAGAATAGACAATAACAGACATAGACCATGATAGCTAAATATCGAATCCGGAGTTCTAACCTACTTCGGTAAGGGTGTTCTACATGCCAATGGTAGATGTGGACACATCCTATGTAGGCACGTGATTATGGAATATAAAGTCTTTTATGTACGCTAGTCTTATTCTCAAGTAGAGTTACACTGTACTGAAGTCTCTTTCTGAAGTAGAGTTACTTCCCATGACATAATCATTTGGTTATAGCCTTCATTCTCATAGAGTAATTGACATTTAAGGATCACATGAAGTGATTCCTTATCTAGTTCATAACCCAATAACGTTCACCCTACCAAAGTTGTCCACTAGGGCTACCTTTCAATAGGACTAAGATACCTCATTATGACTTTCCTAAGGATTATATGATGCCCTTACATCCAATCAACCCTAAGTTTCATTACATGAAGGATTCCATTAAGTTTTTCGACTCCAAGTTCATAACATAACCTTACACTAGGTGTAAGGTTCCACGTGCATGACCTTCTTAACATCATTAAATGTCTCACATGTAATTCATTCATACATAAGAAGGGTACACTAAGCTTACCTAATCAAGACATCTCATATTCACATATCATTTATACATGTATCATGTAAGGGACACAAGTCTACCAAAACACGACACCACATACTTCACATTATTACATATAGCATATCATTCTTTGATTCACTTAAGAATGACCCATATAATCTTTAAGTCATCCTATGTGTTACTATAACATCATAAATATAACCATTATAGACTCATATAGTCAAGTAGGAACCATCATGCATCAACCCTATGACTACACACATAAACACATTGTGATAGTCTAATCATGATAACCTAACAACGTAAATAGAAGAAAATTTAATTTCACATTACTAGCATATAAGTAGATATGCTCATAATTCACGTAATCAACTACAAAAATCATCATAATACTTCAATTAGTGCCAACAAGGCCATGATCATAAAAATACGTAAAGTAACGCCGACAAGGCCACATCAATTGCAAGTAAGGCAAATAGAACCACCATCTTCATTGGACCATACTAATCACAACATAATTCAAGTCTAATTAATATAAAATAAGTAGAACTAGGGAAGCTTCCACCAATCTATTCTCTCCACTTCAATCCATATCTAAATCATCCAATTCAATACCATATATCCCTTACACATGGCCATGAACGTCAATTCAATTCATAAACTATAATACTCTATAAATCTTGGTCATAAAATATAGATTTAGAAAGCTAATTCAACCTAGAGAAAAATTGAATACAATTATTATATCATTCAATAGCCCATAGAAAACTACACTAGAATTCATAAGCATTAAGACAAATATAACTTAACACTTAAAGTAGTCAAAAACTAGTTTTCATCAATTACATGGGTTCATAGGTAAACTGAGTTAAAATCATCAAATTAACAACAATTCAATTAATATTCAATGCTTTAAATCCATTAACACAAGATGCCATGGATAGATTTCAATTTAGATAACTCATCTTTTAATTTAACTTTTAAAATCAGTTCAAGATTGTCTTCTTGATGAATAGAGTTTCAAGGATAAAAACCCATAAATTATTGATTATATTCTACCAATTTTATAAAATTTAACCACTAAAATATCCAATCAAAGATCTTCCTTGAGTTTTGGCTTCAATGAAGTTCTAGAGAGTTTCTTAGGGATTTTGGGTTTTGATTTTTGAAGAATAAATTCATCTAGGTATTTAAGGATTCTAAACATGTATAAAATACCCAAAAAACCATTAGGAAACTTCCAAAAATCTTATTTCGACGTGAAAAAAATTTCCACTTCACCCCTACCATTACAGAAACCTGCAGAGGAACCAGTACCATCGACGACTGGGTAATCGACGGACAGTTTGTCCACAAATAGACCGTCCTGTCCTCTCGTTGTTTGGTTCAGAAAGTTGACTCTGGGAACTTGAGATCCCTATGCTAATTATTTACCAATGACACCCATCGACGGGGCATCGTGGTCTCACTACCTTTCTTTTGCTTCTGTCTTTTGGGTCTAGGTCTAGGCAGCCTTGGCTTAATAAAAGGGTTCTTCTTCAAGGGACCTTTTACGGTCCTTCAGAATGTTTTCCCAGACGTTTGAAACCCAAATATGCTAGTATACGAGTTTAGGACATCCCACATGAATTTTATCTAAAATGAACACATATAACTCGTTGAGACATGCAAAGACACACAAGGTCATTTACAGGCAAACCTTTTGAAAGTCATGGACTTTCTTGGACGTTTGACCTCCAAACTTCATGAAACTTGGCTCAGTGCCTATAATCACTATAAAAACCCATATGAGAACCTCATAATATCATTAAACATACATATAGGAATATAACAACACATGAGGCACATAAATGACTTAGTCATTGGACGTCTTAGTCGTCCATTGACATTGCATTTCCAAATCACCTAAAACTTTGGACTTTTCCTGAAAACAACATTATAGACAAATTTAACTTAGACCCTTGATGAAAAAAATATCAGGCTCAATATTCACCTAAGTAATTTTTGAGGTATTACATTCGCCCCAACTTGGACAACATTCATCCTCGAATGACACTTGCCGCTCTCCGAACACTTTCAAGAATAGAGATTAATTTAAAAGCTCATGACCATACCATATAACACATTATACAAAACACAATTACGGATAAACATCAATTTCACTTAATTTTTTGGAACTCATCATGTCATAAAACTCACATCCTTTATTACAAATAGGAAAAACTCATTTTATATTCAAAATCCTACTCATATACATCAGTTTTAACAACCTTAGAACAATTTTGACCAAAGAATCAATTAGTCAATTTCTCAAAATTTTTAAAGCAAACCGCCAAAGCTACAGTGAATTATTCAATCTTTTTTTAAAATGATGTCATGAATGGAGTTTAGACCCTAGCTGAAACCGATGTCGTTGACCTCTCAGATGTCCGAGACAAGCCTTCATACGTCATCATTACATTATCTAGATATATTTTAGCAGAAAATTTATACATTTTGTTTAGTTGAAGTATACTTAGACTTAATAATAGGAAAGATCGTATTTGAATAAGATCATCTACATAATTTCATAATCATTCAGAACAACCATATAATACCAAGTTACACAAATGAATGAAATAGTTCATAACTACATTAAATGTGTACTTGCCAAAATGGCATCAATACAATGTCTTAAACAAGTGAGAATGAAACGCTCGTGGAAAATGCTCCACTAGCTCATGCCTATATCTAAGCTAGAATATAAAAGATACGCATCCACGAATGCAAGAGGGCCTACCAATGATGGATGAGTGCTCAATGTAAGGATAACTTAAGCGTAGTCTCGTAATGCTCTAGCGTTCACCTGCACCTGCACCTAAAATTAGAGAGTTGTCTCGATTAGTACACACTTGTACTAAGTATGGGTATATGAAAGCATAAACCAAGGATATGCATGACTAAGAAGATATCTCTCCTAACGATATGAGTTATGGAAAGTCAAGTTAGTGGATTTGCCAATTTCAAATTAGGAAAGTCATGCCATGAGAGTAACATGCATTATCATACTTATCATTTTGAAGATAACACATAACATACAATGTATTTCACACAATTCTTTCATATTCCATGAGACATTGGAATCATGGATTTGACATCTGGACTTTCCAAAATGAGGGCTCAATATTTGGGACCTCATCTAGTGAGCCTTCTTTAGAAAACATAGAGTCTGCTTCATTCATTCACACGTACTTCATTTTCATTCATATACTAGTGCAATAACTAGTCGTACCTAGGATGTAGTTTAAGACTCTAATTGGGATTGCCGTGCAATAACCAATAATAACCTAGTGTCATTACTTGAGCCTATCTCACCTCTTGATTATCCTATCCTAACAACTTTGGTGTCGTTCATTTCATTATGTGCATTCGTTGAAGCTGGCCTTATTGTTTCTTTGAGAACTTTAACCTTAGCCGACATATATCATGTGAACATCATGAAATTCAGTGTGTAATCCCCACAACAAGAAGAGGTGGAATCACCAGCCAAAGCGAACCAAAAAATGCTAGCGTATATAGGGAATCAAACCCTCGAAGATCCCTATATTTGCAATATACGTTCAAAGACCAGAAGACATAAGGAGACCCATGCCCAGTATTCGAGATAGTCTCATATCATGAGAGTTACGTGAACCTCCACCCTTCTCGAAGAAAGGCATCACCACTCATAGATAGCCTATAGGTGCTCAGTATAAAGTTCGATTACGTTCAACTCATATATCGTGGAAGCTGGTTTCTAGCATGAGGACATTATATCTCATTAGATGATTTCTCATCTCATAATTTGTATTAAGTATGCAACAATTTAAACACATTCATTAGTGTGTTCATAGAGACTGGTCAATTCATTAGCTTTAAACTCTCATAGGTGAATACGTTTTGGTAACATTTACTTAGGATCATTTGAGATTACTCTCATCTTTCCCATTAGCCTCTTATCATATTGTCTCCTCATTATTTAACTTTAACACATTTTCTTTTCATAATTACTTATCCTTCACTTGAATGTTCATTTCATCATATGCCAATGAACTTTGCTATTAGTGTGTTTCACACTCTTACTTAACCCTTCTAGGGTTACATCATTTTATCACATACATCTCACTTACTTTTAAACATATGCTAGACTGATGAGTCCACAAATACAAGTCATGAGGATTCATTCATAGGTTGTCTAAGTGTTTCATGTTTACCCAAGATTATGTGGTACAAGACTTATGCATCTATTAGATATGGCAAGGTATTGATTTCAACCCTTAGAGACCTCATTCATTAAATATTTGTTTACGTATGACTATGTGTCAATATGGAATTGGGGAAGGGAACTTGATTTCTAATTACATGAAAAACATTTGATCTTATTTTAAACTTGATACTTGCATTTTTCAGATTTGGGAGATACTAGTTAGATTCCCATCAACCCCATAATATTTATTTCTTGTTCTCCTTTCCTTTATTCGTTTTAAGTCAAGGAGGTTGTGGGTTCAATCCCCTACAAGCTCATTATTTTTCTTTTAATATATCTCTTAACTTTTTCACCTATCCAAGAGGTTGTGGGTTCAATCCCCACTCACCACATTTATTTTTTTCCTTTATTTTTCTCCTAACTTTCTCGTCTATTCAAGAGGTTGTGGGTTCAATCCCTACTCACCACATTTATTTTTCTTTTTTTATATTTTTCTCCTCACTCTCGCATCTATTCAAGAGGTTGGGGGTTCAATTCTTAGTCAACACATTTAGTTTTCTCCTCTATTTTTCTCCTAACTCTCTCATCTATTCATCTAAGCCTCTTATCATGTTGTCACTATTTTGATTAGAATCATTGTATAGTGTTATTACTCACCTCATTACGTGAATGTTCATTTAATAATCTTACAATTTACTCATGTTCTTACCCAATTCGGATTTCTCATAATTGACTAAGTGTTTCATGACAATCTAAGTATATGTTATGTAAGACTTATGAAGTTTACACATGCAGTCAAGGGACCCAAGTTCAATCCTTAGTAGCTGAATTTTATTTCATTTTAAAGTCTCTCAAAATTTCATTCAAGGGACCGAAGTTTGAATCCCTTAGGCAACACTTTATTTTTAATTATTTGGAGTGCTAGATTGCTTGGCCAAGATGATCTGAAATCGAATCCCAATGGCCTCAAATTTTATTATTTTATTTTGGCGTGAGATTTATGTATCTCACACCCTTAGCCAACGAGCCGAGTTCGAATAACCCTTCCCTCACTATTTTCTTTTTCTTTTATTTCCAAGCTTCTTTCAACCTGACCATGTTTGAATCCACTCTCTCACCCAATTTTATTTTCTTTTGTTTTAAGTCTTAATATCATAGTATTAGGACCTTAGGGTCTCAAGTTCCACCCTCAATGGAACCATATACTTTTCTTTATTTTTACTAGAGAATAGCCGAAACTATACTCCATTAACATATGCCTTTAATTCACTTTCTTTGCATTTAGATTAGGCGTTTTAGCTTAGAGTTTTACTTAATATTTTAACCAATTCGTTATGGAATTTAAATTTATTTTCTGGTTCATGAACATAACTATTTCATCATCATATGTTAATAACACAACAAATGTTTAGAACCCAATTCACCACTTTCTTGAAAACAATCTTTAATATGCTTCTCATGATAACTAGCATTATTGTGTACATAAAACACACATATAGTCGGACACACATAAATTTATCGTACAGTGTCCAGAATCATCTTATTACACACAATATAAAATGTTCCTAAGATTGTTTACCAGCAAACATACCAATGCATGCATCACTTTTTCGGAAGATCTAATGACATGGGCATGCAACGTGGACAACCTTAGTTTTTCGATTTTAATATGTAATAAACATTAGAAAACTCTGGGTAAAGGGACAAAGACTGAAGAGAACCCATACCTGATTTTCACGTTGTTCGATACTTGAAGTTGCTGCCGAAAACCAACCACCAATTCACATCCACCAACAAATCTCACACCTTACCCGACTTGAAATTTCATTAACTTTTCATTTTATCGATTAGCTTGTTCGTTTGTATTTTTTTAAGTTCTTCAAGTGTGAAGAACTTTTGTTTTGTTTTCGGTTTTGTAAAGTAGAGAGAAAACATGAATTTGAGAGGGAGGCAGACGTGAGAGATAGATAGATGGGCGTGAAAGAGAGAAGTGTGAGGTAGTGTCCCCTTAGAACTAGGATTTGTTGGCAAGAGTTTTTCAATTTAATAAATAATTAATAATTAATAAATAAAATCTTATTTCATTTATTTTAAATCATAAATTAATTATTAATTATTAAATTAATCAACCAATTTAAATAGAACAAATTAAATCATTGCTCCCACCTAGGTTCGAACCCGGGTGAAGCAAGGATTTTCTAAAAGGGAAATTTCGGCCCTCTCTACCCGAAATTCCCCTCCACCTTATTAATCAAATAAATAATGATATATTTAGGGTAATTACGATACTACCCTTAACCTGAAAAAACAACCATTTTACCACTAGACCCTCCAAATATAAGATTTCCCCTTTTTAAGTCTGGTAAAGACTCATTCGGGTAAATCTTCATATTCGGGTGCCCTACATGGATGGACCCAACCTTTCCTAGCTCAAAAAACTCACCAAGTTAGTTTATTTGGCTGACACAGAGGTTCAGAAGTCTGGTTCTACCCACATCAATTCGTGTGAATCCGGTCTAATCGTAAGGCATTCTAGACACACTAAACATTACTTAGCATATGCATTTTTAGGGTTGTGACAAAAAAAACTTTAAGGAAATTCATGATGGAAACATGCTAATATGCAATATAAAAAACATAACACATTATACAACATAATCATAACATCATAAAATTCACGATGCAACGAATCAATGAAATTCAATTTCAACAAGACCCCTAAACACAATGCACATGGAACAAACTTCTATAACTTTCTACTCTCAAACTTGAGTTTAATATATGAGATGATAAAATAAATCAAAACTACTTTAATTACCACGCTCCCCACTTAGAAGAAACTAATACTCTAAAGAAACAGAAGAACTTACTATCATCCTCATCATTATCCAGCTTTAATCGCCTAGCCCGAGTGTATAGAAACGGGTCTTCGCCTTTGGAACATCATATTTTAGAACATTAGGGGACACTTGATTGGACTCCCTTCGTTTAGACGCTATTTAGGACAATTTCTAACTGTATAATCATCTTTCCCACAGCAAAAGCAACCAGTAGTACCGGCTAGGCAATTCCTACAATGTTTCTTTCCACAAGTGGCACAAGTAGGCTTGCCATATTGAGAACCACCGCCTTTGTCAAGTTTGAACTTAGGAGAACAAGGTCCATCTTGAGTTTGATCCCTCTTCTTGAAACTAGGTAGATCTTATAACTAGGTCCACTACTTTTTAAATTCCTTGACATCCTCTTTAGTTCGGACTCTACTATATATTTATCATACACCATGAGTCTAGCTAAGGTCATGTCATCATGTAACATTGTCGTATGTCATTCTTCTCTCACTATATCAGCGACCCCAGTCACAAACCTACTAATCTCATCCCTAAGGTTAGACACAAGGGATGGACCATATTTTGACAACATAGTGAACTTGAAAGAATTCCCTCCACGCTCGTATTGCCTTGGTTGAGATTGATTAACCCTTCAACACTCATTTCCCTCCTCTCACAGGGAAAATACTTTCCCAAGAAAGCCTCCATATATTCCTCCCACCGTATAGGACCAAACACAACCAGCCTATTTCCTTTCCATTGTGAGTACCACAGTTTAGCAACAACTTTGAATTGATACAAAGCCAACTACGCTTTCTCGCTTGAAGTCACTCCCATAGCATGCACTATATTATACACCTCATATAGAAACTTATGGGGATCCTCTCCCACCTTAGAGCAAAGAGAGATAGGAGAATTCATTCTCAAAAAAATTCTCATTTTATATGTCATAGTGCTCTCCACAAAATTCACTCTAGGTGAAATGCCCATATTCACATTGTTAGAAAGATCAGGCTAAAGTAATCAAAGCCTCTCTAATTTCTCCATTAGCAATTAATAAGGGCACTACAAGGACCTCTTTATGTTGACCTTCAATATGGGCTTGATCACCTTGAGCTCCTTAATAACCTCTAGCACCTTTAGGAACTTGCTCAACTTGCTCAACTTTAGTAGGAATCTCCTTATTCACGTCATTCTCCTCAACTCTCCTAGACGTTGTCCTCCTCGTATTCATCTTCCTAGCTACTCAAGGAAAACAATCGGAAGAGAGTACTCATAACTCTTACTCTACGACATGACATAAGAGTAGAAAAGAAGGGAAACTCTATTTTCCCATAGCCTCTTGCCTATAGATGTGTGACGACTTACATCGATAGTCAAGACTCTACTAGACGTGACTTGATGAGACTTTTTGATTTCTAAGAATACTTTCATAGATATTCTCTAATAACAAGCTTCTCACATCCCGAGATGACAACCTAGAAGATATGGCACTCTCGAAGTGCAACGGACATGCTTGACCTCTCGGAGGTCTTTTACAAACCCTTCCATATCCTCTATCGAATATAAACATATAAAAGTTAGTGCAGACTTTACACTTTTCACAAACATTCTGTGAGTCTTTAAAATACCTTTCATATTAAACTCTTAGGAAATACTAAGTATCATTTCATCAAATCTCAGACACAAGAATACTTTGGGACATGGCCCATACTCTATAGAAATAAGTACTACTAAGTATATTACAATACAACGATAAAAGAAATAAAAGACATCTATGCCCTCGAGTCAAATCAGGACATACTCCAACTTGCTTCAATAATCTTATAATCAAAGCTTAGCTCTCCAAAAGCACCTTCACCTATGAATAACTTAAGAGATGCATAAAAGCAGGGAGTTAGTACAAACACATGTACTATGTATCATATGATGTATAAGATCATGAAAATTGACATTTACTAGGAAATGTATATTTTTTGACTTAAATATCATAATATATGAATAAGAAAAACATTTAAGAACTTAGAAATACATAAAAATTTCACATAGTTGATTTACCAAATTTTCAGGAAATCTTCATTAAAGTATATCAATCTTAGAGAAGTTTCTTTGTTAGACCATACACACTTTATGGCAGGCAATTCCCTCACTAAAAGCCATCCTAAGACTCATTTAAGTAAGACAAAGAGACACTGCCCATACACTCTCTCTAGGCACAACTAAATGATCCCTAAGGCCTCCAATAATGAGAAACTTTATTATAGTAGAATACACTTTTGTTTTAGGTTGTTTTTTTGGTTTTTCTTAGGTTGTATACCGATGACTAAGTACACCCCTAT
Organism: Solanum peruvianum; assembly: GCA_027705065.1. Lineage (NCBI taxonomy): Eukaryota > Viridiplantae > Streptophyta > Magnoliopsida > Solanales > Solanaceae > Solanum > Solanum peruvianum. Next base: position 20,231,769 of record JAKWJD010001757.1, read on the forward strand.
GTGTACTAGTTTGTAATTGTTGTAGATATTACTCACACTTATAATACATAATACACATGAACATGAGAATCTCCTACCAAAGGTGATTCTATGTTTCACTTGAGTGATTTGTAAAGCGACCGACCATACACTCCCTTACACAGACACTATAGAGATCCAATAGATTAGCTAGGATAAGATCATTCTCAATTAATACAACAACATATAGATAATATGACATTCTCTTTCCCAAGGCTATAAAAAAATTTACTTAAATATATAAATAACATAATGTTAATGATTGACCTGTTACTGATTACCTAAATAATCCTTAAGACAACCTAAGTCTTAGATCATGTCCACATAACCAACCATCTTCCCTAGCTAGAGTCATTCTTAACACTTATCTAGGTAAGATATGAAGTGACCGTTCATATGGCCCTTTCCCTCCTTAACTACTGTAGTTATGTAATTGTTCATTTAACATGCTTTCTTAACATAATTCATTACAGTGATTAGTTCGTTTAAGACTCATTCATCATATAAGGACAATCAATTAATGGTCTTGGACTACACCTAGGGACTCTTACTAACATCTGTGAAGCCTATTATGCATTGTCTAGATAACGTCCCATACCTCCACCTAAACATCATAGAACTTTTCTAATGCTAGTAGGTATCTCATATGATGGTAATAGGAAATACCAAACATAGACCATGATAGCTAAACATGGAATTCATAGTTTTAACCGACTCTTATGAGAGTGTTCTACTTTCCAATATTAGAATGTGGACACATAGTTTAGGAATATGAAGGGTTATTATGTACTCTAGTTTCCCTCTTAAGTGGAGATAATTGTGCGCTAGTCTCCATCACAATTAGAGATACTTCCCATATCATAATCACTTGGTGATAGTTATACGCTCAAACATACTTCTCAAATAAGAAGTAAAGCGGTTGTATCAAGTAAAGAACCCAACTAATGAGGTTGGGATGGTTCCACGAGGAAAAAATAGTTCAGACTTAACTTTAATCTATTATTACTATTTTTTAGTCAATTATTTCCTTAGAAAACAAAAGACAAAAAAAGAGGGTGGGGGATATTTCTAAATTAATGAAAATAACTAACTAAAGTAAAGTAAACAACTAACAGATTCAAATCTTGGAGTTTAATCAATTAATAAAAGTAAATAGGGTTTAAGTGTTCCCCATAGGTTCCTAACTTGATAATTCTAACTATAACAATTCTTTCCTAGTATCTTGCATGCAAAGTGATAAGTTAGTTATTTATAAATCCTTGGTCCGGCATCTAGACCCTTACCTTTACCTCATATTAAGCATTGTATTCGATATTTGACTAAGTTATTACCTCGTACGAATCAACACTAGCCTATTAGATAGTATACATTAAATCTTTGTTGATAATTCTTTTCCTATGATCTACATCCTTGGTCCAGAAAATAGCATTTAGGCGAGTTCGAACGTTGGCAATCCGTTAAAAAGACTTCTAAGCGAAAGAATTATCAATACATGCAAGACACTAATCTGGAATTGTTGTTTTATTTAGATTTTACCTCATTATTTACCCATAGTTCCCACAACCCTAGTTGTGGAGTTTAGCTAGCCATAGTCATAATCACAATATTCATATATTTAATATAAGAATTCATGCATTTACTTTGATGATAAAGAATAAAATCAATAAATTCACTTGATTAACCAACAAAATCACCAACAATCAATTCCAGAAAAAGTGTAACAATGAAAAACTCTAATATCAAAGAGTTTACTAACAAAGTGTCTAACCAACAAAGAGTCTTTTATCAAAAAGTCTAACAACCAAAAGTCTAACCCCAAAAATAAGGTTTTTAGAACTATTTATAATGAAAACAAAATCTAATAAAATAAGGACTCTAATTACTGAATATTTGTCAAAATGCGGCTGGGTCGACGGACCTTGTGATGGACCATCGTGGTCACGGCGGGCTGTCATGGCCTCCGTCGTCCCATACTTCACAAATTATTCTTCTGTTGTATTCATTACCCTCAAAGGCATGTATGACGGACCGTCCCAAGAACGACGGTCCATCGAGGGTCTCCGTTCCATAATACTTAAATTTCTTGGAAGTTGGGTACTTGGACTACTCTATGATCGTTGCGACGAATCAGAAGGACGGACCGTCATAGCTATCACAGTGCGTCATGGAATTACGTAATACCACACATAGGTAATACTTCCCCATCTTTGTTCAGTAGTTTCACTACGATGCCTCCTATGAACCGTCAGAAGCGCGACAGACCGTCATAAGCTGCGTAGTTGTTAACTTTTCTGCATTTCTTGCTCAAAAACTTCAACGTTCATTTTTGGACAGATTTCCTGCAAATAAGGAGAAACTTACATAAAAATCAATACAAAAAGGTTTTTGGACACACACTTAACTTAAGTAAAAATCATTAAAAATACCGTGAAACAAAGATATATCAACACTCTCAACTTAAATTCAATTTTTGTCCTCAAGCGACGAACTATGACTCACTATAAAATCTTTGTACAATATTATCCTTATTTTAGTTTTTGCAATCATTTGGCTATCAATCCCAATAAGTCTCATCATATTTATGCATGTTATCACTATTAGGCTTGAATTACGTGGTATCAGACCAGCACACAGACTCACTATGCACTGACACCTATCCTCTTCAATTTTTCACCGAGGTGATGATATTTTCGGTAATGCAACTAGTGTCCTCACTTTAAACAACATCCTCATTTTTAAAAATAATTATTTCAGTTTGAGTATAAGGATTACTTTTCAACACTCAATCTCAGAACAAATTCAAAACTCATTCATACATATTGCCATAAGCTTGCCCTTATTTTCGCTGCTTTAAATTCACCATACAACTCTTAGGATCACGATAGGACTTTCTTTGCTTGTAATATAAGATAAGGGTTAGGTAGGGTATATTTAGGTATACTTTAGTGACTTTTTTCCCTCCTTGACATATCGACTAAACCTACCACTTTTTATATTTTTATTCCGCCCAATTCTTATATTCTTACACCTTGCTATTTTCCCCTCTTTTGTCATTTGTGTAAGTGACTCTTTTCTTTTCTTTCTCGTATTTATTATGTGTGTATATATATAGATATAGTATTTCACTTTTCTTTCATCTAGTTCTTGAGTCATTTTCCTTGTGTTCTATGTCTCTCTTTGTTCTTTCAACCCCTCTTTGCAGAGCATTCCTAATGATAACCACCCTCCATCATGGCTTTGCCATGAGTCAAAGTATACAATACCCAAAATTGGGTCAGGGCCACGAAAAGTTTGTTTACTGTATTATCCACCCTCAACTTATGCTTTTGGCATAAGCTGAGGTGCACATGTCCAAGGAGGGACCACAGCCAACACATTATTTCCAGAAAAGATCGGTTGGGGTGAAAAAGAATGGTCTTTTTTAAGCTCAAATCATTTGGTTTAAAGAGGGATTAATTTCAATGGATTTTTTTTTTTAGGCTAAAAATTTGTTGTATTTAACAAGGGCCTATGATACTTTCCTAATTGTCTATTACAGCTTACTTCTAGCACGAGTAACCAGGCAAGTTCTAGCTCAGTACAAATAGTGGACTATTAAAATTTTCCTCACACTCGCATGACAGGTCATTACTCTAATAGATTATCAGACACCTAGTTTGAATCGTAGACTTAGGGTCATGCAGTGTTGTTTCTCTATGTCATGCGTAGAACCACACATTTATCAATTATTATACCTAGTCATGCATCATTTAAATTACATCAGGATAAATTTTTTGTTTTAGAAACTAGGCTTCATAGTTATACCATGTATATAAGATATATACATGTCGGTTCAGCAATAAAAAAAGACGTCTCTTGGGAAAAAAGAACACAGGCAAGAAAACCCCAAAAGAGGATCATGAATAGGGCTACTCAGACTTCACCCTAGGACTCACTTTCAGTTTACCCCACCCCAACAAAAATATATGCAATTGTCCCCAATGCATAAAAAAATTGAAGTACGAAAATGGTAGGTGAAACAAAGTTGGGGCGCAAAGCGCCGACGATCAACAAGCTGGTGGGTTCGGTTCCCCGTAACCCACTACCTATGTAGTCTGGACAACCTCAATGGTGTCCTCATCAGCAACAACACTATCAGTAGTTCCTCCCGCGGTCTCCACATCTCTGGAGCATGATGCTTCAGCCGCTTAATCTAAAGCCCTGATCCGACGCGCCTCCTTATCAGCAAGTAAAGCTCTCCTCGCAGCCTCCATCTCATGGCACTCCTTCTTCCATAATCTAGCATCATCCTCCTCTCGACCCTTGTTCCTCTTGGCATGCTCTTCAGGGAGAGGTGTTCGAATCTCAGAAGTGGTGAATAAGGCAGCCATCACTCTGTCTTCAGCAGAATTTGTAGAAGGGGCCTCATAATCAAGCACCTTAGCCGCTAGGATCATATAATTATCCACTCGCAGATTCTCAACCGCATCCTGAAGGGTCGACACATCCACTTGAGGGTCTGGCTGGGCTAGCACCCGCAACTCAAAAGCGTCCAAGCGCTGATGAACTTCAGCGATGTTCAGCGCTGTGTGATTGACCATTTTACGCTTTAAGTGCTCCTCTACCTCAGCAATAGACCTCTGCATCCAAGGCTAGATGTGACGCAGAAATGTGGCAATCTGATCCTCCAGTTTCGGCACCCTAGCAAGCGGGACCATAGTGGGGAAATGGGGTGAGAGAGAGGATCTAGGGGCAGTGCTACTACCTGGGATAGACTCGGCCGAGGTAGTATCAGTGGTTCAGAAGCAGCCTGCATAGACGTTCGAGCATTTGCTACCGTATGAGCTAGATTTTCACCAAGTGGAGGCAACTATTGACGGGGCCCTCTGCGTGGAGCCAACTCATTGCCTCATCCCTGATAAGGCCGATATAAATAGTTCCCAGCGGAGTTTTGAGCTGATTTATGTGTTAGACGGGCACACCTGTGGACCTGCATCAGGAAAATATCGTGTACGAAAAAGGGTAAGTAGTTGTGAACTTGAAAGCCCTCTCGTGCATGACTGCCTGTAGAAGCCAAGCGAAGTCCACCTCAAACCCGGCTATAATCGCCGCCATCATAACTGTGCAATCCCATATCAGAAGCCGTGTGGGAAAGGCAGTGGCGGAAAATCAACAATAAGAACTTAGCCTTGAAGGTCAAGTTAGCCTTCTTGATGTTTCCCTTCGGCTCCATTACCCAGTCGGCACCCTCTCTAAAAATATACAAGTGAAGGGCCACCCACCACTTGGTGGTCTATCTTAGCGATAGCTCACGCAAGAATTGGCCATCTTTTACAATTTGCCAAAGGTAGTTGAACTCGGCGGTGAGAGGGGTCTTGTTGGCATCCACATCCTCGCCGTACAGATATCGGCGGATGGCAGGTAGGGATATGTCAACCTATTCGCCGCGTACTCGTACGTGCTCAAGTAGGGCTTATTCGGCTGGGGGAGCCCGCCTATCTATCTGTAATCGGAGAGTAGCCACGTAAGAGGTGTAAAACTCTGACAAACTTATCAATATAGAGGCCTAAAGAATGATCCGTCCACTCTCGCCGGTGTCTGGTGAAGAGATTGGGGATCTCTGGCATGGTGGGGAGACTTTTCATATGGACCCGCTTCTCTAGTGTAAAGGTCCGTGTCATGTCGCCTTTATCATTATGAAACTTGGCATCGTAATACACTTGGTATTGCCCGTCAACACAACACATGTTGGGATTGTCGGCAACCGAGGTGAGGGCACCAGTCGGTGAGCTTGGAGTGGAATTAGGACTATAATACTCATCAGACGAGGCAGACTGTGCAGCTGTGGTGGGTGCAGGGTCTTCTGCGGACCAGGAGGCTTCCTACGACCACGAAACTCCTAATGAACCAGGCGCTCCTTCTTCATGTGTAGCTAACCCAGAAGGTGTTCCGGTAAGTGTGCGCTCCTCATCAGACTGGGAGGAAGTGACCATGCCGGACGCCACCTTTTTAGGCGTAGCTGTTGTTGCACGTGCAGCTCATGATGGAGTGGCAGTTCCTGGGGGAACGTACTCACGATCATGCTCAACATCAGAGCCTATAACCAGTCGAGTAGACGGTCCGATAGACTTTGAACGTCCACATGTGTACCCTCGATCTTGTTTTGGTGTCATTAGAGATAGTACAAGTAAAGTATCAATATTAGTACTAGAAACAATACAAGAAAAAACGACACAAAATAAATAAAAGAGCAAAGCTGTAATGACATCTCTGCAGTAATAGTGAAACACGACGGGCCAGGTGACGGCTCGTCGTGAGTGTGATGGACTGCCATGGAGTGTGTCATGTATTACTTCAACTATGTTAATGTGGAGACCCCTGAAAGAAAGCCTCTGACAGTTATGACAGATAAGTAGGACGGACCGTCGTGACAATGGTGGTCCATCATGGACTTCCGTAATCCTACACTTATGTTAGACTTCCATATCTTCCTTCAGCAGCTTCACTACAATGCCTTATACAGACTCTCAGAAGTGCGGCGGACCCTCATAAGCTTCATAGGTTATAACTTTTCTGCATTTCTTGCTCAAAAACTTCTGCGTTCATCTTTGGACAATTTCCTCAAATAAGGAGAAACTTATGTAAAAATCAATACAAAAAGGCTTTTGGACACACACTAAACTTAAGGAAAAAGCATTAAAAATATCTTGAAACCACGGTATATCACATATGTTTCCTTATCATAGAGTAGTTGAAGAGGTTCCTTATCTAGTTCATAACCCAATCACATTTACCCTACCAAAGAGGTCCACTTGGGCACACTTTCAATTGAGACTATGCTTGCTCGATGGCGTTCAATCCAATATACCATAAGTCAATCATTCATTACATGAATGATGTCATTAGGGCTCTCAACTCCAAGTTCATAACATAACCTTACCACAAGGTTTAAGGTTCCTTGTACATGACCTTCTTAACATAATATAAGGTCTCACATAGTCTTACCTAGTCAATTCATATCATATTCACATATTATTCATGTATGTATGGAGTAAAGGACACAAGACTACAAAAACAAGACACCACATGCTTTACTCTATTACATATACCATATGATTCTTCGAAACACTTAGGAATGACCCTTATCCTTTTTATTTCATCCTTTGCATAACAAAGACATCATCAATATAACAATTATAGACTCATATAGTCAAGTAGGAACAATCATGCATCGACTCTAAGACTGCTCACATAAACACATAGTCATAGTATAATCATGATCACCTTACAACATCAATAGAAGAAAACATACTTTAATATTACTAACATGTAGTAGATATGATCATACCTCACATAATAAACTACACAAATAATCATAGTACTTCAAGTAGTGACGAAAAGGCCATGGTCATCTTAACACATAAAGTAATACCGACAAGGCCAAATCAATTGCAAGTAAGGCACATAGCACCGCCACCATAAGTGGACCATACCAATTATAACATCAGTCAAGTCTAATTAACACTAAATAAATATAATTAGGGCATCATACCACCAATCCGTTCTCTCCACTCCAATGCATATCTACATCATCAAAATCAATGCCATAAGGCCCTTACCCATGGCCATGAACATCAACTCAATGCATAAATTATAATACTCAGTGAATATAGGACAATTCAATTTATATTTATCATACATAGATAACTTATACATTAGTTGAATACAGTTATAACATCAATCAATAGCCCATAAAAAACTACTCTAGAATTCATAAGCATTAGGATAATCTCACATAACCTATGAAGTAGTCAAAAAGTAGGGTTCATCAATTACATGGGTTCATAGGTTAATTGAGTTAAAATCATCAAATTAACAAAAATTCAATCAATATTAATGCTTTAAAACATTTATTGCAAGAACCCATTGATAGATTTCAATTTAAAAAACTCATCTTTTAATTAACCATTAAAAATCATTTGAAATTGGCTCTTGATGAATAGTGTTTCAACGATAAAAAATCATACCTTATTGATTGACATGAACCAATTTTATGAGGAATAACTACTCAAACTACCAATCCAAACACTTGCCTAAGTTTTTTGACCTCTATGGAGTTCTAGAAAGTTTCTTAGAGATTTTAGATTTTGATTTTTGAAGCATAAATCCATCTAGGTGTTTAAGGATTATACAAATGTTTGAAATACCTGAAATACCCTTACAAAACCTTCGAAACTCTTATTTGGAAAATGGGTGAAATTACTACTTCACCTTTAATAATACAGCAAACATGCGCATGAACCACTATTAGGCAGTTGATAGACTGTTTCTCCACAAATGGACTATCCTGTCCTCTCGTAGTTTAGCTTAGAGACTTAAATTGGGATCTTGAGATACCCTATGCTAATTATTTACCCATGACACCCATCGACGGGGCGTGCACTGGCTTACTAGGAGTCGTTCGCCTCAGTCGTTTTGGGCCAGGTCTAGGCAGCCTTGGCTCAATGAGAAAATTCTTCCACAAGGGCCATTGGATAGTCCTTGGGGATTTTTTTAACATTTTTTCCAACCCAAATATGATTGTATACAAGTTTAGGACTTCCCACGTGAATATTATCCAAAACGAATAGATAAAACTATATGAGACATGCCAAGACACAAAAGGTCATTTCAAAGCAAACCTTTCAAAAGTCACGGACGTTTTACCTCCGAACTTCTTGAGATTTTACACGCTGCCTATAAATACTATAATAACACATATAAGGACCTTATAAACTCAGTAAACAGAGATAGATTCATATTACAACACAAGAGGCACGTAGGTGACTTCCTTGTCGAACGTCTCAGTCGTCCCATGACATTTTATTTTCAAATCACATAAACTCTAGACATTGAATCATTACCACATTATATAACATTTTAGGAAATTAGTCCCTCATGAAAAACATGTTAGGCTCTAGCTACACCTAATTCATTTTCTATGTATTATTGACCCCTCACTTAAGTCATCATTTTAATCGGGAAACAAGTCTGTGTCGCGGAGCTATTCCCACAAGATTATATAAACTAGTTATTGAAATAGAAGATTACTCTATGTGTCCGTGATGAAGACCAATACTTTCGGTCTTTTTGGGACAATGTCCATGATGTGGAGCTATTTCTACAAAGGCCAATTTGGATGCTACTTTGGCAGCCTACTTGGCCAAGGGTGGGGTACCTTTGTGGTACACTAGGGCGATACGTGGGGGTCGGAACTTATCATTATTACCCTATATACATTTTTACCTATTTAAAGTAATTCTAAAAGTTTTAGACTGCAGACAAAACTTCCAAACATGCACAAAACCTAAGGACTTTTTATTAGTTCAATTAGAGTAGTTTACGGATGTCTTGGTCGTTTCTTGCCGTTTTGATTCTTATAATTTCCACTCGGTTTCAAATACCTTATTTAGGATTTGAAACACTATTTTAAGGTTTTCTTCATTATGTGAGGCTCTATACAAAGTAATGCACTTTCGGAGTGTTACACCTGAGCCTCAAAATTGTTTATATGTTAAAAAAATCTCTAAGAAAACTATCCTATTTGAGCAGATTAATCTAAAGCCTAGTGGGAAGATGTCTACTATTCGGTCATATCATGAAGAAAGGTAGCATATTTAATTGGAACGCAACATGTAGCAATGACTTTAAAAGTATCTATTCGGATACATAAAAATCTTTAGTTCTAGAAATTTCTATTCCTGGAAAGTCGTTGATACTCTACATTAAGTCACAAGAAAGATCGTAGGAGCCCAGTTAGCTCAAGAAGGTGGTGAAGGAAAAGAAATAAATCTTTATTACATATGCAAAACAATGTGTTAAGACCCTCAAAAATGAACTAAGGTGTCTAGATCGTTACATGTGCCTTAAACCGTTGATAAAATGTACATTAAATGTGGCACATATTGTGGTAATCATTTTGTAATGTTTGGAGTCAAACAAAATAGAACGACCAAGACGTTTGAAAGTTTGTTTCACATCACCACACCTTAGAAGTTAGGTCACAATCTTAGATTATAACCGATGTACTGGACCTGTCGGAGGTCTTATACAAGCCCTTTCATACCATTCATCACATAAACATAGTAAAAAGTAGTGCGGAATCAGAAATTTTCACAAAACATAATATAATCTTCAAAATGTCTTTCATATAAAGGTAATAGGAAATAAAAAGTCTCAATGTCATCATGTTAAGACACACCAATACTTGGGACACGACCCATTTTTTAAAATACGAATATAGAAATACTTAGTCTATCACAATACTTTGAATGAAAAACATAAAAGACATATATTCCCTCGGGTCAAGTGAAGACATAATTCAACTTCTCTTGAATGATCTACTCAGTCCAAGTATTCAATTCATAAACCTCCTCAACTACAAAAAACTATATGGATAGATAAAATCATGGAGTTAGTACAACCACATGTATTAAGTATGACTTTATGCATAAAAATCTAAAAAATAGACAAATATTAAAAAATATGCGTCTTTTCATTTAAAATTCATATTATAATCATAAGAACAATATTTGAAAACTTAGAAACACATATGATAAAAATCAAACAATTTTTGAACTCACTTTACAGTAAGCTCATTCATTGTTACAATGAATAACTTCACTTTACAGTGAAATGACTTATTTACCTTAGACATCTTTAGCATGTAATCTTCTCACACAAAGCTATCCTAAGATTCACTTAAGTCATACAAATAGAGACCGCCCAAACACCCTCTCTAGACGTTCCTAAGCGACCCTTAGGATTACATATAAAGAGTCACTTACACACTTAGAGAGTATCATGAACATCAAGGTAAGATTCTTCTACCAAAGGTGAACTCTAAGTCTCACTTGAGTGAGTTATGAAGAGACCGCCCATATAATCCCTTGCACACACACTTAAAAGATCCTAAAGACTCCCTAAGATAGAATCATACTCACATAATACATCAACACATAGGTGATATCACATTCTTCTTCAAAAGGCAATCAAAGGATGTACTGAAGTAAATTAAGAAGATAACGTCCATAGTGACCTTTTGTAGCTTACCTAAATAGTACTTACAACTACCTTAGGCATAGATCTATTCCACAAAATCAACAAACTTCACTAAGTAGAGTCATCCTCAAGACTTCCAAAGATAAGACATGAAGAGATCATCCCTTATTCCCTCTTCACACTTTAGCTAAGGAATGCTTAAGTCACTTTAGATTAGGTATTCCTTTATTTACATAATTCATATCATAAGACATTAGTTCACTAAGACTCATACATTAGATAAACGGCATTCACATAATGATCTTGGACAAGACCTAGAAACTACAAGTAACACCTTAAATGTTAATTATGCAATGTCTACATAGCGTAACATACCACCATTAAACCTTATAAACCTCTATAATAATAATATGTACTCCATATGATGAGAATAGGCAATAACCGACATAGACCATTATAGCAAGACATGGAATCCGGAGTTCTATCCTACTCTGATGAGGTTGTTCTACTTGCCAATGATAGAACTTAGATACATCCCATGTAGGCACATGGTTAAGGAATATGAAGTGCTTGTTTGTGTTCTAGTCTCATGCTTAACTAGAACTACTTTCCCTTACCATACTCACTTGTTGCTAGACTTCTTTATCATAGAGTAATTAAGACATTAGGTTCACATAAAAGGGCTCCATAACTAGTTCATAACCTAATCATATTTACCCTACCAAAAAAGGTCCATTAGGGCTACCTCACAATATTGACAAGAAGCTCATAGTGACTTTCCTAATGATTAATATGATGTCGTTCCCGCCTACTAACCTTAAGTGCACTATTCGTTTACTTTGAAGGATACCATTATGGCCTCAAACTTCAATAATCTTAACCTTACTCTTAAACGGGGCATCAACAGGCTTACGAGCCATCGACTGCTCCATCGTTTGGGGTCAGCCTGGGACAGCCTTGCCTACAGTTTTGGGTCCTTCCTCAAGGACCCTTGGATGGTCCTTTCAGATGATTTCCCGAGCTTTTCCAACCCAAATACAACCGTCTATTATTATCACCTCTCACATGAATTTCATAAAAAAGTAAGACTTAAAAAATGATGAAACACGCCTGGACACACAAGGTCACTTCAAGGCATATCTTTCGAACGTCATAGACGTTCTTGGACATTTTGCCTCCAAACTTCTCGAAACTCAACAAACCATATATAAATGCTATAATAACTAATTTAAGGACCTTAAAAACTCATAAAACACACATAAAAACGTAGAATCAAATATAAGGCACATAGGTGACTTAGTCGACAAACGTCTTAGTTGTCTCTTGACCTTTGACTTCCAACACACCCGATACTTTAGATACTGCCTCTATGTCATATATTAGACATATTTAGGACCTTAGAATCTAAAGAAAAACATGTTAGACTCTAGTTAACCCAGGTCATTTTTGAGGTCTTACAGTTAGCCTTTAAGCGTACTAGTGTGTTTTACTCTGACTTTGCAAGTTTTACGTATTGTTTATAGACTAAATTGATAGGGGAGGTTCCTAAAATCTTGAATGACTTTTAGAGTCTTTACATCCTGGAATGACTCCCCAAGGACTACCCAAAGGGCCCTTGCGGAGGACCGAAAGACTGGCAAAGGACTTTCTACGTAATGTCCAAACTACTTCCAAGAATCAACGCCGCGTACTCTGATTTATGCCGACCGCATCAACTCTCCACACATAGAAGTGTGAGGTCAGACCAAAAATGGAGTATTTAAAAATGACGGATGTGCAACACGACACCATCGTCCCATCGACATTCCATCACCATGTAGGTCGATTGAACGTGCAATTCACTGCCTACACGCTACCGTGGTAGGTGTGAATTGGGAAATTCACTCCACTTCCTAATTAAAATATGGATAGTTATTTGAGGTGTCTTTAGGTATTCTATGTCACTTTATAAGCCTTAAATATAATTTAGAAGTCATTCCCTACCAATTATTAAACCCCCAAAACCACCATTGGATACCAAGCTCAAGGACAAGCTATGGTGATGGATCCCAAGTGAAGTATTCTCCATGTTTTGTGGGATTCTCTTGTAGAAGGTATGGTAACCATTGATCCTTAGTAAATCTTCCATCTATGGAGTTCTCTCAAAGAATTTCAACCAAGATTCTATGGTCAAAAATACTATATTTCAATCTAGCCATGGGTTCATTATTAAATTGATTTAAAAAAGAATACTAATGGTGAATATATTTTTAATCAATGGTTTTAACTTCATTTTCAATCCAATTACACGAAGAACCTATGATTCCCGCAATCTTTCAATTCAGCTATAATGTGGGTCTTTTGATCTTTATTAAATGATTATTAGATTATGCTTAGATTGTTATGAATTTCTTTGTTCTATATTCCTTAATGTCAATTGATTACAGATTTTTGGGATTTGAAAAGGATGATCATAGCTTGGAGAGTGGTAAGTTAAACTATTTTCATTATTTAGGTAAGAATGGATATTAAATTGTTTTTATTCATATGGTCCACTTATGATGGCAGTGTTTACATTCTTATATATCCTTATATGTGACGAGAGTGGCCTTGAAAGAAAATTTATGTTATGTGAAGTGTTATTATGATGATCACACATGTGAAGAAATATTTGTAGTCTTCTATAATAGTTGCATGATTTATGTATGTGGATGATGTTATATATATGTGGATGATCATGTTAGGGTTAGGAGTGGTCTATCTGATTTGATGAGATGAATACTCTAGTAGCATGACCCCTACCTATGTGAACCCTATGTGAATATGTGATCGGATGCATATTAGGATTCTTATATTTTAATGTTGAATATTCTCTAGTCTCTTATGTTGTTATGCAGGTGTATGACCTAGATTCCCTAGGTGTTCTATATAAGAGATTGTCATGACATCAGGGGTACTGTGTATAGGTGTAATAATCCTTGGAATGTCATTTCCGAACTTGCTAGGTTATTACTATTATGTGATCATGATTACCAATATAAACACACACTCATGCATAATTTTGAGTAGGATAGATTCATGGTGTCAATTCAAAGATAATTCTCATATGTACCCTTATCTATTACTATGAACTTAAAATGTATGATGAGTGAATTCTGAACATGTGGGTCTAGAGGTATTTATGTGAATGTAGGTATCACATATGAATGGACACAAACATAATTACATTAATAATATGTTCTATGATGAAAGGATATTTTCATGTTAGAAACCTTTGAGCTATATGATGTATGAAGGAGGAAGCTCCTAAAGCCTACTTTATGAACTAATTTAACTAGAGGCTTAAATAAGTTTAAAAAGGTAGTTTGAGCTTAGCACCAAGAGAATATGAAAATGAGATTGGGCACTTCACGTTTAGCAAATTCGTCTTCCCACAAGAGAACTTTCACGTTTAGCAAGTCCGAGTTCACACATAAATGTTGTCTCATGATATTGAAACCTCCACGTCTAGCAAGTCAAGGTTTCAAGTAGAAATCTCCATGTTGCATAACTACATACCCCAATATGTCTTAGCTTACAAGATCAACTATAATAGCTATTATGTATGAAGGTTCTACCTTGGCATGAAGTACCCTCTTTTTCCGTTATAGGAGTAGAACATCGGATTTCATGTAGCTCACATTGTCTTTGTAGATAATTTCTATGTCTATGAAAGTTAACAAATGAATTAAGATAAGAACATGAACTCTAATCATAACTCCATGAGAAGTTTACTTATTATAGGTAGGACTATGGACCCTACAAATGCATTGACCAAGTAGACTTCAAGAAAGGATAGTATTGGGGCCTCTAATTAGATGAAGACTTATGTTGTATATGATTTTTATGAATGCATGTTAAAGAAATATTGTTATGTCAAGGCATGAATTATGATTTTTCATGGGAATTACACTTGTGGCTTCTAAATAATTTTATTTAGTATATGTGGGGGAATGGGACTCCATGTGCACGTTGCACAAGTAATCTTGTGAAAGGGTTGTGAGAGTGCTTTACCTATGATATGAACTAAATGTGTTATGACAAAATGTGGTAATTGCATGAGTCCTTATATGATGCTATGAAGTATATGGGCATATGTTTATGATTCGTAGAATGCAATATGCCTAGTCCAGCATGGCTTCTTAGTAACACTTAGTGTAAGTAGTATTATTTGGTGCTACCTACACATTAAAATAGTGTTACTTGGGGGTTGTCTTAGGTTATCATTCTTATGTGTGAATAGTATTATTGGATGCTACCTAAACATTGCACCAATATTACTTAGGGGTTGTCTTAGGATATCGTTATTATGCAACCCTTATGTCTTATGATGTGCTTATAAGTATATGAATATATATAGTTGTTTTGATGAATCATTTTTATGAAAGACCATCTTAGGTGCCCTGATGGTGATATATTGTACTAAGTACTACATAAGTGTTTCTTACAAAAAGAAGTTAAGGTAAACGAGAGTTAATGTGTTATATGTATTCAATATGCCTCGAAATATTGATAAGTGGATTTCTATGTTATTATGAATAGTGTACATGTCTATATGGAGTATGTGAATTATATCGTACTTATTGTATCTATGTTCATGAAGTTTTACTAAATGACATAACAAATGATTTCTAGCTAAACATAGGCATGTTTTTGCATGGTTGCATGCATTGTACAATTTGTACTTATACAATTCTTCTTCATATTTTTACACAAAGTGTAGATGGTGACAGTTAGAGGATGTCTACTAAGTGAAGGGCTTAAATAGATCTCCCAAGTTCAAGGAAAGGGATCTTTATTATTCAATAATTTCCCTATGTCAAGTTCTTATTCAAAATTTGTTAATAGCTTAGATATTATTTTATGTTATTAAGGGTCATGTAGCTATCTATTCTATTAATGTTGAGTCTAAGATGGTTGAAGACACATACAATCTAACTATGTATTTAAATTATTTTATACATCTATGAAGTGATGTTCGAACATATCATGTGCTAAGAAATGTTTTAAATTTTCGGCTAAATTTTCTATGAAAATGTGATGAATAATGTCTATGGTCTTGTACAAGACCTCAGAGAGGTCAAGTACACCATGTTACTTCTAGGGGGTGCTCCCTGTCGTGATAAATATGATATTAGTGGATGAGGTTGTAAAAAGTGGTTTTAGGCTCTAAAGTTGCTTATTGTCACGTCTAGTAGATTCTTGTTCACCAATAGTAAGTCAAAACAAATTTATGAGATAGAGGTTGTAGGACTATAGATTTTAACTTTTTTCACTACACTTGTTTTGTGCCATAAAAGTTAGCTTTATATGATTTCTCTCTTATGTTTCCTTGTTTGTTGGTATTTTAGATGTGATTTTTTGGAAGGAATGATATCTCAATGATTGAGGGAGAAAAGGTGAGTTTTGATGCTTACATTGATTTTGTCACATGATGAGTATATATGAAAATGTAATCGGATACATCTTGATGTGATTCAAATTATGGCTATAGATGATTTATGAGATTTGATATTATATGTTGAGAATTTATGTTATGATATTGTTAGAGCTTGTTAAGAGTTGTTATGGTTGAATGGAGTTTGCTTGGGAATGATAAGTTGTTTTATGCTTATGTATTATGGTAGTGAAATGTTAAGGAATAGGCTTGAAATGCTTTAAAGAAATGTGGGGAATAGTGAGAAATATGAATGTTGCCTTGTTATTTGAGTAATGCTCCATAGTTTCTCTTGTGTGGATTGGAGTATTGTACATAGGATTTCTCTTATGAAGGGTGGTGGTGTGCTTACCTTGTAAAGTTATTGTAAAGCATGCTTGTTAATGGGATAACCCTTATGACTAGTTGATGATTCCCTAGAGGAACCTATTCTAAGTCTTGGCAAAAGGGAAGAAAGGGTCTTATTACATAGGTTCGGATTATGTTTTGCTCTAACGGTGACTTAAGGGAATATATGTACCCCCTTAACTATTAAACAGAAGGACAAAATTTATTTTGACCTACTTTGAAGTGTTTAGTTGACTCGTAAGACGAAGTTTGGCAATTCCAGTTAATGTATAGATTATACCTAGGTATGGTTGTTGGAAGTTTCCACCATAGGTGATGACCTTTGTAGGATTAAATCCAAAATTACTTACCTTATTAGGAATTGGTAGTAGAAGGTGATGAAATATGGAAATTACCCTTGGTATTCATGATATAGTTAAGACATCATTTGGTTGGGTACCATGACGTAATTTTATTTTTATGAGTTCCTTTAGGTGATAAACTTATAGGAGTAATGGTTATTGGCGAATACCGCTTTATGGTTGAGTTAGTAACCTCTTTTGGATGAGATTATAAGTGGAAAACCTCAATGAGATCAAACCTTCATAAAAGATGAGTATAAAGATTTTGTCTTGACTTGCCTTGGAATTGATGTTTTAGGGAATGAGGTGATGAATATTTTATTAGGGTTACCCTTAGTGGGTAATAATGTTCTTAGATGGTAAGTCTATGGATTCCTTAATGATACTATTTTGAGTTCCCTTGAACTTTCTTAGGTTAAGAAATTACATAGAGTGATAAATATGGAGTGTAGTAAGTTATTTACTTAATTATGAGCTCTTAAATTCCTCACCTAGTGTAGTGTGAGTGATTAGCTAGATGGAAATGGTTCCTTCTTGAGAGATGGAAGGAGGGTATGTTCAGAAAAGTTTGCTTAAGCTTTATCCCAATAGGGGGGATCAGATACATTACAAATATTTGTAAGTTCAAGTTCTCTTGGATGAGATAAGTTACTCTAAAATGTTTTTACCCTAACTGGGGGATTATTATGTGAGTAGTAAGGTGTTAGATATCCCTATCTTTTCCTTCTATTCCCAATCAAGCTTGAAACCAAAGAGTTCCTTAGAAGCTTCTTTACGATAGGAGTCATGCATATTACTACACGTTGCATATTCTCCATATGTTATGCATGTCTTAACTGACACTATGTTATGCATGTTATGAAAGGTCATTATTGCATGGAAAAGGGATTTTAATAAAATTGCATGTTTCCAATGTTGTTGTGTCTCTTGATATGGTAAATTCACATTTATCATTATGAGGTGTCTAGATGAACATGCTCGATAACACTTTTGATGTGAGGGTGTTTCTTCCCAATATTGAGGTGTTGAGTTTTCTTTAGGTAAGAAAAGATGAGTCCCTTTTAAAATGTGTGTTTTATGACTTGGGGAGTGTAAATGTTGGCTCACTCTTGAGAAGTGATGGTATGTCTAGACAATGTCATCAATGGGCACCTATAAATTGTAACAATTTTTCTAAATGATTCTTGTTTATGAAAGCTTGTATAATTCTAGAAAAATTGAATTTGTATGAAATAATTTACTATTTTTGTGATGTGTCTGGTGAGCTGCCATTTGACTTTACACGGAAGAAAATATGAGCAAAATAATGTTTGGTGTAAACAAATCATTCTTATAAATGTATTGACCCCTATGCATTGCTTCTATGTGAACTATATTATGCCATATGTGTATGTTGTGACTATTACAAGATAGTTCCTACATGAATAAAATTAAAAAATGCTAATGTCATATGTGACCTTAATGGTATTATGTAAGACTATAGGATTGTAATTTACCTACATGATTCTTGAATGCAACTAAATTAATTGCTTAATTTTCTCATGACTTAAAATGTTGATTATGCCTATGGGTGTATCTGAGATCAATCGTATGTCTAACCTTATGGTGAAATAATGAGCATTAATGTTGGAGAAGGTAGTTCTTCCCAATGGCAATGACTATGAAGCAGCATGTAAGCATGAAAATAATTGTAACAGTAATCCATGTTTGATTCTGTTGCTTTAATTTCATAATAGTATGAAGTATGTGTTCCTTGTGAGTTGGGTGCTTTAACTAACGTACTATACTCTGTTCAATAATGTGGGTTGCTATATGGGTCATTGAGTCCTTCAAAGTGTTTTAAAGGTTCCAAGTGTCATTTGAGGATAAATGTTCCCAAGTGGGGGATATTATCAAGACCCACAAAAATAAACTAAGGTATCTAGAGCCAAACATCTGATTTAATGATTTAATAATATTTTTATTAAATGTTTCACGCCCCGAGCAACCCCAGACGTGGACATGGAACCTAGGACCACAAGTCATCTCAAGTTAACCCTGATGGCTGATCATGAGCATATTGAATATAATAAACTGTTGTAGAAGCTAAATCATACTTAAAATGAAAATATAGGGAATACCCATATTCTATATCTATGATATTTGAAAAGAATGAGTTTAATATACAAAGAAATTTCAACTCAATACTAAGCTGAACGTAACTATGTCTGAAAATAAACAAGCCCTAGATAAATCTTGAAAAAAATTAAAATTAAATGACTAAACACTGAAATGAAACTCATGACTGTTGCTCTTGGAGAACGAGGATTCACCACTGAATATGCTGAACTAGAGATAGGGAAATCGACCAATGCGTGATCTGTATGCTGAGAACCTGAACCTACATCACAAGAAGATGTACCGCACGTATGCGTCTGTACTTGAAAGGTATTGAGCATGTAGGATAGAGTAAAGTTGAAATAAAACATAACTGAACAAGCAGAAAAACAAGTATAATAATTTGAACGTGATGTACTCATCTGTGAGCTTACTGTATGAAATGAACAATTTATAATATGCTGAAACTGAATACTGAATATACTGATAAATTGTCAATGCAAAGAGTCTAACTTAACTGTGGGAGCTACTAATAACCGATAATAAAAACACATGAGATAAATGTGGAGTACGATGTATACGCCCCATCGAGAGGACCCAATATACCCTGCCAAAGGTATAAAGGAATGTTGGCGTGAATACTACTCTAATTGCCCACTGAGGGGACTTATAACCTACTTGTCTAGTATATCTGAGACTATTAGGTAGGTTAAACCCTAGTCCAACTCTATATTATGCTACTCCAAATTAATTCTAAAAATTAACTAATTATATCTGAATTTCAATGAATACTGGATAGCTCAAAACTAAGCAAGCAAACTTAGAATGCAACAATTAATCTTGTAATTATGAATTTATAACTGAGGCATGTATATCTGAAGTGTCTGAAATATATGACCTAGCATGTGTATTTCAAGAACTAAAGACATACAAATCTAGGCATCTGAAATTCATCCGATAATTTGGGTAATAAGACGATAATCTTATTTGGAACATATATTTAATAAATTCATGAATTTATATAAAAGTTTTAAAAACCCTGGGTTAAATCATTATAAGAGAATCAAGAATATGACTAAAAACTAGGGACCCAATGGGTGAAAGGAACCCACTAGTGAAATCCCACATATCTGGTGATGAAATTACTGGAAAAATAGTTAAGTTTCGGGGCTGGAACTACTGGATCTTGTGGCGTTCTTGAACTAGGGTTCTTGAGATTTTTTCTCCTCTCTTGCTTCTAATTTTCTAAGTTTTGATTTAATGATTTGACTTGGATATGTTTTAATTATATTTATAGGCTTAAACTTAGTAAAATCTAAGCATTTAGGGTCAAAATGATGCAACATGGGCTATACACGTAGTGGGAAAGGTCAAAAAGACCCCAGAGAAGGTTGTTGTCGGGCTTCACGACGGCCAGGACTGACGGTTCATCGTGCGCCCGACGCCCTTAACATTGGGTCCATCATGAGGGCATGTTAGACAAGCCTTTATTAAAATGGGATGAACTTTTTACTCGATGGTCTAATTTTAGCAAGGTCGATGGATATGGAAATATAAGTCAATTATCTATGTGTGTGTAGATCACAGGAGACCTAATTCATTTTGTGCTAAGTTATTATCATTTTAAGTTGACACAAAGTCATTTCCCCTTAACTGGCTGCATATTTTTCCACCTACTGTCAGACCTTTTGACCGTAGTCCCACCTACGAACCATGATGGTCATATAGAGCTCTTGTTAGAGAGTGGTTGAAGGGAGTCTTGATCGACGATCACAGACTACAGACCGTTCTTTGACCTACGGACCATAAGTTCATCCCTCATTCAAGACTTGACCAATTATTCTAGCTTAAATTTTTGTGGGAGTTTCTGATCCCCTCGACGGTTGTGCAGGACGGACCGTTGTTCAGGATACTGTCTGTCAATTCAACTATTAGTACTACTTGCAAATTTTTTTGAAAAACTAATTTTTGGTCTGTTTTGGCTATGGGGTGTTACATTTTCTCCCCTTTGGGAACATTTGTCCTTGAATGAAGACTAAAATAGCTATAGAGGGGGAGATATGCAAACCTCACTACTAAATACGGAGAACTAAGTTCTGACTTAATTGAGTTCTAAGTACATCCAATTACGCTAAAAACGAAAGTACAATCTAAGGAAACATGATTCTAGAACTGAATTTGTGCATGAATGATTGTAAAAGTGAAGAGGAAATATTAGCTCAAGCCTGAGTGGAATCGGAAGGAAAAAGATAAGGATACTTGGCTTTCATGGCTGCTTCTGCTTCCCAAGTAGCTCCCTCTATGGACTGCCTCTTCCACAAAATCTTGACTAAAGCAACTTCTTTGTTTGTCAACATTCTAACCTGACGGTCAAGAATCTCTACTGGTACATCCTCATAAGAAAGACTATCTTTCAACGCCACACTATCTAATGACATCATAGAGGCTGGGTCACCCACGTAGTTCTTCAAAAGTGAGATGTGAAAGACCGGATGCACTGCTGCTTATTTTGCTGGAAACTCTAAATCATATGCCACCTTGCCAATCCTTTTGAAGATCTTTAAAGGTCCTATATATCTAAGACTAAGCTTCCATTTTTTTTCAAAACTCATCACCCCTTTAATAAGTGAGACTTTCAAAAAAACACAATCATTAACTTGGAACTCCAGTTCCCTTCTCCTTACATCTGCATAAGATTTCTGACGACATTGGGTTGTTTCAATTCTATCTCTAATGAGTTGAAATTTTCTCCATAACATAAAGGACTGCATCTGGCCTTATCAAAACTGCTTCACATAATTCAAATGAACCAATATAAGATCTATATCTACGCCCATATAAAGCCTCATGAGGGGCCATTTGAATGCAGGAATGGTAGCTATTATTGTAGGCAAACTCAATAAGAGGAAGGTGATCATCCCAACTACCTTTGAAATTGATCACACAAGCTCTCAACATATCCTCTAAGATCTGAATTGTACACTCTACCTCCCTATCCGTCTGTGTATGAAATGTTGTACTAAGGTTAATTTGAGTACCAAGACCTTTTTAAAATTACTTCAAGAAATTAGAGGTAAACTGAGAACCTCTATATGAGATCCTCACAATTTCAGTAAGGTAAAGCTTGGCATAGTCCTCTGTCGAATATGTAGTCTTGACCGCCAAAAAGTGAGAAGACTTAGTCATCCTATCAACTATCACCAAAATTTAGTCATGCTGTCCGCAAGCAGAGGTAACCTTGTGATGAAATCCATATTGATCACACCTACATCCAAGTAGGAATAGCGATCTCTTGAGTAATACCTCCTGGCTTCTTATGTTCTACCTTGACTTGTTGGCAATTGGGGCACTTACTCGTAAAGTCTCCTATATCTCTCTTCATGACATTCCACCAATAGACTTGTCGCAGATCACAGTACATCTTATTGGCACCTGGATGAATAGAATACTTGGAGTTATGAGCTTCTGCAAGAATATGCTGCCTCAACTCTTCCACATCCGGATTTACACAATCTACCTTGGTAGAGAAGTACACCATGTCCTCTTTGGGTGAAAACATACACTCGCTAATTTTTGACTGCATCTTTTTGGTTCAAGCAAGATCCGATCACTCTCTTGTTTTTCCTTAACCCCCACTACCAAGGACGATTCTACCCCATTAAAAACTTTTACACCGTTGTTTGATATGCTCATAAGGCGAACTCCCAAGCGATCAAGCCTGTGAACATCCTTCACTAGATCCTTCCTTTTTTCCTCAACATGGGCTACACTACCCATAGATAATCTAGTAAGAGCATCGGCCACTACATTCGCCTTTCCAGGATGATAATTGTCACTCATGTCATAATCCTTAAGGTACTCAAGACATCTCCTCTGGCGAAGATTCAACTATTTCTGGGTGAACACATACTGAAGGATCCTATGATCGGAGAACACACCTACATGAACACCATACAAGTAGTGTCTCCATATCTATAGTGCAAACACCACAAATGCAAGCTCGAGGTCATGAGTTTGGTAGTTCTTCTCATGCAGCGTAATCTTTCTAGTGGTATAACATATAACCTTATCTTTTTGCATCAATTCACAACCAAGGCAAACACTGGATCCATCACAATCGATCACATAACCATCTGAATCCTTTGGTAGAGTCAAGACAGGAGATGTAGTCAATCTAGATTTAAATTTTGCGAAGCTTTTCAAACAATCATCTGAATATTGGAACTTTACCATCTTTTGAGTCAACCTAGTCAATGGTGAGGCTATGGATGAAAATCCTTCCCCGAACATTCTGTAAGAACCTGCTAGGCCTAAGAAAATTCTGATATCTCTAGCAGAGGTAGGTATAGGCCATTGTTTCACTACTTTTATCTTTTGTAAATCTACGCAGATCCCTTCGCTAGATATAATGTGACAAAGGAAAGCAACAAATTGCAACCAAAACTCACATTTACTAAACTTAGTGAATAATTGGCGATCTTTGAGAGTCTGTAGAACAACTCTCAAATGACTTGCATGTTCTTCCTCACTACTAGAGTAAATGAGGATATCATCAATGAAGACGATAATGAACAAGTCTAAGTATTGTTTAAACACTCTGTTCATCAAATCCATGAAAGCTGCAGGAGCATTGGTTAGTCCAAACGACATAACTACAAATTCAAAATAACCATACCGAGTTTTGAAGGTTATTTAAGGAATGTCACTATCTCTTACTCTGAGATGATGATAACACGATCTGAGGTCTATCTTTTAGAAATGACTAACACCCTGATGTTTTTCAAACAAGTCATCAATTCTACGGATAGGATACTTATTCTTGATTGTGATCTTGTTCAATTGTCTATGTTCAATGCACATTCTGAGAGAACAATCTTTCTTCTGTACGAACAACACTAGTGCACCCCATTGTGAAATACTAGGTCTGATGAAACCCTTATATAAAAGGTATTTCAACTTCTCTTTCATTTCCTTATGTTTTATTGGAGCCATCCTGTAAGGAGGAATGGAAATAGGCTGGGTATCTTGAAGGAGATCAATTCCAAAGTCGATTTCCCTTTCGGGAGGAACCCCAAGAAGATCTTTTGGAAATACTACTGGAAATTCACATACTACTGGAACTAACTCAAGAGATGGGGTCTAAATGCTAGAAGTTTTAGCTCAAACTAGATGATACAGATAACCCTTAGATATAATCAATCTGGCCTTAAGGTAAAACATAAATCGACCCATAGGCGTTAGGATACTACCCTTCCATTCTAGGATTGGTTTCTCTGGAAACTGAAAACGAACAATCCCTGTTCTACAATCGACTGAGGCATAACATGAGTGTAAACAATCCTTGCCTAGAATGACATCGAAGTCTACCATTTCTAACTCTACTAGATCTGTTGAGGTGACTTTCTGATAGACTAAGACAGGGCAATTTTTTATACCCGTCTAGCTATAATTGGGTCACCAACTGGAGTATAGACTGGGAAGGGTTCTGAGAGAGTTTTTTGACTAATATTGATGTTTAGTGCTATACTGAGTTACAAAAGACAAAGTAGTCTCTGTTTTCTTTATACTGAGTGAACCATATATGAGTCACATCGTTAAGCTAGTTGGATGCCAATGTCACTCTATCACTTCCAATACTTGCATAACTCCAAATATTTTCTTGAACTTATAAATGCACTTCTTTGGGTCCTTACTAACTTGCGACCCTAAAAAAATAGGCAAATTCATCCTAAAAAAATCAAACACTACGGCTGCCACTAATCAGTCATTTCTATTAGTAGGAACTAGAATCTGCTGATTGTTCTGGTTTGTCGTACCCAGAGCCAAAAGCTAAACTGGCATTCTGAAACTCTACATTTGAAGTTCTCTATATTGTACTAGAGGAATTGCGTTATAATTGCATGTATTGGAATTCCATGTCTAAGTTTTATGAGAAGGCATGATCTTAAATGTAGAATATCATGATTGATTGGAATAAAATCATACCTAACGCACGATAAGAGTAACAAGAAAGTGAAGTTCTCCTAAAACACTTCATAGCCTTCCTCTCATTATATGTGGTGCACTTCACACCCATGAAAAGGACTCTACTTAGTGCGGCTTTTAAAGACATCCTACGACTCTTGAACCTAGTGCTCTGATACCAAGTTTTGTCACGCCCGAGCTACCCCCGAGATGCGGACACAGAACCTAGGACCACAAGTCATCCCAAGCTAACCCTGCTGGCATGATCATGAGCATACTAAAGATAATAAGTTGTTGCAGAAGCTAAATCATACTTAAAATGAAAATATGAGGAATACCCATATTCTAAAATTAAGATATTCAAAAACAATGAGTTTAATACAAAATAAATATTAAATCAATACTAAGCTAAATCTAACTATGTTTGAAAATAGCCTCTAAACTAGACTAGAAATACAGGGACAAGCCCCAGCTAAATCTAGCAAAAACTGAAACTAAATGACTAAAGCCTGAAATTACAAATCATGATTGTTGTCCTCGGAGAATAAGGACTCACCACTGAATATGTTGAATAGGAGATCGGGAAATCGATCTATGGGTGATCTGGATACTGAGAACCTGAACCTACATCATGAGAAGATGTAGCGCACTTATGCATCAGTACTTTAAAGGTACTAAGCATGTAGGATAAAGTAAAGCTGAAATAAAACATAACTGAACAAGCACAGAAACAAGTATAATAATCTGAATATGATGTGCTGATTTCTGATCTAACTGGATGAAATGACCAATTTATAACATGATGAAACTGAATATTGATATACTGATAAATGGTAAATGCAGAGAGTTTGTTTGAACTGTGGGAGCTACTAATAACTGGTAATAAAACAACATGAGCTAAACGTGGAGTCCGATGTATACGCCCCATCAAGAGGACCCCATATACCCTGCCAAAGGTATAATGGCATGCTGGCGTGATCACTAAAGTGATTATCCACAAAGGGGACTTTCAACCTACTTGGCAAGTAGTTATGGCACTAATGGGTACGATAAACCATTGTCCTGAACTCGTTATTATTTATAACTAAGGCATGTATATCTGAAGTGTATAAAAATATATGATATAGCATTTTAATTAAATAACGAAAGGAATACCAACCTAGGGTTATGAAATTCATGCAATAATCTGAGTAATAACATGATAATCTGATTTGGAACATATATTTAATAAATTCTATGAATTCATGCAATAATCTGAGTAATAACATGATAATTATCAAAGTTCTAGAAACCCTATGTTTAATTTGATAAGAGAATCAAGAATCTGACTGAAAACTAGGGACCCAATGGGTGAAAGGGACCCAATAGTGGAATTCCCACTTACCTTGTGATCAACTGCACGGAAAAATACTTAAGTTTCAGGGCTGGAACTACTGGAGCTTGTGGCGTTGTTGAACTAGGGTTCTTGAGCATTTTTCTCTTATCTTGCTTCTAATTTTCTAAGTTTTGATTTAATGATTTGACTTGGATATGTTTTAATTATGTTTCTAGGATTAAACTGACTAAAATCTAATAATTTAGGGTCAAAACAACGTAATATAGGATTTAAAAGGAGTGGGAAAGGTCAAAAAGACCCCTGGGATGGTTGTTATTGGGCCTCACGACGGTTAGAACTGACGGTCAGTCGTGCGCCGGACGCCCCATTTTTGGGTCCGTCTTGAGGGCCTGTTCGACAGGCCTTTACTAAAATGGGCATAACATTTTTCTCGGAGGTCTTATTTTAGCAAGGTCGGTGGCTATGGAAATATAATTCAATAATGCATCTTTGGGTAGGTCATGGTAGACCTAATTCATTTTGTTCTATGATTTATCATCATTTGATGTTGACCCAACTATATTTCCCCTTAACTGACTGCAAATTTTCAACCTATGGTCATACCTATGGATTGTAAGTCCACCTACAAACCATGTTGGTCATCCATAGCTCTTGTTAGAGAGTTGTTGAAGGGAGTCTTTATCGATGGTCACGGACTACGGACCGTCGTTCGTTCGTTGTCCAAGACTTAACCAATTTTTCTAGGCTAAATTTTTTTGATGTTTTTGATCCAATCGACGGTTGTACAGGACGTACCCTCATTTAGGCTATGGTCCGTTGATGCCATCGTTGGTAGCACCTGCAGATTTTTCTGAAAAACTAATTTTTGGTCTGTTTTGGCTAAGGGGTGTTACATAATGTCTCATAGATTGTAGTAGTCACTTATAGAATTTGGGAGTAAAATGTCAAAGAACAACCAAGACTTTGGAAAGTAACCCTTTAATCGTACTTGTCTGCCTTTGGAACTTTTATGTGTTGTTTGGAACTTAATTTATAGGGGAGGTTCCTTTAATCAATAGGAATGTATATATAGTCTAATCATATGGGCACGACTCCCCAAGGACCATCCAAAGTGTACTTGATGTTGACCTGAAGTCTGGCCAATGACTGCATTAAAAGTGTCCAAATGACTCCCAAGAATCGCCACCTCATACTCAGGCTTATGCCTAGTCGATTGGGGGCGTTGCTCCACACTGAGAAGAGTGAGATCAACCCCCAAAAATGGATTCTTTATAAAAAGTGATGGTTTTGCAGCATGGCACCGTCGTTCCATCGACGGTCCTTTACCATGCACGTTGATTGGACCTGTAGTTTTCTGCCTACGCACTACCATGCTATGGGTAAATTGGAAAATTCATCCCAACTCCTAATTAATATATACACGATTACTTTAGTTGTATTTTTGTATTTTAAGCCAATTTATAAGCCTTAATCCTAATTTAGAACTCATTCTTCAAATCAAATCTTCCCTCTAATAAATGAAACACCCAAAACTTCCATTGGACACCAAGCTCAAGAACACGTTATGGAGAGGGATTCAAAGTGCATTCTTATCCAAATTTTGTGGGTTTATGTTGTAGATCCTTAGTTAATGTTCA
This sequence comes from Solanum peruvianum, assembly GCA_027705065.1. NCBI lineage: Eukaryota > Viridiplantae > Streptophyta > Magnoliopsida > Solanales > Solanaceae > Solanum > Solanum peruvianum. The sequence continues at coordinate 20,259,984 of JAKWJD010001757.1, forward strand.
ATCTATGGATTTCTCTCAAAGGTTTTCAAACATTATTGTAAGGTCAAAAATCCTATCTTTCAATCTACACATGGGTTCATTGTTAAATTTATTTCAAAAGAATTCTAATTGTGAATATATGATTAATCAATAGCTTTAATATGATTTTAAATCCAATTCCATGAAAAACTCATGATTCCCTCAATCTCTCAATTTATCTATATTGCTGGTCTTGTGATTTTTGTTAAATGATTATTAGATATATTTAAATTGTAATTAATTAATTAATACTATATTAATTTATGTCAATTGATTATAAATTGTTGGGAATTTATCAAGAATGATCATATCTTTGAGACTTGGTAAGTTAACCTATATTCTTTATTTAGGTAAGACTATACATTGAATTGTGTTTATTGGTATGATCCACTTATGGTGGTAGTATTCAAATTCGTGGGTATCTTTTTATGTTATGAGCGTGGCCTTGCAGGAAAATTTATGCTTTGTGAAATGTGGTTGTGATGATCACAAATGTGAGGAAATATGTATAGTCCTCCACACTAGTTACATGATTTAGGTGTGTAGCTGTTCTTGTATACATGTGGATGATCATGTTAGGGTTAGGAGTTGTCTATATGATTTGGTGAGTTGAATACTCCGGTGGCATGACCCCTACCTATGTGAAACCTATATGAATATGTGTTCTTATGCATGTTAGGATTCTTTTGTTCAAATGTTGAATATTCTCTTGTCTCCTATGATGTAATGTGGGTGTGTGACCTATATTTGCGAGCTGTTCTATTTATGAGTTGGCCATGACGTGAGGGGTAAATTGTATATGTGTTATGATCGTTGGAATGTGGTTTCGTAAATAGCTAGGTTCTTTCCTCTTATGTGATCATAATGACCAATTTGAACACACAAACCTTCATGCATAATTATGAGTAGGATAGATTAATGGTGTCAATTGAAAGGATATTTCTCATATGAACCCTTATCTATTACTATGCATGTAATGTGTATGATTAGTTAATTATGAACAGTTGTGCCTAAAGGTGTTTATGTTAAAGAAGGTCTCACATATGAATACACACACATGACTGTATGAATAGTAGATTGTATGATGAAAAGACATTCTCATCTTAGAAACCATTGACCTATATGGCCTACTCTATGAACTAAAGTAAATAGAGGCTTAAATATGTTTAAAAAGGTAGTTTGAGCATAGAACCGAGTGGCATGAAAATGAGAGTGGGGTATTCTTATTTAGTATGTCCGTCTTCTTACAAGAAAACCTTCACATTTAGCAAGTTTGAGTTTCCATCATAAATGTTGTCTCATGAGATGGAAACCTCCACTTATACTAGGTCAAGGTTTCTAGTATCAATCTCCATGTTCCATAACTACATGCCCCAATAGGTCTTAGCTTATAGGATATATTGTAATATCTATTATGTATGAAGGTTCTACCTTGGCAAGAAGTACCCTCTCTTTTCAGTGTTGGAGTAGAGCATCGGATTCCATGTAGCACACATGGTCTATGTCGATAATTTCTATGTCTACGGAAAGTTAAGAAATGAATTAAGATAAGAACATGAACTCTAATCATAACTCCTAGAGAAGTTTACTCATTGTAGGTAGGACTATGGATACTACCCATGCCCTGTACTAGTGGACGTTAAGAAATGATAGGATTTGGGCCTCTTATGAGATGAACACTTATGTTATGTATGATTTGTATGAATGCATGTTAAAGTAAGTTTTCTATGTCATGGAATGAATTATGATTATGCATGTGAATTACACTTGTGTCTCCTAAATGAGTTTACTTAGTATATGTCGAGTTATGGGACTCAATGTGTATTTTGAACAAGTAAGCTTATAAAGGGGTTGTGAGAGTGGTTTACCTACTATATGAACTAAATGAGTTATGACTAATGTGTATTAAATGAATGAGTTCTTATATGATGATATGATGTATGTGGACTTATGTCTAGTGATAAATGAAGGTGTTATGACTTGTTTAGTATTATGTGCCAAGTATAGGGTGGATTCTTAGGAAACACTTGGTGGAAGTAAAATTACGGGATGCTACCTACACATTACACTAGTTTTAATTGGGGTTGTTTTTGGGGTTAGTTATTGTGTGAAGCTTAAGTCTTATGATGTGCTTATGACCTTATGAATATGTATGGTTGAGTTGATGAAACATATTTATGATAGACCATCTTGGGTCACCTTAATGTTATACATTGTACTAAGTACCATTTGAGGGTTTATTAAAGAAAGCTGTTAAGGTAAGAGATTTAATATCACGACCAAAAACCGAGCAGCGACTGGCACCCACACTTACCCTCCTATGTGGGCGAACCAACCAATCTAAACCCCAATATTTTAAACATAATGAACAAAATACAATGCGGAAGACTTAAACTCATTAATGAAAACCAATTCAATAACTTCTAAAACTCAACAGCTATTATTCCCCAAAATCTGGAAGTCATCACCACAAGAACATCTATGATCAAATTACTAAACTAAGAGTATTCTAAGAAGCTAAAACAAGTAAAAGCTAGTCCATGCCGGAACTTCAAGGCATCAAGACATGAAGAAGAAGATCCAGTCCAAGCTAGAAGCATTAGCTCACCCTGAAAATCCGGTGTAATGAAGACTGGCTAGAATTGCGGTTGAGTTGAAGAAGACGACACGTTTGCTGCACTCCACAAATAACAAAGAAAGATCCATACAAGTAGGGGTCAGTAAAAAACATGGGTATTGAGTAGGTATCATCGCCCAACTCAAAATAGAAAACAATATATATCAAGTAATATAATAAAATCAACTACAATACTCAACATGTAGCAACAACAAGTACTATAGTCATTAATAAGTACCGCCAAGTTCACACATGAGGACTCAAGCCTCAATACCATACTCATTTGGGAATTAGGTTCATTAGATTGAGTATATTAACATCTTTCAAGATTCGTTATCGTTATTCCTCTCGTGTCGGTACGTGAAACTCCGCTCTCCTACTACTATGTGTCGGTACGTGACACTCCGATCCCCTAATTCTACGTGTCGGTTCGTGACACCCGATCCCCTAATTCTACGTGTCGGTTCAGGACACCCGATCCCCTAATTCTACGTGTCGGTTCGTGACACCCGATCCCCTAACTCTACGTGTCGGTTCATGACACCCGATCCCCTAATTCTACGTGTTGGTTCGTGACACCCGCCCCACTAATCTCATTCTCTTAATTCATCAAGCCTTGTCTTATACCAAGGCATCATCATTCTCATTACTTTAGTTCATCAAGCCTTCTCTTATACCAAGGCATCATCAATCTCATTACTTTAGTTCATCAAGCCTTCTCTTATACCAAGGCATCATCATTAACAAAGAGATTAGGGTTTTGCAAGATTTATGATTCAATAGCTTCATCATGCTTATTTTATCACAATTATATAATCACATTCATGCAAGCATAGAATTAAGCATATAGCAGGGTTTACAATACTACCAATACATATCATTTGCTATTAAGAGTTTACTACGAATAGCATAAAAACCATAATCTACCTCCACCGAAGAATTGAAATCAAGTAAGCTAATCCTCAAAGCTGTGTTTTTCCCTCTCGATCGATCATTCTCCCTCTCTTTGTTCTTTCTATTTTTCTTATTCAAACCCTCTTTCTTTTACCCTAATTCGCATATAATAAAGTATAAAAGATGAGGAATTAACGCACTAATTAACTCAAGGTTACCTCTTTTAACCCCCAAGTAATTGAGTTATTAATATTAAACTACTAACTTTATAATTAAAGCAGGAATGGTCCAAAACGCCCCTTAAAATATTTACAGAAATTCGACCCAGCCTTGGATTACGCAGCTTGTGACGGCCTGTCGTGCCTGCGACGGTCCGTCCTGCTGCTTCCATCACAGACTTCAGAGTCTAAATTTCATTGAAGAGTCTGTGACGGTCCGTCGTGCCCACGACGGTCCGTCCTGCCATGTCGTCATGAAGTTCGGAGACTTAATTTCTGTGGAAGATCTGTGACGGTCCGTCCTGCCATTCCGTTACGATGTTCAGAGAGTCGATTTCAGTACCCAAATTTCAGAATTTCTAAGTGTTTTGAAACGAGACCCCCTCGACTGTCTGTCATGCCCATGACGGTCCGTCGTGGGGTCCGTCGTCTCAGCCAGTTTTCCTGAAATAAAATCTGCTGCTCAAAACGACTAAACAGGTCGTTACAATAGATACCAATTTACCCATCGTTCGTCCTCGAACGATCACAAGAAAAGAAACAAGGGTGAAAAAGAGTACCTGAATCTGTATATCATTCTCGCATATCATCCTCCTTCTCCCAAGTGGACTCTTCAACAGGTCGATTCTTCCATTGAACCTTGATGGATGCAATCTCCCTCGACCTCAACTTGCGGACTTCTCTATCTAAAATAGCAACAGGTTCCTCCTCATAAGACAAATTCTCATCAAGAAGGACTGACTCCCAACGAATGATGTAGTTTCCATCCCCATGGTATCTTTTCAACATAGACACATGAAATACCGGATGCACTCCAGACAGCCCTGGAGGCAAGGCTAATTCATAAGCCACCTCCCCTACTCGCTTAAGTACTTCAAATGGTCCAATATACCTTGGACTAAGCTTACCTCTTTTACCAAACCGCATCACCCCTTTCATGGGCGAAACCTTCAACAAGACTTGTTCACCCTCCATAAACTCCAAGTCTCTAACCTTTCGATCTGCATATGCTTTTTGCCTGCTTTGAGCCGCTAGAAGCTTTTCTTGAATGCATTTCACTCTATCTAACGATTCCCTCAAAAGGTCAGTACCCCAAGGTCTAACCTGAAATGCATCAAACCAACCAATGGGAGACCTACATCTTCTCCCATACAGTGCTTCAAATGGGGCCATATCAATACTTCAGTGATAGCTATTATTGTAGGAGAACTCTGCCAAGGGTAAGAAGCTATCGCAATGGCCACCAAATTCTATCACACATGCACGAAGCATATCCTCCAACACTTGAATCGTTCGCTCAGGCTGACCATCGGTCTGAGGGTGAAATGTGGTACTCAGATCCAACCTAGTACCCAATTCAGCATGCAATGTTTTCCAAAACTTAGAAGTAAACTGCGTACCCCTATCTGATATAATGGAAAGTTGAACTCCATGCAATCGCACCACTTTCGAGATGTAAAGTTTGGCTAACTTCTCTGCATTGTAAGTCACCTTGACCGAAATGAAATGAGCAGACTTAGTTAACCCATCAACAATCACCCAAATAGAGTCATACTTACCCATTGTCTTTGGAAACCATGATTTCCATTGCGATTCTCTCCCACTTCCATTCCGGAATGGGCATTCTCTGAAGTGTTCCTTCAGGCCTCTGGTGTTCATACTTTACTTGTTGACAATTTGGACATTTGGCAATAAAATCAACAATATCACGCTTCATTCTACTCCACCAAAAGTGTTGCTTTAGGTCACGATACATGTTTGTTGCACCAGGATGTATAGAATACCTTGAACTATGAGCCTCTGTAAGAATAGTATGGATCAAATCATCGACGCGGGGTACAGATACCCTTCCCTAAATCCTCAACACACCTTCCTCATCGATTATTGCTTCCTTACCCTCTCCTCGCAACACTTTATCTCGGATCCAGATCAATTTCTCATCATTAAACTGCTTTCCCTTAATCTTATCAAGGAAGGAATATCTTGCCTCCACACAAGCCAAAAATCCTCCCTTCTCATTTACCTCTAACCTCATAAAGTCATTAGCCAGAATCTGAACTTCTCTAGACAATGGGCGTCTAGAAACTTGCAAATGAGCTAGACTTCCCATGCTTCCGGCCTTTCTACTTAAAGCATCTGCCACAACATTAGCTTTTCCCGGATGATACAAGATTGTGATATCGTAGTCCTTCAGTAGTTCCATGCTTCTCCTCTATCTCAAATTCAACTCTTTCCAAGTAAAGACATACTGTAGGCTACGATGATCTGTATAGACTTCACACTTAACCCCATATAGATAGTGCCTCCATTGCTTAAATGAAACACTACCGCGGCCAATTCTAAATCATGGGTTGGATAGTTACATTCATGCACTTTTAATTTCCTTGAAGCATAAGCAATCACATTCTTCTCTTGCATTAGCATTGCACCGAAACCCGAATAGGATGCATCACAATAGACAATGAAATTCTTACTTTCCACTGGCAAGGTGAGAATGGGTGCAGTAGTCAACAAAGTCTTGAGCTTCTGAAAGCTTTCTTCGCACTCATCCGACCAAACAAATGGGACATTCTGCTTAGTCAAGCTTGTCAATTGGGAAGCAATAGAAGAGAACCCCTTAACAAATCGGCGGTAGTAGCTAGCTAAACCAACACCTTACCTCTGTAAAATTTGTAAGTCTCTTCCAATTCTTCACTGCTTCAATCTTAGATGCATCCACCATCACTCCATCATTAGAAACCACGTGCCCCAAGAATGACACTGAATCTAGCCAAAACTCACACTTGGAGAATTTGGCTTAAAGCTTTTTCTCCCTCAACATTTCCAATACAATTCTCAAGTGCTCCTCATGTTCTTCCTTACTCTTTGAGTATACCAATATGTTATCAATGAATACGATGACAAAGAGATCCAAATATGGCTTAAAAATCACATTCATCAAGCTCATGAAAGCAGCAGGGGCATTTGTAAGCCTAGAAGACATTACTAAGAACTCATAATGCCCATACCTGGTCCGAAAAGCAGTCTTGGGCACATTCGTTGCCCGTATTTTCAATTGATGATAACCAGATCTCAAATCGATTTTCGAGAAGGTGCAAGCACCTTGTAACTGATCGAACAAATCATCAATGCGAGAAGAGGATACTTGTTCTTAACAGTTACCTTATTCAGTTGTTTGTAGTCTATGCACATCCGAAAACTCCCATCCTTCTTCTTCACAAACAAAACCAGAGCACCCCAAGGAGATGCACTTGGTCTAATAAAGCCTTTGCTTAACAACTCTTGAAGTTAGGCCTTCAACTCTCTTAACTCCGCGGGAGCCATTCTATAAGGGGGTATAGAAATGGGGCGAGTACCCGGTTCCAGATCAATGCCAAAGTCAATATCTCTATCCGGTGGCTTACCAGGAAGATCTGCAGGGAATACATCCAGAAACTCACGGACTACCGAAACCGACTCAATTGAAGGTACTTGGGTAGTGTCATCCCTGAGGTGTGCCAAGAACTCTAAACACCCTTTACTAACCATTTTCTTAGCATGAAGAAAGGAGATGATACGAACTGGAGTGGAAGTGTAGTCGTCCTCCCATACTAACGGATCTGTCCCAGGCTTGGCTAACGTCACAATTTTAGCATTACAATCCAATATTGCAAAATTTGGAGAAAGCCAAGTCATACCCAGAATTACATCGAAGTCAACCATTTATAAAATAACCAAGTCTACATGAGTATTGACCCCTACAAAATTCACCAAACAAGACCTATATACCTTTTCAACTATCATAGACTGACCCACCGGAGTAGAAACACGAATAGGCATGTCAAGCAATTCACAATGTAAATTGAGACCATTAGCAAATGAGGAAGATACATAAGAAAATGTGGATCAAGGATCAAACAATACAGAAGCCACACAATCACAAACCAAAAGATTACCTGTGATAACAACATCACATGTCTCCGCTTCAAATCGCCCGGGGAAAGCATAACAATGGGCCCTATCACTTGTCTGCCTGTTGCCCCTACCATGTTGTGCTGTAGTGGCTCCAGTTTGCCCGTCGCCCCGGCCGTTTTGGTTACCACCATTACCTCGGCCACCACATCCTCCAGAATAACGGCCTCTACCATGACCACCTCTACCTCTAGCTATTGGGGGTCTATAACTCTGTTTTGGACAACTCCTCCTAATATGTCCGGTCTCTCCACATCCATAACACTCTCTGGAGTCAAGCATAGGTCTCTAAGATAAGTGTTGACCGGTCTGAGGTGGACCCCCAACTACAGTTTGTAGTGACGACTGAATTGGTCGGACTGAGTAACCTCCGCAACCCTATCCTCTAGAGTAGGAACCATTAAACTCACCTCCCTTTCGAAACCTTTTTGATGTCGATGCCATGGTGAAGTCATCTGGCTTCACTCCTTCCACCTCTATCACGAAGTCTACCACTTCTTGAAAGGATTTTGCCGTAGCCGCTACCTGTAAGGCTGAAATCCGCAATTCTGACCTCAACCCCTTCACGAAACGGCGAATCCTCTCTTGTGGACTAAAACAAAGTTGGGTGGCATACCTGGACAATGCACGAAACTTAGCCTCATATGCAGTAACCGACACCTTACCTTGCTCTAGGCTCAAGAACTCATCTCTTTTCCTATCCCTCAAAGTCCGGGGGATATACTTCTCCATAAACAAGCTAGAGAATGAGTCCAAATTCATAGATGGTGCCTCTGTTGGTTGACATTCAACATGTGACCACCACCACATTTTGGCGTTCCCTAGAAACTGATAAGTCAGAAACTCAACACCAAACTGTTCTACTATACCCATCTTGTGTAGTAGCTCATGACAGTCAACCAGAAAATCGTAGGCATCTTCAGATTCAGCACCCTTGAAGACTGGAGGTTTCAATTTCCTGAACTTACTGAAAAGTTCATGCTGATCATTTGTCATTATAGGCCCTGTAGTCAACCGAGGAAACGTGCCTATTTCCAATGAGGCATCCATGCGGGGAGCCATAGTAGCTGCATGTTGTACCTCCGGAACCAGAGGTGTTTGTGTAGAAAACACTGGAGGTGCCTGGCCCTGATAAGATAACCCGCTAAGATAAGCAAGAACCTGACTGATCATCTCTGGGGTAGGTTGGGGTGGCAATTCCTCATACTGCACTTGTTCATTCTCCCCTTCCTCACCCTCTCTTACAACTTCCTCAGTTGGTGGAGGAGTCACCGCCCTAGTACCAGATGGGCTAGGTGCTTGTCCTCTTCCTCTACAGGACGTCCTCCCACGACCTCTTCCAAGGCCTCCGCCACTACTCCTCTTCGAGTTACAGCCCCAGTGGCTGGCTCAGACGTTTCTTGTCTCGCTGGTATTGGTGTTGGTGCAGTCGTTGCTCTAGTTCTAACCATCTGCGAAATAGAGTGAAGATGGTCAGATACCAATTTGTATCACCTAGATACCAATTGGATCCAAGTAATAGCACGAAAGAAAGAAAGAAAGAGTAGGTATCATCGGCCAACTCAAAATAGAGAACAATATATACCAAGTAATATTATAAAATCAACTACAATACTCAACATGTAGCAACAACAAGTAGTATAATTATTAATAAGTACCGCCAAGTTCACACATGAGGACTCAAGCCTCAATACCATACTCATTTGGGAATTAGGTTCATTAGATTGAGTATATTAACATCTTTCAAGATTCGTTATCTTTATTCCTCTTGTGTCGGTACGTGACACTCCGCTCCCCTACTACTATGTGTCGGTACGTGACACTCCGATCCCCTAATTCTACGTGTCGGTTCGTGACACCCGATCCCCTAATTCTACGTGTCGGTTGGTGACACCCGATACCCTAATTCTACGTGTTGGTTCGTGACACCCGATCCCCTAACTCTACGTGTCGGTTCATAACACCCGATCCCCTTAATTCTACGTGTCATTTCGTGACACCCGCCCCACTAATCTCATTCTCTTAATTCATCAAGCCTTGTCTTATACCAATGCATCATCATTCTCATTACTTTAGTTTATCAAGCCTTCTCTTATACCAAGGCATCATCAATCTCATTACTTTAGTTCATCAAGCCTTCTCTTATACCAAGGCATCATCATAAACAAAGAGATTAGGGTTTTGCAAGATTTATGATTGTATAGCTTCATCATGCTTATTTTATCACAATTATATAATCACATTCATGCAAGCATAGAATTAAGCATATAGCAGGGTTTACAATACTACCAATACATATCATTCGCTATTAAGAGTTTACTACGAATAGCATAAAAACCATAACCTACCTCCACCGAAGAATTGAAATCAAGCAAGCTAATCCTCAAAGCTGCGTTTTTCCTCTCTCTCTCTCTCTCGATCGTTCTCCCTCTCTTTGTTCTTTCTATTTTTCTTATTCAAACCCTCTTTCCTTTACCCTAATTAGCATATAATTAAGTATAAACGATGAGGAATTAACCCACTAATTAACTCAAGGTTACCTCTTTTAACCCCCAAGTAATTGAGTTATTAATATTAAACTAGTAACTTTATACTCAAAGCAGGAATAGTCTAAAACGCCCCTTAAAATATTTACAGAAATCATACCCAGCCTGGGATTACGCAGCCTGTGACGGCCCGTCGTGCCTGCGACGGTCCGTCCTGCTGCTTCCGTCACAGCTTTCAGAGACTAAATTTCCTTGGAGAGTCTATGACGGTCCGTCGTGGCCACGACGGTCCGTCCTGCCATGTCGTCGCGAAGTTCAGAGACTTAATTTCTGTGGAAGATGTGTGAAAGTCCGCCGTGCCCACGACGGTCCGTCCTGCCATTCCGTTACAAAGTTCAGAGAGTCGATTTCAGTACCCAAATTTCAGAATTTCTAAGTGTTTTGAAACGAGACCCCCTCGATGGTCCGTCGTGCCCATGACGGTCAATCGTGGGGTCCGTCATCTCAGCCAGTTTTCAAGAAATAAAATCTGCTGCTGAAAACAACTAAACAGGTCGTTACATTTAATGTGTTGCATGTATTAAATATGCCTCAAAATGCTTATAAGAGGTATTATGTAATATTTTGAATATCGTACATGTTTATATGAAGTGTGTGAACTTTATATACTTATGGTATCAATGTTCAGGAAGTTTTACTAACACACATAATGAATGATTTCTAACTATATGTCTGTTTCAAATGCATGTGTTTGCATGATTGCCATACTTACGGGATTCTTTTACTAATATCATTCTTCTTTATATTTTTAGACATTGAGTAGGTGGTGATAGGTAGAGGATGTATCCTATGTAAAGTGCTTGTATAGACCTCCCAAGTTCAAGGAAAGGGATCGTGATGATTCAAGGGTTTATCTATCTCAACTTCTTATTCAAAATTATGTAATAGCTTAGATATTATTTTATGTTTTTAAGGGTCGTGTCAATATTCTGCACTATTGATGTTATGTGATGGTCAAGAGACTTATAGTCTAACTAAGTTCTGATAAAGTTCCGACGAAAATGTGATGAATGATATCTATGGTCTTATACAAGACCTCAGAGAGATCAAGTATGCCATGTTACCTCTAGGGGGTGCTCCCTGATCATGATAAACATTGTATTAGTGCAACAGGTTATAAAAACATGTTTTATGATCTAAAGTTTCTTATTCCCATATCTACTAGAGTCTTGTTCATTGGTTGTGAGTCGCGACACATATATGAGAGAGAGGGTTTAAGACGATAGTGTGTAACTTTCTTCACTACTCTAATTTCGTGCCATAGAACTTAGCCTTATATGCCTTCTTCTATGTTTCCTTTACTGGTGGTCTTTTAGATTTGATTGCGTGGAAGGGATGATGTCTCAATGATTGATGGAGAATAGGTGAGTTTGAATCTTACTTTGGTTTTGTGGCTTGATGAGTATATATGAAGGTAAAAGTGGATATGTGTTGATGTGATGCCATTTATGGCTATAGAGTTTTTATGAGAATTGAGGTTTGGTCTTGAGAAATTATGATATGATATGGTTATACCTTTTTAAGAGTTTTTATGGTTTAATTGAGTTCCCTTTTTAATGATAGGTTGTTCTATGGTTATGTAAAATAGTAGTTAAATGTTATTGTATATGCTTAAAATGCTTTGGAGAAAGTGGGGAATAGTGAGAAATATGAATATACCCTTATTATTTGGATAATGCTCTATACTTACCCTTGTGTGGATTGGAGTATCTTCGTATAGTCTTGATCATAAGTAGGGGCGATAGTGTGCTTACCTTGTAAGGTGGTTGTGAAGCATGCTAGTTAACGGAATAACCCTTTTGACTAGTTGATGCGTCCCTAGAGGAACATATTCTAAGACTGGGCAAAAAGGCTTAGAGGGTTTTATTCCCTAGGTTGGGTTTATTATTTACCCTAAAGGTGATTATATGTACCCCCCTAACTATTAAAAAAGAAAGAGATAATTGATATTAACTTACTTTAAAGTTGTTAGTTCACTTTTTAGATTAATATTAAATATGGTCATTTGAGGGAGTCGTGAGATTGTAGCTACGCATAGTTGTTGGAAGTTTCCATCAAAGGTGATGACACTTGTAGGCTTTAATCCAGAACTACTTATCTTGTTAGGAATTGGTAGTAGAAGGTGATGAGATTTCTAAAATACCCTTGGTATTCATGGTATAGTTAACACTTCATGTGGTTGGGTAGTATTATCTAACTTGATTGTTATGAGTTTCTTTAGGTGATAAACTTAGAGGACTAAAGGTGCTTGAGGAAAACCTCTTGATGGTTGAATTAGTAATATCCATCGGATGAGATAATGAGTTAAAATCCTCAATAAGATCAAAACTTCTTATGAAAGGAGTATAGAAGTGTTGTCTTGACTTGCCTTCGCTCTAATGTTTAAGTGTATGAGGTGATGAATATATTATTTGGCTTACCATATGTGGGGGATAAAGTGCATAGATTTTAAGGGTATGAATGCCTTAATTGTCCTGTTTTGAGTTCCCTTAAACTTAATTTGGGTAAGAAATCACTTGGAGTGATGAATATGGAGTGTAGTAAGTTAACTACTTTATTGTGACCTCCTAAATTCCTTACCCACTAGAGTGTAATTAGTAAATAGCTAGTGGAAATGGTTCCTTCTTGACAAATGGAAGGAGATGGTGTTAATAAAAATTTGCAAAAGCTTGATCCCACAAGGGGAATGGGATGCTTGACTAGAAAGATTAGTAAGTCCAAGTTCTCTTAGATGAGATAAGTATCTCTTAAATGGGTTTAACCTAAGTAGGGTATGATGATGTGACTTGTAAGGCGGTAGATATGCCTATATTTTTCTTCTCAAGCTTGAAACCAAAGAGTACCTAAAAAGCTTGTTTATGATTGGAGCATTGCATATGAGTATAAGTTACAAATTCTCCATATGTTATGCATGTCTTAATTGACACTATGTTATGCATTATTGGTCATTATTGCATGAATAAGGATATTTTAATTAAATTGCATGTTTTTAATTTTGTTGTGCTTCTTTATATGTTAAATGTGCATTTAACTTCAGGAGGTTTTGTAGATGAATATGCTTGATGCCGCTTTTGATGTAAGGGTGTTTTGGTCCCATAATGAGATTTGCATTTTGTTTAAGTAAGAAAAGACGAGTCCCTTTAATATTTGTGTGACTTTTTTGACTTGGGAAGTGTTAATATTGTCTCACTCTTGAGAAGTGATGGTATGTGTAGCAAATGTCATCAATGACTGCCTATAAATTGTAACAATTTTCCTAAATGATGCATGTTTGTGTAAGCTAGTATCATGCTAGAAAATTGATTTTGTATGAAATAACTCCATATTATGGGGATGTGTCTGGTGTAATACCATTTTGACTTAATAAGGAAGAAATAATTAGCATAACGTTTTTTGAGTAATAAAATCCTCTAAATTTATTGACCCTTATGCATTGCTTCCATTTGAGATCTAGGATGCCATGTGTGTATGTTTTACTTGGAGAAGATAGTTCCTCCTTTAACAAAATTAAACCTGGTAATGTCATATATGGCCTTGATGGCTTATGTATAGACTATACGATTGTAGTTTACCAGCATGATTCATGAATTAGTGCATCAAAATGAATTGCTTAAATTTTTCATGAGTTAAAGTGTGACTTATGCATATGTCACGACCGGGGAGCACCCTCTAGACGTAACCGGAGTCTTTGTCCTCAGAGAGGACATAGGCTAGCCCTTAGCATTCTTCAAAACATATCATAGGTAAAAAAAATGAGGAAAATTAAAAACTTTTACATAGTGAGGTATACTTAGACTTCTCACATATCACATAATGGACTTTCCATATACCCCTCGCTTATTGAAGCTTACATAGGCTTCTCGTTTAGACGACATAACCAATACATAGGAAATAGTCTAATAACATTTTCTCACATTAAACCATGTAAGAGTATTTCAACATTTGTTCATAGCCCATACTACAATACAAAGAGCCTCATATAGGCTTACAACAATAGTCTCAAAGATAAAGGAATGGAGTATGTCATTAGACATAACAACTTCATATCTAGAATAGTGAATTGGTAACATCCCCGAACATTAAGGACCTACCTATAACTTTGGAATTTTTCCATATCTTCTTGAAATCTTGACTCATATACTTCAATGGCCAGAACCTACATTGTTTGGGAAAAGGAAAAGATATGGGTTAGTACAACCACATTTACTAAGTATAGAAACATATGCAAGTAAAACCATTCAAATCATGCGTAAAAATATATTTATCATGTTACGTCAATTTCAAAAGACTTTATGCACATATAGGAGCACACACAAGTGACTGAATCATAATATCACTTGGGACAAGTTCATAATGAAAACGAGGACAACATTGTCATAGGGTCATATGAACATGAATAGCATCATAATAAGATCAGATTTACATAAATAACTCCAACATAAAATCATAACAACAATTCATGTATTAGAGATCATAACATCACAACATATATGACCCTTACTCTCAACCCCTTCCCAAGCCTACAAGTGCAATGCTTATGTGAAGCTCCATAACTCCACATACTTAAGTAAAACAAGTAAAGGATAATAAGCAATGTCTAAATTCATGCATCTCCATATCTTGCATGTTATTTATCATATATATCAATTTATACCAATAGAATGTTCATCAATTAAACTAACATCATATAGTATCATCAACATGTAAAATCATCTTATACATTTCATTCATATCATAAGTGCATAAGAACAACCTCCTAGGACTTCCCTCAAGGTCAAATTATGCCAAATATAAGTAGAGTCTCATACCCTAACCTACAGTAAGTAAAACCCCTCAGTCACCCTAGTTAGTGTTCACTTCATTACTTTCATTTATTAATTATACTTTGGGGAACATCACCTTAACCTAGAATAGACAATGTGAGCTAAACACTGAATCTGGTGTCATGAAAGCCTACACAGAAAGAAGGTGATCTTCTTTCCAAGTTAAAACTAAAACATGAACATAGAATTTTGGGTATAACCAATAGCTAGTATTCCTAT
Organism: Solanum peruvianum; assembly: GCA_027705065.1. Taxonomy (NCBI): domain Eukaryota; kingdom Viridiplantae; phylum Streptophyta; class Magnoliopsida; order Solanales; family Solanaceae; genus Solanum; species Solanum peruvianum. The sequence continues at coordinate 20,275,270 of JAKWJD010001757.1, forward strand.
TGAGTAAACATAGTTAAGTAACCACGAGATATGCCTTGAACGCTCTACATGTCCATTAGCATTGGAGTCCTCATCTCATGAAAAAAATTTGTGAATATCACTTGCAATGTCTTTAAGTCTTTGTGAATCATCATATCATAGTAAAGGCCATAGGAAAATAACCCCTTATATAATTATGTCATTAGCTCATTAGGTATTGCATTAAAATTGCCTTTCATAAAAACCCTTCATTTGTGAGATCACCATATCATAGTCATATCGTAGCAATGCACAAAAGTCATTCATATTCAACCTTGTATCATCATACCCACAACACGATCTCACAATTCAAATAGTAAACACATTTAATCTTATTTATCATACCATAATCTTTCTAATCTACTCACACACAATACATCAATCGAATACCGTTATCAAGTATAAACCATCAACATTGAGTAAAGCACTCATAATCATAAAGGTCTTAACAATAGCCTCTGAACATCACCTTAAAGATTTTACCCTCAATTAATCACCATTAAGCCAATAATCAGTCACTATCATCACATTAAACAACAACATAATCAATTCCAACAACCCTAATCATCTACAAGTCCAATTCATAACTAGGGTTAGTGAAGAGGACATAGTCAGATGAAAATCTACATAATAAACATCAATTACTCCACAATTTACACATAGTTATCCATAGTGAATAACAATTTGTCATAATCAATCATCAATTTCATGTTTAGAAGAAAACCCATTTGTAGTTAAAAATCCTTGAAGTTGTGTGATTTAGAAATCAACTTTGAATGGGCCTCTTGGAGAAAGAAATACAAAGAGTGAAAGAATCCATACATTAGAAAGATTTATCCACAAAATTTGAGTAAGAACCTTGTATACTTTGTCTGATTCTTCAAGATTATAGGTTTCTTCAATGGTGGACGAGTTAGAGAGAATGTAAAGAGAAGTGGTAAAAATTGGGTTTCAATTTTTTGTTTTTGTTTTGAAGTTGAAAATGAGTGATAATTGACCTAAAATCAGTATATATTCAATCCCAAAAATACCCAAACTAAACCTCATTAAGTTGAACTTCCAAAAGTGAAGTCAAACTTAACTTTAACTGTGAAATCCCGATTACCTTCATGCAAACTTCACGGTCCGTGAAGTTCTTCATGGACCATGGTGGTGGTCGTGAAGGGTAATGAAGTAGCTTTCCAAACGATACACCTAAATTTTTCTCTAACTAGACTTCATGAAAGACTTCCCCCCTTCCCTGAACATGCACCACAACCTGTCAAGTGGCTCGTGGTGCTCTTAGAAAATTCATCCCCAAAAACTCCCCCCATTTTCCTAATGTATAAGGCAAGTTTGCGACTTCCTTCCTTCTTCTGTCAAGGACACCACGATTTGATAAGTAGCTCATTATGAATTTGACATTAGCTAATCTGAGATATCACCCCCCTCCCCCTTTTTGTCAAGGAATCTTCATGAGCTCCCCACTATGTCGTGGTCATGCTCCTGAAAGTTGATGTAGTAGCCTCCCATTTGGGGGCAGACTTAGCCTTTGTCTATGGCCGACCCTTGAAGGTTTGCACTATTCCCTTATCCTTGACTCTTTCCACCCCCTATTAGGAACCTATGACCACTCCCACCACCTTACCATGAGCTACCCGTTAGACAGCTCTTTGAAACCATCTTAGCACTACTTGCACAACAGTAGTTCCAATTACTAGCTTAACGGACGTCATGGTCATTTCTTGAAGTTTTGACTCTAACACTTCCTACATAGTTTGAATACATTCTGTTAGGCTTAGAAACAATTTTTTAAGTCTTAGCTCTTCATCTGAGGCTCTAGAAAAACTCATGGACTTTTTGAGGTTTACAGCGTATGTGTGAATTTGAGATCCATTGTATGTCTATCCTTATAATTAAATAATGAAAATGCCTAAAGTTTGAGAAGGTAGTTCCTCAAAATGGAAATGAACGTGAATAAGCCTGTAAGCATGGAAATAAGTGTAATAGTAAGTCGTGTTTAATGATGCTCCTTTAATTTCATAATAGTATCAAGTTTGTGTTCCTTGTAAGTTGGGTGCAATAACTAATGTATTTATACTATGTTGAATTTTGGGGGCTTCTATATGGGTCATTTAGTCCTTGAATGTTTTTCAAAGGTTCCAAATGTCATTAGAGGACGAATGTTCCCAAGTGGGGGATGTTGTCTGGACCCTCAAAATTAAACCAAGGTATCTAGAGCCCCAACTGTGCCTTAAAGAGGTTATAACATGTTTATTAAATGTGTTACAATTGTGAAAGTAGTTTCATAGAGTTTGGTGTCAAATGTCAAAGAATGACCAAGACATTGAAAGTTAGCTTTTAAGCGAACTAGTGTGAATTTTCAAGTTTTGGAGTCTAAATTAATACGGGAGGTTCCTAAAATATAGAGGGAAGGTAATTAGAGTGTAAAAGAACGGGCACGAATTCCAAAGTACAACCCAAAGCTTTCTTGAAAAAGGACCCAAAGGGTGGCTAAGGACTTCCTAGGCAGTGTCCAAACGACGCCCAAGAATCGATGACTTGTCTCTGATTTATGCCTCGTCTAGTGGGGCCATTGCTCCACCCTTGGTCGTGTGATATAATCCCCCAAAAAGGGAGTCTCTATCACAAATGAAGAAGGTGCATCATGTCACCATCGTTCCATCGACGGTCCATCACCATGCATGTTGATTAGACTTGCAGTTTGCTGCCTACACGGTGCCATGCTAGGGGTAAATTGGAAAATTTACCCCACCTCCTAATTAAAATAGACATGGTAATTTTAGATGTATTTAGGTATTTAAGTCACTTTATAAGTCTTAAAACAAATTTAAACAATTCATTCTTCAAATAAAACCTTCCCTCCAAATTATGAAACTTCCAAAACCTCCATTGCATACAAAGCTCAAGAACAAGCTATAAAGATGGATTACAAGTGCATTCTTATCCAAATTCGTGGTCTTCTCTTGTAGAAGGTATAGTAACAGTTTATCCTTAGTTAATCTTCCGTCTAAGTAATTCTGTCGAAGGTTTTCAAACGTGATTCAAAGTTTAAAAATCTTGTCTTTCAATTTCGACATGGGTTCATTGTTAAATTGATTTCAAAGGCATTGTAATGGTGAATATATTGACAATAAATATTTTTAACATGAATTTCAATACAATTCAATGAACAACCCATGATTCCCTCAATTTCTCAATTTAGCTATAATGTGGGTCTTCTAATCTTTATTAGATGATGATTAAATTATGTTTCGATTGTAATGGATTTCTAAGTTTATATTCCTTTATGTGAATTAATTATGAATTTTTTGTAACTAATCAAGTATTATCATACCTTGAAGAGTTGATAAGTTAACCTATTTTCTTAATTAAGCTAAGAATTGATATTGAATTGTGTTGATTAGCATGTTCCCTTATGGTGGCGGTGTTTAATTCTTGTATATCATTATATGTGATGATCAAAGCCTTGAATGTAAAGTTATGCTTTGTGAAGTGTGGTTATGATGATCACACATGTGAAGATATATGTGTAGGCTTCCATACAAGTTGAATGATTTGGGTGTGTGGATGATGTTGTATGTATATGGATGATCATGTTACGATTAGAAGTGATCTATATGATTTGATGAGAATACTCTTGTAGCATGACCCCTATCTACGTGAACCCTATATGAATATTTGATCTTATGCATGTTAGGAGTCTTCTATGTTAATGTTCAATATGCTCTTGTCTCCAAAGCTGTAATGTAGGTGTGTAACATATATTCCTTCGATTTTCTATCTATGAGTTGGTCATGAGTTGAGGGGTATATTGTATATGGGTTATAATTCTTGGAGTGTGGTTTCCTAAATAGCTAGGTTGTTGCTATTATGTGATTATAATGGCAAATATGAAGACACACTTATGCATAAAAATGCGTAAGATAGATTCATAGTGTCACTTGAACGGATAGTTTTTATATGCAACCTTTTCTATTACTATGCATGTGAAGTGTATGCTTAGTCAATAATTAACATGTGTTACTAGAGGTGTTTATGTTAAAGTAGGTCTCACATATGAATGCAGACACATATGATTCTATGGATAGTAGGTTCTATGATGAAATGAAATTCTCATCTTAGAAACCTTTTAGCTATATGATGTATTAAGGAGAAAGGGACATTCACATCTTACAAACCTTTGATATATATGATGTATTAAGGAGAAATATCCTAAAGTCTACTTTATGAACTAATGTAATTGTTGACTTAAATATGTTTAAAAAGGAAGTTTGAGCTTAGCAACTAGTTAACATGAAAATGAGAGTGGGGGCTTAACGTTTAGTAAGTCTGGACTCCTACAAGAGAACCTTCATGTTTAGCAAGTTTTCGTTCCCAATATAGATGTTGTCTCATTATATGGAAACCTCCACGTCTACCAAGTCAAGGTTTTTAGTAGCAATCTCCATGTTCTATAAATACCTTCCCCCGTAGGTATTAGCTTAGTAGATCCATTAGGATAGCTATTATGAATGAAGGTCCTAACTTGGCAAATAATACCCTCTCTTTTCGGTGTGGGAGTAGAACACCAGATTCAATATAGCTCACATGATCTATTTCACCTATTTTAATGTCTACCGAAAGATAAGAAATGAATTAGGATAAGAATATGAAATCTAATCATAACTCCTTTAGAAGTTTACTTAGTATAAGTAGGACTATGGACCCTACCCATGTATTGCACTAGTGTACTCCAACAAAGTATAGGATTGGGGCCTCATATGAGATGAAGACTTATGTTATATATGATTTGTATGAATGCATGTTAAAGTAACCTTGTGATGTCAAGGCATGAATTATGATTATACATGTGAGTTACTCTTGTGGCATCTAAATTAGGTCACTTATTATATGTGGGGTATGAGTCTCCACGTTTACATTGCACAAGTAAGCTTGTGAAGGGGTCGTGAGAGTTGTTTGCCTATGATATGAAGTAAATGAGCTATGACTAAAGTATAGTAAATAAATAAGTCCTTATAAAATTCTATGAAGTATGAGACCTTATGTATAATGATTAATGAAGGTGTTATGACTTGTTGAATATAATATGCCTAGTCTAGGGTTTCATTTTAGGAACATGAGGTTTAAGTAGTAATGTGGGGTTCTACCTACACATTGCACTAGTTTAACTTGGGCGTTGTCTTAGGTTATGGTTGTTATGTTAAGCTTATGTGTTATGATGTGCTTATGAATTTATGAATATATGTGGCAGTGTTGATGAAGCATATTTATAAAACACCATGTTGGGTGACCTTAAGGCCATACATTGTACTAAATACCAATTGACGGTTATTAATGAAAGAAGTTAAGGTATAAGAGAGTCAATATGTTGTACCTATTAAATATGCCTCCAAATGTTCAGAAGTGGCTTTATTTTATATTATTAATAGTGTACATGTCTCTATGAAGTATGTGAACTATATTGTACTTATTATATCAATGTCCATGATGTTTTACTATAACACATGATGTATGATTTCTAACTAAATGCCCTATTTAAATTCATGTGTTTGCATGGTTGCCATACTTAATGCATTCTTCTACTAATATCACTCTTCTTCATATTTATAAACAAAGCGTAGCTGGTGATGAATGTATAAATCTCCCAAGTTCAAAGAAAGGGATCCTTATGATTCTAGGATTTCCCTATGTCAAGTTCTTATTCAAAATTATGTAATAGCTTAGATATTATTTTATGTTGTGAAGAGTCGTGACCCTATTCTACTCTATTTTTGTTGTGTCTAAGATGGAGAATATAAATATATATATATATATATATATATATATATATATATATATATATATATATATATATATGTATGTATATATATATATATATATATATATATATATATGTATATATATATATATTTGCGTGTGTGTATGTGTGTGTGTGTGAGTGTGTGTGTGTGTGACTGTGTACTTGTGTGAAGTGATTTTCTTGCATATGATGTGCTACGAGAAGTTCTAAATTTCTTGCTAAATTTACTATGAAAATGAGATGAATGATGTCTATGGGATTGTACAAGACCTTATAGAGGTCAAGTACACAATATTACTTCTAGTGGGTGCTCCCCGCTTGTGACACAATGACGCCAAAGAAGCTGAACTATTCAAAAAATATAGGATAACTTTAAAGACCATGTTGGTCGTGTAATTTATAAAGCAAAGTCTATTAAGTGGATTATGTTGAAACATGTCCTCAGAGACGACTAACAAGATCGTACCTCAAATTTCAATAGTGTGAGATCGTGTACATCTCTTAGAAAGTCGTGAAGGGATAAGCATAGATTTCTTGGAAGACCATCCGACACCAGATGATTAGGAGTTAACTTATGAGTTTCATAATAAAGAGTCTATGTCCATTTAAATTTAACCACCTTGGAAAATGTACTCTGATGGGGCTGCATATCATGCTCAAGCTGATGCTTGTGTTCTTCTCATCACTTTGCAAGAATAGATTCTACCATTCTCTTTTACTTTTACCTAATGTTTCTAAAATGATGTTGTTGAATTCCAATTTTTGAAACATGGACTTGAAATGATCATAGTCATAAATCAGTCATAATTACAAGTATTTGGTGACTCTCAGTTAGTAATTAATCAACTCTTGGGAAGTCATGACGTTAAAAAGCCTGAATTGCGCTCTTATCGTAATTATTCTCAAATGTTGGTAGGATGTATTGGAGATATAACACTACAATATGTGCTTGGATTATAAAATATGAAAGTTGGCATGTTGGATACCCTAGCTTTAATGCTATTTTTTCCAGTCACAAGTCAATACTTTCAAAAATGAATATTACCACAACTAAATGAGGACGAATGTATAGAAAATGAACTTGAGTATATATTCATTTTTTCAGAAGCCGCAAAGCAAGATTTAAGAAAACATATTATTGATTATATGTGTTATAGGATACTTCAATGGTGAAGGACTGAAATACATCGTTGTGCACCTCATTTTCTTTACGACAAAGACACATTATATAGAAGATCATTTGACGGAATATTGTTAAGATGTTTGGGAGAGGAAGAATGAATCCAAGCCCTACAAGAATAACACTCAAGATAATGTGGATCACATCAATCTGGACAGAAACTCCACTTTTAGATAAAGAGAATGGATTATTATTTGACAACCATGGTGAAGGATTGCTTCGATTATTCTCGAAGGTGTGATGCATTTCAATTTCATGAAAATTTCATACACTAGCCTCCCGAAGTATTTAATTGAACTATCGCATTTTGTAAATATTATGCTTGGATATTATATGTTGTATGACCACTACAAAAATCTTAGTGGACACTTGTACATTTTAACTGTGATACATTACTTCATAAAAAGGGTCGAAGTTGTTGCTCATAAAAATGTGAAGAAACAGAATTTTGCAGATTTCATTCTATTAAATATCATCTATCACTTTGTAATCCCTCTCTACATAATAATGGAAAATGTCAAACTATTTTATACCAAGTTAATAAAAACGATTTGTGATCTCTTTGTCTCTATGAAATGTACATCTTCTATGTATCATGCTACAACCAATGATCATACAGAAGCATTTAATTAAACTATATCTAACTTGCTAAAGAAATTTTTCTACAAGTCCAAATAAGATTGTCATGAAAGAATTGTAGAATCTTTGTGGGCATATAGTACAACAAACTGCACACCAACTCAAGTGATACAATATTCGCTTGCTTTTGGTATTCAAAAAGGGATCACTAAAGAAGAAAATTATCGACTACATCCTATATAGTTAAAATCACTTGATGAAAAGAGGCTGGAGGATCAATAAAATATTGAATTTTATCTAGTTCATATACCCCCTTCTTTTAACAAGAAGGTTAACTTAATATGATTTCAAATAGTAGACCTAGTCCTTAAAGTAAGAAACCCATTATTACTTCTCAAAATCAAGGGAAATTTTACCTGAATTTTTGATGGACTATTTGTCATACAAGAGACATATTCAAACCGTGCTTACAAGCTTGTTGGTGAGGATGGCGTAAGGATCACTCCTATTAATGTAAAATACCTGAATAAGTATGCAATTAGAAGTCTTCAAATCCTCCAATTATGCAGATTAAGGTCTTCAATTCCTTCAAGTATACAAGTTGAAGTATTCAAATCCTTCAAATATGAAAGTTGAAGTTTTGAAATCCTTGAAATATTCAAGTTCAAGTCATTAGATTTGTCATGTTTTAAGTTAAAATCTTCAAATCCTCCAAATATGCATGTTATTGAATTTCAATTCCTTAAGGTTGACATATTTGTCCCGTTTGCACCCTAAGTTTGACTTTCATAAGATTTATCCTTACATAGATATTTAAATTTGCATGTCTTAAGGTAATATATTTTTCCTTTTGCACCTTAAGTTGAACTTTTAGTTGATCTATCCTTAAATGGATCATCAAATTCTCATGCCTTAAGGTGGATGAGATTTATCCCCTTTTACCTTAATCTTTCCTTTTAACGAATTTATCCTTAGATAGATTTGTTTGAATCATCATGCGTTAAGATGAACAAGAGTTTTTCCTCTTCACCATAACCTTGTTGTGACCATGACCCAACCATGGGTATTGTCTATCTTGACTCATGGAAAAACCATGAGTTGAGGGTGTCTATTATGTGGAATGCTCTAGAAAGTTGCGTTCAAAAGAAAAAAGAGAGAGAAAGAACAAAAAAAACTGACTCTAGAAAAATTCAAATTAAAATAAAATAAACAAATAAATTCGAAAATTTAAAAATACAAGAAAAGAGAAGAGTCACTTACACAAAAGGAAAAAGAAGGGAGAATAGCAAGGTGAAATAAAATTGAGAAAGAGGGTGTAATAAAACGATAAAAAGTTATGACGTTAGCCGTTATGTCAAGAAGGACAACAAGTCACAAAATCTACCAAAATGTACCCTACCTTACCCTGAGCCTACGTTACGAGCTAAGAAAGTCCTATCGTGATCCGAACAGTGAACTATGGTGAACTTAAAGAAGTGAAAATAAGGGCAAGCCTATGGCAATAAGTATAAATAAGGTGTGATGTTCTTATGACAGCGAGTGCTGAAAAAAAATCCTTATACTCAAACATAAATCATTGTGTGAAAAATGAGGATGTTGTTTTGAATCAAGGGCACTAGTGGCAATAACTGAAAATTAGCACCTTGTGAGAGATCAAAAAGGATAGGTGTCAGTATGTGGTGAGTCTGTGTCAAGGTCTGATACACATGACCAAGCCTAATAGTGATACCATGCATAAATCAATTTAAAAATAACTGAGATTGATATCCTGATGATTGCAAAAAGCTAAAATAAGGATACTTTTGTACACAGATTTTGTGGTGAGTCATAGTGGGTCGCTTGAGGACAAGCAACGAATATAAGTTGAGGGTGTTGATTTCACGGTACTTTCAATGCTTTTTCCTTAAGTTTAGTGTGTGTCTAAGGCTTTTTTGTGTTGGTTTTAATGTATTTTTCTCTTTGTTTGCATCAAATCTATCCAGAAGGATAACGTGGCAGAATTGTGCTGAATATTATAAAAGTGACGACTTATGGAGCCATCGACGGTCTGTCGTGACCTGGATGGTTCATAGGTGGCCACCGTTGCAAGTAGAAAAAGACTACTAAAGGAAGTTGGTGAATTCTAACAAAGTAAGGGGATATGGAGGTTCTCAAGAGATAGTCTTAGCCAAGACGGACCGTCCTGCACATATGTCAATGTTAACAGAGAGTATCCCAGTACCCATAAATAACACATTGTAAGTATGTAGGAACGGAAGCCATCAACCAACCATTGTGAACGCATTGGACCGTCATCCTTGTCCGTCGATGGTAAAAGAAAGTTTGATAAGAAAGCAACAGATAAAAAGGTTAAGTATGGAACGACGGAGGGCCTCAACATTCCATCGTGACATCGACGGTCAGTTGCTCAAGTCATCGACTCAGACGCGTTTTTGGGCACATTTTCCTCAAATAGATTTCTCTATTTCGTTAGGACTCTATTATTATAAACAGTTTTAAAAACCTCGTTTTTGAGGTTATATTCTTGGATATTTTCTAGTTTTATTGTTCTAAGTGTTGAATTTTGCGATTCTGTGAAATTACTTTATGTTCTAGAATCGTTTGTTGCAAGTTTTTGTTTAATTCCACTAATTTTCTGGATTTTCTTATATCTCATCAAAATAAATACATGAATTCTTATATAATTAATATGAATTGTTTGATTATAAACATGGCTGACTAAACTCCATAACTAGGGTTGTGGGAACCATGGGTAAATAGAAAGGTAAAACCTAGCTAAAATGACAATTATAGAATAGTGTCTTGTATGTATTGATAATTCTTTATTTTAGATGTCTTTTTAACAAGGGTACGTGTTTAAACTCGCCTTATTGATACTTGTCGGACCAAGGAGGTAGATAATAAGAAAAGAATTAACAACGTACATTTAGTATATACTATCTAATAGGCTAGTGTCGGTTGATGAGAAGTAACAACTAAGCCAAAACTTTATTATGATGCTTAATATGAGGTAAAGGTAAGGTTTAGTAAAGCATACACACGTAGATGGACAAAGAGGCAGAGTGAAATTCACTAGTTGCCGGACCAAGGAATTAGCAATACATAACTTACAACTTTGCTTGTAAGATACTAGGAAAGATTGTTATAGCTAGAATTATCGCGTGATGAACCTCGGGGGAACACTTAAGCCCTAGTTACTCTCATTACTTGATAAAAATCTTTCTTTGAACATGTTACTTATTTACTTAGAAATACCTAATTATAGTTATTTCTTAAAACCCCCATTTTTGTTACTTTTTCATTTAAAGGACTTGACTAAATAGAAGTAATAATAGGTTAAAGTTAACTCTAAATCATTTTCCTTGTGGGATCAACCCAACCTCATAGTTGGGTTCTTTACTTGACCGCTTATAATTTTTTTCAAGAAAAAAATTTGAGGGTATCAGGCATGATAAGATCAGAAGAAGGGAATTTTTCCTACGCATCATGCAATCGCTAATTCAGGATACTCGTAAACTTCACTACCATGACTTAAGAACTACTCGATGTGGTTGATGTGAACTTATTATCCGTGGAATTTAGCCTAACACTCTGATACGAACTTTTTCATGACCGAAGCCTAGAACCTAGCCTAACGATATGAGTTATGGAAAGTCAAGTGGACTTGCCAAATCGGATTATGAAAATCATGCTACGAGAGTAACATGCATCATCATACATATCATTTTGCAAACAAAAAATAACATATTACACATATCATATCACATAGTTCATGTCATTCATTCATATACCATGAGACCTTTGAATCATGGACTTGACATTAATACTTCCCAAAATAAGGGCTAAACATATGGGATCTCAACTAGGGAGCCTTTTTTAGCAAACATAAAGTTTGCTTCATTCATTCATATGCACTTCATTTTCATTCGTTCGTAAGCTAGTGTAAACACCAACCATACTTAGGATGCAGTTTAAGAGATTTATTGGGTTCGCTGTGCAATGACCAAGAATGACCTAGTGTCATTACATAAGTCTAGATCACCTCTTCATTATCCTATCCTAACACCTTTGATATCGTTTATTTCCCTCTGTGCATTATTTGTCTGGCCTCATTTTTACTTTGGGAACTTTAACCTTAATCAACATAGATCATGTAAGCATAATGAAATCTATTGTTTAACCCCACACCGAAAAGAGGTGGAATAACTTGCCAAAGTGAACAAAAAAGTGCTAGCATATATAAGGTGTCGAACCCTGCTACAACCCTATATTGGCAATATAGGTTAAAAGACTAGGAGATATAAAGAGACCCCTACCTATTTGGACGGACAGTCTCATTTCATGAGAATTACACGAACCTCTTCCTTCCCGAAAGATGGAATCTTAACTCATAGCTAGCGTATCGGCGTTCACTATAAAGTTCCATTACATCCAACTCATACATCATAGAAGTTTGATTCTAGCATGAGGGTATAATAGCTCATTAGATGATTTCTCATCTCATCATTAGTGTTAAGCATGCATTAACTTCAATACATTCATTAGAGTGTTCATAGAGACTGGTCTCTTTATTAACTTTACACTTTCATTGGTCAGTATGTCTTGGTAACATTTACATAGGCTCATTTGACATTTCTCTCACCTTTCGCTCTAGCCTCTTTCCATGTTATCATCACATTATTTAACTTTAGCACATTAACTCTTCATAATTACTCACCACTTCACGTGAATTTTCATTTTATCATAATCCAATGCACTTGGCCTTTTAGTATGTTTCATACTCTTACTTAACCGTTCTAGTTGATATACCGTGGTTTCACGGTATAATTAATACTTTTTCCTTAAGTTTAGTGTGTCCGAAAGACTTTGTGTGCTAATTTTGATATAAGGTTCTCTTTGTTTTGCATAAAATTTGTCCAAATCTGAAAGCAGAGATTTTGAGCGAAAAAATGCAGAAGAGACCACCTACAGAGCTTATGACGGTCCGTCGTGCCTGTGACGGTCTGTAGGTGGCAGCGTAGTGCAGCTGCTGAAGGAATATGGGGAAGTCTGACCAAGTGTAGGATTACGAAGCTTGTGACGGTCCGTCATGGTCATGACGGTCCGTCCTGCATGTCCGTCGTGAAGAACAGAGAAGTGATCCAGTACCCAGATTCCAAGAGTTGAAGTATTTTGAAACGAAGACCCTCGACGGACCGTCATGCCTATGACGGTCTGTCGCACTTGCCGTCGAGGGGAATGAAGAAAGCAGCAGAAGAAATTGCACCAAGTATGGGACGACGGAGTCCACGACGGTCCGTTGTGACCACGACGGTCCGTTGTGACCACGACGGTTCGTTGTGACCACGACGGTCCGTCGCGTGGTCCGTCGACCCAGCCGCGTTTTGGCAGATTTCCAGTAATTAGAATCCTTGATTAATTAGGTTTTTTATTTTTTATTAATAGTTCGAAAAAACCTCATTTTTGAGGTTAGACTCTGCGACATTAGACATCATATTATTAGACTTTGTGTATTAGTGTTTGATTTTTGGAGATTCTTACAAGTGATTTTTGGTGATTAATCAAGCAAATTTTTGGATTTTATTCTTTCTCATTGAAGTAAGTACATGAATTCTTATTTGATATATTTGAATATTGTGTTTATGGCTATGAGTAACTAAACTCTATAACTAGGGTTGTGGGAACCATAGGCAAATAATGAGATAAACCCTAGCTAAAATAACAATTCTAGAATAGTGTCTTGCATGTATTAATAATTCTTTCGCTTAGAAGTCTTTTTAACGGATGATCAACGTTAGAACTCGCCTTAATGCTACTTGCCGGACCAAGGAGGTAGATAATAGGAAAAGAATTATTAACATAGATTTAGTGTACACTATATAATAGGCTAGTATTGATTGGTACGAGGTAATAACTGAGTCAAATATCGAATACGATGCTTAATATGAGGTAAAGATAAGGGTTAGGAAAGCAACACACGTAGCCGGACCAAGGTGCGGAGTGAGATTTTCTAGATGCCGGACCAAGGATTTAGGAATACATAACTTATCACTTTGCATGCAAGATACTAGGAAAGAATTGTTATAGTTAGAATTATCAAGTTATGAACCTGTGGGGAACACGTAAACCCTAGTTACTTTGATTAATTGATTAAAACCCAAAATTAAAAGTTGTTAAGTGTCTCTGTCAAGTTTGTTAGTTATTTTTACTCATTAGGAAATACAAAACCCCCTTTTTTATGCTTTTACTTTCTAAGAAAGTCATCAACCGAACAATAGTAATCACAAGTTGAAGTTAAGTTTAGACTATTTTCCTCGTGGGAAAGATCCAAACCTCACTAGTTGGGTTATTTACTTGACGTGACCGCTTTACTTCTCATTTGAGAAGTAAGTTTGAGCGTATCAAATTTTGGCGCCGCTGCCGGGGAATTTAGCTTTTAGATTAACTTGAACTTATTACTAAAGTTTAGTTGATATTTTCTTGATTTTACTTTGTTTTATTGTTTTTGATTTCCTTTCAGAATTGTTAGAGCGTACACGGAGAGGAAGAGAACCGTTATTTCCCTACGATCATGAGTTAGAGCGTACACTGCGCAACATGAATCGAAATTTGGGAATAAATGATGAGGATCCAAACCAGAACATCCCAAATCCAGTGGATGTTCATGGTCAGATGTTACCCGACGCTCCGGGTGAACATCAATAGAGGGGACAAAATCCCGTTCCACGGCCCCAAGCATAGTACAGAGGGTATGATAACATCGCAGATTCGGATGGGCCACTTGTCTTGCCCCCTCTACCCACAGGCCACACTTTTGTGGTGACTAGGAGTCTGATGCAAATGCTCACTGCCAGAGGTTTGTTTTCAGGGCTACCTTCTAAGGATCCACATGCCCATATAGCTAAGGTAAGGGCAGTGTGTAAAAGTTGTGTGGGGAGGCCTGATTTGGATCTAGATGTAATAGGTCTCAGACTGTTTCCTCTCTCACTGACGGGAGAGGCTGCTATGTGGTTTACTGAGCTCCCATACAACTCCATCTTCACTTGGAACCAACTACGGGATGTCTTCTTAGCACGCTACTATCCGGTCTCCAAGAAATTAAACCACAAAGACAGGGTGAATAACTTTGTGGCACTACCAGGAGAGTCAGTTATTAGTTCTTGGGATAGATTCACCTCATTCTTGAGAAGTGTTCCAAATCACCGTATTGATGATGAGTAACTGAAGAAATACTTCTATCGGGGACAGGATGATAACAATAAAGCAGTGTTGGACACTATAGCAGGTGGATCTTATGGAGAATACCCTTATGCTAAGATTGCTGAGAAATTAAAGAAAATCTCCCGTAACAACAAATCTTGGAGTACTAGAAAGTCCGATACAGGGAGAAACACTTTCGCAGTGCAGTCCACTCACAACCCAGCCATAGATGATATTCGTGAAGAAATGGCCCAGATGAGAACTGAGCTTGGGTTGGTACTAAAACATGTCACTGGGGTGCAGAAAAGATTAATGCAGTCAACTACTTGGCTAAACCACCACCTCCAATCGATGAGTGTTATTATGCGGAGGATTCCTATGCAGTAAATGAAGAGATGGGGGGTTTCCGACAAAGTTCCCAAGGCGCAAATCAGGATAATTGGCGCCAAGGTCAAGGGAACCAAAGTCGAAATTATGGTAATTACAACCATGAGGGTCATTATGTCCGAGATGGTAACCGCGACAATAACTTCACCAGGGGTAACTACGGTAACAGAAATGATAGGAATGGGCCCTATGTCCCTCCCCAAAATCGTGAAGTTACTCCTAGGGATGGTGGAGATAGTATGGCGAGAGTTGAGGATATGTTGCACAAAATGATGAGGAAATTCGATGCTAGTGATGAGAACATCAAAGAGTTAAGGGGTGACTTAGCTAGTATTGGGCAAAAAGTTGATACACATGCAATTTTGATTGAGCAGATTGAAATGCAAATGGCCCAATTATCTTCGACAGTAAACACACGGCAACCGGGCACTCTTACTAACAACACTGTCCAAAATCCAAAGAATGATGCACACTGTATGGCAATCACTACTCGGGGTGGTAATCAAACCATTGACCCACCGATGCCCTTTGCTGAGGAAAATGTGAGAAAGAATAATGATAATGTGGAGAAGGGTAGTGGTGAAGCAGAGGAAAGTAATGGAAAAGAGGCAGAATTACCTAACAAGGTAATCCCAATGCCTAGGCCACCACCACCTTTCCCTCAAAATTAGTGAAAAAGACCGAGGATGGTAAATACCGGCGCTTCATAACAATGTTGAAGCAGCTTTCTATCAATGTCCCTTTGGTAGAAGCTATAGAACAAATGCCCGGTTACGCCAAGTTTATGAAAGATCTGGTCACCAAGAAAAAATCGGTTACTTTTGAGGAGGATGATAGATTACAGCATTGTAGTGCTATTGCTACAAGATCCCTAGTGCAAAAGAAAGAAGATCCAGGTGCATTCACTATACCTTGTACAGTTGGGTCATTACATTTTGCGAAAGCATTATGTGATTTAGGGGCGAGCATAAATCTCATGCCCCTCTCAATTTACAAGAAGTTGGGTTTGGGAGATCCAAAACCCACTGCGATGCGGCTACTGATGGCTGATCGGACAGTGAAACAACCTTTAGGGATACTTCATGATGTGCTAGTAAAAGTGGAGACATTCATCTTTCCGGCTGATTTTGTTATTCTTTATTGCGAGGTCGATTTTGAAGTGCCTATCATTCTTGGGAGGCCATTCCTTGCTACAGGTAGAGCCTTAGTTGATATGGAGAAGGGACAGATGACATTTCGGTTGAATAATGAAGAAGCGACCTTCAACATTTGTAGGACCATGAGACAGAGTGGTGAGCTCCAATTGGTATCTGCCATATCCCACAAGGAAAAGATGAAGAAGGGGAATGAACAAAAAACTGCAAAACAAGAGTTTATGGTTGGAGACTTGGTGCTTGTAGACAGTTCTGATCACCTTGTCTTTCGGGCAAGTTCAAGCCCAAATGGGCTGGCCCTTACTTGATTACCCAAGTATTACCTCATGGAGCAGTTGAGTTAAAAGCCAAGGAGGGAGTGCGGTTTAAGAGGGATAGAGATAGAATAAAACTCTATTTTGGGCATAATGTATCGGGGAATGAAGCGATAGAGACACACCATCTTGATGAAGTCTGAGTAATCAAGGGTCCCCAGTCGTGCCGCGACATTAAATCAGACGCTTGTTAGGAGGCAACCCAATACTTATCATCTTTTTATATAATCGTAGCATTTTTCTATTAATGGGTTTTAAATTTGCAGGCACATCACCAGGAAATTCTGCAGAAAACTACTCCGCAACAGCCACTGACGGATACATCAACGGACCGTTGCGCAAGCGACGGACCGTCGTATGCATCCGTCGTCCAGGTACATTTTTCTGCTATGTTGAAATTGGGGCGCACACGACGGAACCTACGACGGGTCATCACATCTGTGACGGACCGTCGTCGGTGAACCTTCGCGTGATTAATGAATTCTACCCGACCCGACCCGGATGGACCCACCAGCTTGCTGATCGACGGTGCTATGCACCACAGGTTTTCTTTACCTACCACTCTATTATTTAGATTCTTATGCATTGGGGACAATTGCATGCTTTTTTGTTGGGGGTGGGGTAAATGGAAAGTGAGTGTAAGGGTGAAGTCTGAGTAGCCCAACTCACTATCCTCTTTTGGGGTTTTCTTGCCTGTATTCTTTTTCCCCAAAAGATTGATTACTTTTTGTGTTGAACCGGCACGTTACATATTTTGTACATAGTTTAACTCTGAAGCATGATGACTAAAATGATATCCTGATAAAACTAGAAAATGTTGCATGACTAGGTGTAGTAACTGATAATTGTGTGGCGCTAAACATGAAATAGAGTTACACCATTGCATCACCCTAAATAATCAAGTCGAACTAGGTGTCATATAATCTGGTATAGTGATGAGATGTCAAGTGAGTGTGAGGAAATTTGAATAGTCCACTATTGGTACTGAGCTAGAACTTGACTGGTTGGTCCTGCTAAAAGTAAGTTGTAACAGACAATTAGGAAAGGATCATAGGCCCTTATTCAAAATATCCCATTTCTAGCCTAAATAAAAGAAACCAAATGAAAGTTATCCTTCTTTGATCAAAATAATTTGAGCTTAAAATTAGACCTTTATTTTTCACCCCAACTGATCTTTTCTGGGAACAATATGTTGGCCCTGGTCCCTCCTTGGACATGTGCACCTCAGCTTATGCTAAAAGCATAAGTTGAGGGTGGCTAATGCATAGACAACCTTCGTTATGGCCCTGACCCAACTTTGGGTATTGTGTACCTTGACTCATGGCAAAGCTATGAGTTGAGAGTGGCTGTTTTGAGGAATGCTCTGGAAAGTGGGGTTGAAAGAACAAAGAGAGAGAAAGAACAAAAGTAAAGTGACTCAAGAACTCGTTGAAAGAGAAGTAAAAAAAATGGAAAAGATTCACATACACAAATGAAGAAAGAAGGGAAAATAGCAAGATTAAAGAATGGGAGAAACTGGGCGAGATAAATGTGATAGAAAGTGGAAGGTTTAGCCGATATGTCAAGGAGGGCAAAAAGTCACTAAAGTATACCTAAATATACCCTACTTGACTCTGATCCTATGTTACAAGCTAAGAAAGTCCTATCGTGATCCTAAGGGTTGTATAGCGAACTTAAGGCAGTGAAAATAAGGGCAAGCTTATGGCAATAGGTATGAATGAGTGTGACATTGTTCTTAAAGTGAGTGTTGAAAAGTAATCCTTATACTCAAACTGAAATCATTGTGTGAAAAATGAGGATTTTGTTTTGAAGTGAGGACACAAGTTGCAATACCGGAATTGTTAGCACCTCGGAGAAATTGAAGAGGATAGGTGTTAGTGCATGGTGAGTTTGTGTCATGTTCGAATCCCACAAAATTCAAGCCTAATAGTGATAGCATGCATAGATTTGATGAGATTAATCGGGATTGATAGCCAAATGATTGCAAAGGATAAAACATGAATACTATTGTACAAAGATTGTGTAGTGAGTCATAGTGCGTCTCTTGAGGACAAACAACGAATTTAAGTTGAGGGTGTTGATATACTGTGGTTTCACGGTATAATTAATACTTTTTCCTTAAGTTTAGTGTGTTCTAAAGCCTTTGTGTGCTAATTTTGATATAAGTTTCTCTTTATTTTGTAGGAAATCTGTCCAAATCTGAATGCGGAGATTTTGAGCGAAAAAATGCAGAAGAGAGCACCTACGGAGCTTATGACGCTCCGTCGTGCCTGTGACGGTCCGTAGGTGGCAGCGTAGTGCAGCTGCTGAAGGAAGATGGGGAAGTCTGACCAAGTGTGGGATTACGAAGCTTGTGATGGGCCGTCATGGCCATGACGGTCCGTCCTGCATGTCCATTGTGAAGATCAGAGAAGTGATCCTAGTACCCAGATTCCAAATGTTGAAGTATTTTGAAACGAAGACCCTCGACGGACCGTCGTGCCTATGACGGTCCGTCACACTTGCCGTCGAGGGGAATGAAGAAAGCATCAGAAGAAATTGTACCAAGTATGGGACGACGGAATCCACGACGGTCCGTTGTGACCACGACGGTCCGTCGACCCAGCCGCGTTTTGGCAGATTTCCAGTAATTAGAATCCTTGTTTAATTAGGTTTTTTTTTTATATATAAATAGTTCGAAAAAACCTCTTTTTTGAGGTTAGACTCTGCGACATTAGACATCATATTATTAGATTTTGTGTATTAGTGTTTGATTTTGGAGATTATAACAAGTGATTTTTGGTGATTAATCAAGCAAAATTTCGGATTTTATTCTTTCTCATTGAAGTAAGTACATGAATTCTTATTTGATATATTTGAATATTGTGTTTATGGCTATGAGTAACTAAACTCAATAACTAGGGTTGTGGGAACCATAGGCAAATAATGATATAAACCCTAGCTAAAATAACAATTCTAGAATAGTGTCTTGCATGTATTAATAATTCTTTCGCTTAGAAGTCTTTTTAACGGATGATCAACCATAGAACTCGCCTTAATGCTACTTGCCGGACCAAGGAGGTAGATAATAGGAAAAGAATTATTAACATAGATTTAGTGTACACTTTCTAATAGGCTAGTATTGATTGGTACGAGGTAATAACTGAGTCAAATATTGAATACGATGCTTAATATGAGGTAAAGATAAGGGTTAGGAAAGCAACACACGTAGCCGGACCAAGGAGCGGAGTGAGATTTTCTAGATGCCGGACCAAGGATTTAGGAATACATAACTTATCACTTTGCATGCAAGATACTAGGAAAGAATTGTTTTAGTTAGAATTATCAAGTTATGAACCTGTGGGGAACACGTAAACCTTAGTTACTTTGATTAATTGATTAAAACCCAAAATTAAAAGCTGTTAAGTGTCTCTGTCAAGTTTGTTAGTTATTTTTACTCATTAGGAAATACAAAACCCCCTTTTTTATGCTTTTACTTTCGAAGGAAGTCATCAACCGAACAATAGTAATCACAAGTTGAAGTTAAGTCTAGACTATTTTCCTCGTGGGAACGATCCCAACCTCACTAGTTGGGTTATTTACTTGACGCGACCGCTTTACTTACCATTTGAGAAGTAAGTTTGAGCGTATCACTAGTGTCTCATCATTCATCACATAACATCTTAGGTTCACTTTCTTTATAACATATGTTGGACTTATGAATCCACACACACAAGCTATGAGGCTTCATTCATAGTTCATTTAATCCATTCATATAGCCCAAGATTATGTGGTTCATGACTAATGCATCTTAAGTATGTCAAGGTCTCAATTTGATTCCTATAGGCAACATTTATTAATTATTAAATCACATATGACTTATGTGTCAATACGGAATTGGGCAAAGGAACCCTATTTCAAATCCCTTGTATAACACCTAGTTAATTTTCTTGATGATTTTCGTTGTCATAAACACTTTGGCTTGGGAATTCGAGATCAATTCCCTATACCTACACTTTCTTTGTCCTTTTTTATTTTTTATTTTTTTCCTTAAAAAATTTGTCATGGGAAACCCAACATAGAACCCCCACGCCCACATTTTTTCTTTTTCCTTTATTTACTTGCTTCATTCGTTTAGATAAAGAGGGTGTGGGATCGAACCATCACAGCCTCACCTTATTTTAATTACATTTCCCCTTACCTTCTCATTCGTCCAAAAGGTTGTGGGTTCGAATCCCACATACCTTATTTTTATTATTTCTTTATTTTATTTATCTCCTTTCTCTTTCATCCATCCAAGAGGTTGTGGGTTCGAAACCCACACGCCTCACATCATTTTCTTTCATTTTTTCCCTTAATTTTTCACTTGAACTTTACCCCATTTCGAATCCCCCTTACAACATTTTATTTTTTTAATTTTTATAACATGTATATGGTGAGATATTGGGTTAAATCCCTACTAACCTCAAGCATTGAAAAATAATTTTTTTAACATGACTTTTTACAGTAAGCTGCCAAAAAATAAAATTTCGAGAATGCTGGAAATTTGTTCACCCTCTTTACAGCCCATTTTTCTAAACTTTTAAATGTTAGATTTAAGATAAATTTACGTGTAAAATCTAGTGCATCTTTAGGTAGGTTTTCATGGTTTCTTTAGAGAATTTAATTATCTTTTTGCAGTCAATTTTCTCACCCTCTTTCACGTTAAACATTAAGACATTTCGAGTAGTTTTAGGGAGATTATTAGGTGCATTTTCAAGATTACTTTCAATCATAAATTTTCATTTAATTCAGCGACCTTGAATTTTTATGAACGTCAAGTTTTTAACATATTCATATACATAAAATACAAAAATTTAATCATGCCAAATTTCATGCTCTTAGTCGAGACCATGTCATAGTACACACGTGCACTCAAAAGTCAACATATCACACATTTTGGGACACACTTTTATTCATTTCTATATAATTCCGAATAAACATTCAAACACGTAATCGCAACCAGCCCTAAAATAATATACCAGAAGTCATATCAACGCATACATGAATCTTTCAAAGGATCTAATGGCAGGGGCACAGAACGGGAACAACCTTATGTTTTGAAAGGAATTAAGCTGAACTTAGGGCTCTTTTCGGAAAGGGACCAAGAGGCAAGAACACCCAAACCTTAATGTCATTTAATGTGTTCTTACGTGCTGTGAAAATCCCCCAACTAAGCCAACATTTCACCACCGAAATCAGAAAAACAATCTGTAGAGAACTTGGTTTTTGCTTTTCATTTTTAAGCTTATTTTAATTTTGAGTTTTTAGCTTTCAAGTTCTTGATGAAGTTCAGAATTCATGTTTGTTCTTATTTCTTTTGGTTGAGGTAGATCGTGAATGAGAGAAAAGAGAGTGAGAAACGTGTGAGAGTGTTGGCTTAGGATTAGGAGATAAGGGAGACACATAGTGAAATTAGGATTATTAATAATTCATAAATAACAATCGGACTTTTCCTTTTTCTTATGTCAGCAACTAAATATTTTTTAAATAAATTTATTCATCAAATAAAATAAATCATTCCTCTCACCTAGGTTCGAACCTGGTGGAGCAAGATTTCACTAAAAGGTCCAATTTTGGCCCTTTCTACCAAAATTGACTCTCCACATTATTAATTAATTAATAACTTAATTATTTAGGATAATTACAATACTACCCTTAGCATTGAAAAAGAAAATTTTACCCTTAGATCATCCAAGCTTATGATTACCCCTTTTTATGTCCGATTAAGACTCAACTGGGTAGAGCTTCATATTAGGGTGCCCTACATGGCTGGACCCAACCTTTCTTAGCTCAACTAACTCACCAAGTTGGTTTGTTTGGCTTTGCAAGGGTTCATTGGTTTTGTTCTATGAGCATCAATCCGTGTTAATCCGGTCTAATCACAGGCATTCTAGACACATGAAGCATTACTTAGAATAGCCATTTTTAGGGTTGTTACATGTATAGAGAGAGAATTTAGAGAAAAATGAGAGTGATTTTGATTTCACTTGGAGTATTGAATTTGGGTGAACCATAATGACTTATAATTTACCTAAAATTACTATATATATATATATATATATATATATATATATATATATATATATATATATATATATATATATATATATATATATATATATATATATATATATATATATATATATATATATATATATATATATATATATAGGCATTCTAGACACATGAAGCACTACTTAGAATAGCCATTTTTAGGGTTGTGACATGAATAGAGAGAGAATTTAGAGAAAAGTGAGAGTGATTTTAATTTCACTTGGAGTATTTAATTTTGGTGAACCATAATGACTTAAAACTGACCTAAAATTACTATATATATATATACATATACATACATATATATATATATATATATATATATATATATATATATATATATATTCATCCCCTTATTTACTCAAAATCCACCTCAGTTAATTGGTTCTTTTTGTGATGTAACATGACTTAAAGAAGACGCGATCAAATTTGGGACATGGTTGCGTGTCGCGGGGGCATTTCCAAATATTTTTTTCTTGAATCAAATATAAGGTAATGAGGTTTGTGAAAGCCCCGCGTTGCGAGGCAATTTTTTCCCTTTGAGCGTGGGATGCACGACACGCCAACATATTGGTTGTTCGGTAGGCTGCTTTGGTAGCCTCCTTGCCAACGCTTGGGTCTTGCTCAAGGATCTTTTGGGTGGTCCTTGGGGAGTATTAACTATAATTATATAACTTAAATATTATCTTACCTATTTAAAGTATTTTTTTAAAAAAAATTAGACTTCATATGACACTCCCAAACCATCACTAAAAATAAGAACGTCTACTAGTTTAATTTCACTAGTTTCCGGATGTCAAGGTTGTCCTTTGATGTTTCATATAGAATAATTCTAAATAATGTTAATTACATTAGTCTAGGTCTGAAAACATCAGTATAAGAATTATTTAATAGGTGTGGCTCTAGTCTAGTTCATAGGACTTCCTAGGTGTTACAAAATGAGCTAATATTATTTTGTCTCTCATGTTGATGTGGATCAATAATAAATTTCCTAAATGTTTCATCAATGAACTAAGAGGAAACTTTTTGAAAATGTTGCATAATTGTGTTTCATTAGTAATGGCATAATGTTCTTAGAAATAATGTGATGAGCATGATGATATGTGGAGAAGGAAGTTCCTCTTATGTTAAATGAGAAATGTAGAGCCACATTATATGACAAGTTGTAGATGTTGTTCCTACAGTCTTGTTGAGTTTTGAGTCTCTTGTTTTATGGACTTGATGTTTCTCCTAAATATGTGTATATTGTTGTAATATGGTATGGTTGTGAGTTTCTACTCATGATTTTTACAACACTTATAATGTTTGAAGAATGTTAGTGTCATTCGAGGAAGAATGTTTTCCAAGTGGGGGAAAATGTTACAACCCTCAAAATGAACTAGGATAAACTAGTTCCTCACATGTGTTTTATGATTTAATAACGTTTCCACATGATGTATAATAGATTTAGAAGACAATTCAAAGAGATTAAAATTCAAAAGTCGATGAATGACAAAAACATTAGCAAGCTAGTCTTGTGTGTGCGCTAGTGTGCATTTGCATGTTTTATGTGTTGGTTGGTGTCTAAAGTGATAGGATGGTATCTTATCTTACAGATGGTCATTTTTAGGGTTGAATCTTCTGGGTAAAACTCCCCAAGGAACACCCTAAGATTCCATGAAAAGGACCCAACCTTTTGTCATGAAGCTGCCAAAATAGCGCCAAACGACAACCTTGTTGACACCCCTTAGATAAACGACACCCCTTCAAAAGGTGGTGTCTATCAACACTTGGTTGTCGGAAACTAACCTGCAAATGAGGGATCTCTAACCAAACCACGGACCAGCAAGATGGACTATAGTCCCATTAACCCCCCCCCCCCCCCCCCCCGTCATTGCAACCGTCATCTGTCACTTGATATTTCTGCAAAGTCTTAGCCTACTGAGGGGTGAATTGGTCCTAATTATGTCCTAGACGGTTATTTTAAGTGTTTCAATATATATTAAGCTAGTTTAAACACATATACATAAATTAGAGTCCACTTTTACAAATAAAAACATCTCTCCAAAAAGGAATTCTCTCTAGACTCCATCGGAGCTTAAAGTTAAGTTGAATCTAGGATTGATTATTTTTAGTGGTTTATCCATAAATTTAGTCGTATTTTAACTTGTAAGGTATGGTTATTTCATACTTGAATCTTTTCCATTGAAGGAGACAATTCCAAAGGTTTTTCAAAGATCTCCAAAAAACATTGGAACTCTATTTTGAATCCTACGCATGGGTTCTTCGATAAAAAAATATTAATTGATGTTTTATGAAGTATTCAATGTAAATTGATAGTTTTAATGATAATAACTTCACGAACCCATGTATTCCTTCAATTCCTAATTTTGGTTCTAAAGTGGAGGGATTGATCATGATCTAATTGTGTTGAATTCATATTTAGATTGTTATGGGCTATTGAATTATATGTTGATCATTGTGGAAATTGTTCTTAGATTTCCATATAATATTTATATCTATATTGGGTTTTGTGGGATTATTGATATTGATTAATTGTTGGCCTAGTCATATTGATATTATTATTAGTAATATTTCTTGTCGTGCGAATTTGTTTGAAAGGCTAAGGAAATGTGATTGTGGTAATTGGAAGGTGGTGAGTTGACCTAACTACTTTTGTTAATACAGAATTGATATTGAATTTCTATTGATTGTTATTGTCCCCTAATCGTGTCGGTGTTTAATTGTTATAAATCTTATGACATGGCCTTGTCAACATTATTGTGTGAGTTATGGCATTATCATGATATAGTATAAATTAATTTATAAACTGAAGGTGATTTTCTAATGTTTATATGATATTGTATGGGTTATATAATGTTGTGCTTCGTGTCTAATTGATGATATATGATAATGAATGACTAAGAAGGTCCTTATTAGAATGATGTTGTACCTTATGTTGGTAAGCTTAGTTATCTCTATTTGGTACTTGGATTATGTTGAATAAATGATATGATGAATGTTGTCTCATGAATTTGTACAGTTACGTCCCTCTTCTTGATACATGAAAGATTCTTGAATATAATATATTTACTTGGTAGGCTTAGTTACTCTTGCCTTAAATGAATAAAAGAATGTAACTCTAGGATAGGTAGAGCTAGAATAGGTACCTTTCTATGAATAAATTATGATAAACCTTGTATATGAATTGATGTTTAAGAAAAATCCTTGAAGGGATAGACCTAATAGTGTCTCCTTCTTGGGTGGAATGTTGGACTTATAGGTAGGTTGTCCGGAACGGCACGACACCATCTTTCAAGAAAACATATGAGCTATCCAAATAGATATTCGTTTGCAGCCCTAGAGGACCCATCTTGGAAATGGTATTATGAGTTTTTAAGACTTAGTGATGGTACCTTTTCTAATACACCAATATGCATTATATTACTCTACTTGAAACAAGGCAAAGCGCCGAGTGGATATGTTTGTGGTATGAGACTAGAGTGGAAAGAATCCCTTGGTATCCCTTAAACCATGTGCCTACGTGGGATGTATCCATAGATCTACCTTTGGTAAGCAGAACACCTTCCACGGAATGAGGTTTTATGACACTGGATTACATACCTATCTAGTGTGGTCTATGTCGGTTAATGTCTATTCTTATAATTTGTGATGTGCACTGTAGTATTTGAGATGTTCTACAACGTGTAGGTAGTGGAATGGGACTCTATCTACACATGGTAAAAGTAGGCTTTGAAGATGGTAAAAATATATCCCTACATCTTCCAAGACCGTTATGTGAAGTCCCCTAATTGTCTACTTGTCTCTTAAATGACTATAATGAATAATGGTTTCTTAGTAAAAGAATATTGTATGAAAGGTTCTTATCTATGGTAGCTTTGAATCACTTGGGTGTGCTTGGAGAGGGTGTATGGGCAGTCTCTTCATGTATAATTTAAGTGAGGCTTAGAGTAACCTTTGGTAGAGCATCTAAAGTGATGAAAAGGCTTACTTATTGATATGTAATATGTCTTATATGTGATTGTTGACTTGTATCATGTATTTTTTTACTCTTATGATGAATGTCTCAATAAAAATAGCATAAAAGCATATCTTAAACTAGATATCCCTTTTCACGTGGTTTTCTTACATGTTCATCATACTTAATAAATTAATTTTTGAAAATTTCATATGTTTCTGTATGTCTACAAGTGTAGGTGGCAAGTAAGGATTCTTTAAAAGTTAAAGCTTAGGAATTAGACTTATCTGAAGATTTATATTTCATCATATGTTGAGGAATGGACTATATTTTTAGTTCTCCTTTTTTAAAAGACTTTGTACTAGACTATAAATTTCTTTTAAAATTGACGAAAGGGTTGAGGCCCTACCATATTGACTTGTGACTTAAATGGCCTGTGATGACACTTAGTTTCTTCCTTACATTTTGTAAAAGAGTTTGACTATTGTTATGAAAAGTTTTAATTTCTCACTAGTTTTCATGTATATGTGATAAATGAATGCCAAGAGGCTTGTACAAGACTTCCGTGAGGTCGAGTACACTGCGTCACGACTTGGGGGTGCTCTCTAGTTGTGACATATATTTAATGTTCATCAAGGAGGGGATATTAAATACATATATTCACACATTATGCTCAAGTATTCGAGACCATGTAAAGCCTCAAATTAGTAATCTTCAAGTAAGGCGCATTAAACACATGCCTTTACAGGTTATACTAAGGTATTTGGGATCTTTTTAAGCCTCCAGTTTGTGATCTTCAATGAAGGGACGTTACAATCCTTCACGCCTTTTGCTTAAATATTCGGGATCTAGTAAAGCCTGAAGTTAGTGATATTTAAGAAGGGTACATTAAACACATCCCTTCACACCCTATACTCAAGTATTCATGACCTTGTAGAGCCTTCATTTAGTTATCTTCAAGGCAGGGACATTAAACAAATCCCTTCACACCTTATACTGAAGTATTTGGGGTCTAGTAAATCCTCCAGTTAGTGATCTTCAAGGTGGGGACGTTGAAAACATCCTTTCTAACCTTATAATCAAGTATTCATGATCTAGTAAAGCCTTCATTTAGTGATATTCAATGTGTGGACTTTAAACTAATCCCTTCAGACCTCAAGATGAAACTCTTGTCCTGTAAAGCTCTCCTTTTTTTACCCTCCGCCAAAATATAAAAAAATCTTATGTAAATTACAAGGCGAGTATGTTAAACACATCTCTTTACACCCCAAGATCAAATTCTTGTGTGATAAAGCTTTCCATTGTGTAGGCTCAAAAAATACAAATATTTATGTTGATCTAGAAAAAACACAGGAAAAGATTTAATTCAAAGAAAGTACGACTAACGGAGAGATTGTTACCTTTCTAGACATATGAGACATGTAAGTCATGATAAGATAAATTGGTTATGCTTGAGACAATATTTTGTTTGTGATTGTGAAGCTCGCGAAGTAGAGTTTCTACCAATCACAACCCTTTTTGTTAACACGTTCCGACATCAAGATAAAAAATACTTTGTGAGGCAACGAATCTAAAATCGACTATGTGATAAAATTTAGAGTTAACATAAAAAAATTGTCTACACCAATATTAAAAAACTTTAATCCTAAATTTTGGATATGTTGATTTTTGATATGTTTTGGCCCTTTGTGTCTAGTACCTCTAGAATCAAGTGAATTAATTTTGATTCTTCTATGTTAAGATATAATATTTTTGGTTTCACTGTACTAATATGAAAGTGTTTGGTGCACCAAAATATAAACATGGCTTTGTAATAGTATTTGGAATGATCTCAAAAGTTTTAAATTTTGAATTTCAGATGGGATGTAAACCATTGTGTCTAGATTATACACAACCAAGCGGCTTGTAATTTGGTACTTACTACATCAAGACGTGAGTATGATGAATTTGGAGGTTTTTTATATGACAATTTGTATAATGTTTATTTGATTGTGTGTTATCATTTGTATATTTGACAATCTTAATAAGGAAATTGTATATATGACAATTTTGTTTGTTTAGGGAGAAGGTGTGTGATGAATTTTTTTAATATTTTTGCGGGGTCTGTTTTTTTATATTATTGTGTAATGTTTTGTATGGAATGTCATTTGTGTATATGGTATTCATGATTGATTCAATAAAAAGAGTATATGATAGAAATTTGTTTTTATATATAGTTTTGTAAAGTTTGTGTACAAAAAATTTATGCTGTAAATTGTTTGTATACATTGTTGTTTACTGGTTGTACATAGTTTCAGGATCATACTTTGTATTATATGTTTTATTTGTATTATTTTTATTTATTTTTGTATATGTATTATGCTTGTATATGATCATGTGTGACTGGGTGTAAATTGAGTTCTTTTTTAATTAATGATCAAAATACTTGAATATTCTATAGATAATGTCCTCTTTAAATAATTTTGTTATCCATTCTGGAAAATGGGGCTATACAAATTGTTCCGTTGATTATACTATAGAGGGTATAGTTTTTAACAAAAAAACACCGTTGCTTGATTTTTATACAATAATTGCGACAAATATTCGTGTTGATGTGAATAAGAAGATATTGAAGATTGAATATAAGCTTGGAGAAACCAATAAGCCAAATGTTATACACAATGACATCGGTGTCAGGGTGTATGTCATGTCTAAAAGGGCTAATATGTATTTTAATAAATTTCACTTTTTATAAAAGTTTTGGAGTTCTTTCATTAAGACAATCAAATGTGCAAGAGATAGGGGTATTGGCGCCAATTGCATAAAATATGTCACAAAATATGATAGTTTTAGAATTGGAAAAACTAAGTGTTTCATTTGTATCAATGGATACAATGGTGTGATTGCGGATGCATCTGACATTCATGTTGAAGTTGATAAGCATATAGAGACAAATATACTATTGAAATATTTTAGGGAGAAATATACAATCGAAAAAACGTTTCCGTACAAAATTGTAAGGTCAAGTTTTCTAATGATCGTAAAATGAAATAAGATGAACTAGAGCTTTACCTGTGTTTCATGAGTTTATAAACTTGTATAAATTAATAAAAATGATTTTACAAGTTAGTTTGGTAGTTTTAGAAGTGAAAAATCAAGAGAAGTCCATGACGTTCGCAAATTAGTCACTTGAGTGCTAGTGTGGTTGTCACATCTAGAGACCACAGCCTAAAAGATATGGCACACTCGGAGTGCAACCGGTGTACTTGACTTCTCGGAGTTCCTGTACAAGCCCTTCCGTATCGTTCATCGCATATAAAACATATTAAAAGTAGTGCGGAATTTAAAATTTTCAAAAACATTCTATAAGTCTTTGAAATATCTTTCATATAAAACTCATAGGAAATATTAAATTTCATTTCATCAAATATTATACACAAGAATACATTGGGACACGACCCATACAATAAGAATATAGAAATACCTAGGTTATTACAATACTTCAATAAGAGACATAAAAGGTGTAACGACCTGTTTAGTCGTTTTGAGCAACACATTTTTATTCTGGAAAAACTGGCTGGGACAACGGATGGAACGACGGACCGTCGTGGTCACGACGGCCCGTCGAGGAGTTTCGTTCCATGACACTTCGAATTTTGAGATTGGGTACTGAAAAATGAGTTTCTGACCGTGAGGACGGAGGTGCAGGACGGACCGTCACAGGGGTGACGGGCCGTCACAGCCACCTGGAACCTGGGGAGGTGCGACGACCACCGTGACGGACCGTCGCAGGCACGACGGCCCGTCACAGGTTGCGCAGTCCCAGGCAGTTTAGGATTTCTCCACACGTTTTAAGGGTCGTTTTTGACTATTCTTTCCTTAATTATAAAGATTGAGGGTTTACATTAATAAGTCTAATTACTTAGGAGTTAAAAGAAGTAACCTTAAGTTAATTAGGGGGTTTATTGTCCTTTTTCACACTTAATTATTTGATTAATTAGGGTAAAAGAAAGAGGGTTTGAACAGAAGAAAACAAAAGAGAAAGAACAAGAAAGAGAGAGAGGGCAGTCGATCAAAGGGGAGAAAACAAGCTTGGAAATTCTTGCTTGATCACTAGTCTTCGGTGGAGGTAGGTTATGGTTTATGTTACGATATTCGTAGTGAACTCTTAATAGTGAATAATATGTGTTGATGATATTGTAAACTTGTCTATATACTTATTGTATGCTTGCATGAATATGATTATGTGATTTTGATAAAACAAGCATGATGAAAACCATTGAATCCCAAATCTTGAAAGAAACTTTAATCTACGATATTAATGACGATGCCTTGGTATAAAAGAAGGCTTGATGAATTAAAGTAATGGGATTGATGATGCCTTGGTAAAGAGAAGGCTTGATGAACGGATAGAATGAGATTAGTGGATCGGAGTGTCACGTTCCGACACATAGTATTAGTGGATCGGAGTGTCACGTTCCGACACATAGTATTAGTGGGACGGGTGTCACGAACCGACACGTAGATATAGGGGATCGGAGTGTCACGTACCGACACATATAGGGGATCGGAGTGTCACGTTCCGACACATTTAGGGGATCGGAGTGTCACGTTCCGACACATATAGGGGATCGGAGTGTCACGTACCGACACATAGTGGTAGGGGATCGGAGTGTCACGTACCGACACAAGAGGAAGAAAGATAATGAATCTTGAAAGATGATAATATACTCAACATAATGAACTTAATTCCCAAATGAGTATGGTATTGAGGCTTGAGCCCTCATGGATGAATTTGGTGGTATTTATTGACGATTATAATACTTGTTGTTGCTACATGTTGAGTTTATAGTTGATTTATAATATTACTTGATATATATTATCTGCTATTTTGAGTTGGCCGATGATATCTACTCAGTACGTGTGGTTGTACTGACCCCCCTACTTTTATGTTTTTCCCTTTGTTATTTGTGTTATGCAGCAAACGTTCCGTCAACTTCAACACAACAGTAATTCGGGCCAGATTTCGTCATACCGGATCTCAGGGTGAGCTAACACTTCTAGCTTGGACTGGATCTTCTTCTATAAGTCTTGATGCCTTGACTTCCGGCATGGACTAGTTTCTTATGTATTTTTAGCTTCTTAGACATTCTTAGATAGTTTAGTTTAGTAATTTGATCATAGATGTTCTTGTGATGATGACTTCCAGATTTTGGGAATATTAATAATAGTTGAGTTGTTTTATTGATGATTTTAAGTCTTCCGCATTATTTTCTGTTGATATTATATTGAAATGTTAAGGTTTAGATGGGTTGGTTCGCTCACATAGGAGGGTAAATGTGGGTGCCAGTCGCGTCCTCGAATTGGGTCGTGACAAACTTGGTATCAGAGCATTAGGTTCATTGGTCTCATCACACAAGAACAGGTCTAGTAGAGTCTTAAGGAACGGTAGGGGGACGCCTTTACTTTTCCTTGAGAGGCTATAAGACTTTAGGAAAATTCCATTCTTTCATTCTTTCTTTCGTGCTACTACTTGAGTCCAATTGGTATCTAGGTGATACAAATTGGTATCTGACCATCTTCACTCTATTTCGCAGATGGTTAGAACTAGAGCAATGACCGCACCAGCAGCGACAATGGAAGGACAGGAAACTACTGAGCCAGCCACTGGGGCTGCGGCTCGAGGGAGAACAGCGGCAAGAGGCCGTGCAAGAGGTCGTGGGAGGACGTCCTCTAGAGGAAGAGGACGAGCCCCTAGCCCATCTGATACTAGGGCGGTGACTCCTCCACCGACTGAGGATGTAGTAAGAGAGGGTGAGGAAGGGGAAACCGAACAAGGGCAGAATGAGGAAATGCCACCCCAACCTACCCCAGAGATGATCAACCAAGTACTTGCTTATCTTAGCGGGTTGTCTGATCAGGGTCAAGCACCTCCAGTGGTGTCTGCACCAACACCTCCGGTTTCAGAGATACGACATGCGGCTACTATGGCTCCCCGCATGGATGCAACATTGGGAATAGGCACATTTCCACGTTTGACTACTGGGCCTATTATGACAAACGATCAACACGAACTTTTTAGTAAGTTTTTGAAATTGAAACCTCCAGTCTTCAAGGGTGCAGAATCTGAGGATGCTTATGATTTTCTGGTTGATTGTCATGAGCTACTACACAAGATGGGGATAGTAGAGAGGTTTGGTGTCGAGTTCGTGAGCTATCAGTTCCAAGGTAACGCCAAAATGTGGTGGCGTTCACATGTTGAGTGTCAACCAACAGAGGCACCACCTATGACTTGGGAATCATTCTCTACCCTATTTATGGAGAAATATATCCCAAGGACTTTGAGAGATAGAAAGAGGGATGAGTTCTTGAGTCTGGAGCAAGGTAGAATGACGGTTAATGCATACGAGGCTAAATTTCGCGCACTATTCAGATACGCCACCCAACTCTGTTTCAGTCCACAAGAACGGATCCGCCGTTTTGTGAAGGGGTTGAGGTCAGAATTGCGGATTTCAGCCTTGCAGATAGCGGCAACAGCAACATCCTTCCAAGAGGTGGTAGACTTTATGATAGAGGTGGAGGGAGTGAAGCCAGATGACTTCACCACGACATCGACATCAAAGAGATTTCGAAGGGGAGGTGAGTTTAATGGTTCCTACTCTAGAGGACAGAACTCCGGAGGTCACTCAGTTCGACCAATACAGTCTTCACTACAGACTGTAGTTGGGGGTCCACCTCAGAACGGTCAACACTACTCCGAGAGACCTATGCCCGATTCCAGAGAGTGCTATGGATGTGGGGAGATTGGACATATTAGAAGGAATTATCCAAAACAGAGTTACAGAGCCCCACTAGCTAGAGGTAGGGGTGGTCATGGTAGAGGCCGTTTTTCTGGAGGACGTGGTGGTCGAGGTAATGGTGGTCCCTAAAACGGCAGAGGTGATGGGCAAAACGGAGCCACTACTACACAACATGGTAGGGGCAACGGACAGACGAATGATAGGGCCCATTGTTATGCTTTCCCTGGGAGGTCTGAAGCGGAGGCGTCTGATGCTGTTATCACAGGTAATCTCTTGGTTTGTGATTGCATGGCATCTGTATTATTTGACCCTGGATCCACGTTTTCATATGTATCTTCCTCATTTGCTAACGGTCTAAATTTTCATTGTGAATTACTTGACATGCCTATTCGTGTTTCTACTCCGGTGGGTGAGTCTGTGATAGTCGAAAAAGTGTATAGGTCTTGTTTGGTGAATTTTGTGGGGAGCAACACTTATGTAGATTTGGTTATTTTAGAAATGGGTGACTTTGATGTAATTCTGGGTATGACTTGGCTTTCTCCAAACTTTGCGATTTTTGATTGTAATGCTAAAACGGTAACGTTAGCCAAGCCTGGGGCAGATCCGTTAGTGTGGGAGGGTGACTACACTCCCAATCCGGTGCGTATCATCTCCTTTATTCGTGCTCAGAAGATGGTTAGTAAGGGTTGTCTAGCTTTCTTGGCACATCTCAAGGATGACACTACCCAAGTACCTTCGATCGAGTCGGTTTCAGTGGTCTGTGAGTTTTTGGATGTGTTCCCTGCAGATCTTCTCGGTATGCCACCAGATAGGGATATAGACTTCTGCATTGATTTGGAACCCGGTACTCGCCCCATTTCTATACTCCCATATAGAATGGCTCCCGCCGAATTAAGAG
The DNA here is from genome assembly GCA_027705065.1 of Solanum peruvianum. Classification (NCBI taxonomy): domain Eukaryota; kingdom Viridiplantae; phylum Streptophyta; class Magnoliopsida; order Solanales; family Solanaceae; genus Solanum; species Solanum peruvianum. Next base: position 20,309,615 of record JAKWJD010001757.1, read on the forward strand.
AGTTAAAGGCACAACTTCAAGAGTTGTTGAGCAAAGGCTTCATTAGACCAAGTGCATCTCCTTGGGGTGCTCCGGTGCTATTTGTGAAGAAGAAGGATGGGAGTTTCCGAATGTGCATAGATTACCGACAGTTGAACAAAGTAACTGTTAAGAACAAGTACCCCATTCCTCGCATTGATGACTTGTTCGATCAGTTACAAGGTGCTTGTGTCTTCTCAAAAATAGACTTGAGGTCCGGTTATCACCAATTGAAAATACGAGCAACGGATGTGCCAAAGACCGCTTTTCGAACTAGGTATGGGCACTATGAATTTGTGGTAATGTCGTTTGGTCTTACTAATGCCCCTGCTGCCTTCATGAGCTTGATGAACGGGATTTTCAAGCCATACTTGGACCTCTTAGTGATTGTGTTTATTGATGATATACTGATATACTCCAAAAGTAAGAAGGTGAACAAGTCTTGTTGAAAGTCTCACCCATGAAAGGGGTGATGCGGTTCGGAAAAAGGGGTAAGTTAAGTCCAAGGTATATTGGACCATTTGAAGTGCTTAAGAGAATAGGGGAGGTGGCTTATGAATTAGCCTTGCCCCCAGGGCTGTCCGGAGTGCATCCGGTGTTTCATGTATCCATGTTGAAGAGATACCACAGAGATGGAAACTACATTATCCGTTGGGATTCAGTTTTGTAGGATGAGAACTTGACTTATGAAGAGGAACCGGTGGCTATATTAGATAGAGAAGTCCGCAGGTTGAGGTCGAGAGAGATTGCATCCATCAAAGTTCAATGGAAGAATCGACCGGTTGAAGAGGCTACTTGGGAGAAGGAGGCAGATATGCAAGAAAAATACCCACATCTGTTTACAGATTCAGGTACTCCTTTTCGCCACTGTTTTTCTTCTTTTGATCGTTTGGGGACGAACGATGGGTAAATTGGTATCTAGTTTCTTATGTATTTTTAGCTTCTTAGACATTCTTAGATAGTTTAGTTTAGTAATTTGATCATAGATGTTCTTGTGATGATGACTTCCAGATTTTGGGAATATTAATAATAGTTGAGTTGTTTTATTGATGAGTTTAAGTCTTCCGCATTATTTTCTGTTGATATTATATTGAAATGTTAAGGTTTAGATGGGTTGGTTCGCTCACATAGGAGGGTAAATGTGGGTGCCAGTCGCGTCCTCGAATTGGGTCGTGACAAAAGGCATCTATGCCCTCGAGTTAAATGAGAACATACTTCAACTTACTTGAACAATCTTCTAATCCAAGTTTAGATTTCCAAAAGCACCTTTATCACTTTAGAGATAGATAAAAGCATGTAATTAGTACAACACATGTATTTATTATGGCATAATGCATAAAATCATCAAAAAGGACATTTATTTGAAATATACATCTTTTGATTTAAATATCATAATAAAATCATAATAACAACATTTAACAAATTTGAATCACATAAAAAATCACTTAGCCAATTTATCATATTTTAATGGCAAATTTACAGTGAACTACAGTGAAGTTTCTAAACATCACTTTAGACACTTTCTAGCATGTTATCTCCTCACTATAAGTAATCGTAGGAGTCACTTATGTATGACAATGAGAGACCTCTCATACAACCTCTCTAGGCATACCGAAATGATCCTTAAGAAAACCTATAATGACATACACTTACTTACAAATACATCAATCACATTAACATGTGATCCTCCAACCAAAGGTGATTCTAAGTCTCACTTGAGTTAGTTGTGAAGTGACAATCCATACAATCCCTTACACACACTTAACAGATCTTATAGACTACCAAAGATGGAATTATTCTCAATTAATACAACAACAATAGATAATATGAAATTCTCCTTTTAAAGGCTATCAAAAGACTTACTTAAGTAAATCAAGAAGATAACGTCTACACCTCTTAAAGATAACCTAAATAATCCTTAAGACTACCTAAGGCTTAAATCGTCGCCATTCTTATGCCCCCTTCACCCCTTAACTAGAAAACCCTTAACTACTCTGGATAAGTACTTATTCATTTAACATGTTTTATTATCTTTAGTCATTCAACTACATTCATTAGTTCATTTAAGACTCATTAATTACATATGTACGTTCAAATAATGGTCTTGGACATGATCTAGGAAGTGTCAATAAAATCTTCAAAACCTATTGTGCAATGTCTAGATAGTGTCCCATACTACCACATAAACTTTATAGAACTTATCTTACGCTAATAGGTACCCCACATGATGAGAATAGAAAATAACCGACATATACCATGATAAACAAAAATGCAATCCGGAGTTCTAACCTACTTATATGAGGGTGTTCTACTTGCAAATGGTAAAACTAGGAGACGTCCCATGTAGGCACATGGTAGATTAATATGAATGACTTTTGGGTACTCTGATATCATTCTCAAGTAGAGATACATTGTACTCTAGTCTCCAACTCAAGTAGAGCTGCTTCCCATGACATAATCACTTTGTCCTAGCCTTTGTTATCATAGAGTTATTTATATTAAAGGATCACATGAAGATGTTAGTTATCTGGTTCATAACCCAATCACATTCACCCTACCAAAGAGGTCCACTGGGGCTACCTTTCAATGGCGATAAGATAGCTCATCATGAATTTCATAAGAATGATTTGATGCCATTCAAGCCAATCAACCCTAATTACATCATCCTTTACATGGAGTATACTATTACGGCTCTAGACTTCAAATTTCATGACATAACCTTTCCACTAGGTTTAAGGTTCCACGTACATGACCTTTTTAACATCATATAGGGTCTCACATATAATTCATTCATACATGACAAGGGTGCACTTAGCTTACCTAGTAAATGCATATCATATTAAAATATCACTCATACATGTATCAGGTGAGGTACATAAGCCTACCAAGACAAGATACAACATACTTTACTTTATAACATATATCATATCAGTTTGTGAAACACTTAGGAATGACCCTTATCATCTTTATGCCATCCTAATAATCATAAACTCGTATAGTCAATTAGAAATAATCATGCATCAACTCTAAGACTACACATACAAAAACATAGTCATAGTATAACAAGATCACCTTACAACAGTAAAAGAACTCATACTTTCACTTCATCTAATGTATATCTATACATTCATACTTCCCATAAATCAACTAACAAATCATCATAATACATCATGTAGTGCGGATAAGGTCATGATCATCATAATACATAAAGTATGAAATTCAATGAAACTAGGTAAATTAAGTATAACTTCATCAATCTAAGAGAACCTAGATATCAATTCAATACAATTATTACATCAATCAATAGCCCATAGAAAACAACAATAAAATTCATAAGCATTAAGTCAATAAAACTTAACCCATAAATTAGTCAAAAATAGCTTCATCAATTACATGGGTTTATAGGTTAAATGATTATAATTATCTAATTTACAAAAAATTCAATCAATATGTAATTCTTTAAAACTATTCATGTAAGAACCGATGGATAGATCATAAAATTTGAAAACAACATCTTTGAAAACATTAGAAAACTCTTTGAATGTTGGGATACTTGATAAATAGAGTTTCAAGGATAAAAAATCATACGTTATTGATGCTAAACCCACAAATTTGATGAAGAATCACCACTCACATCTCCAATCCAAGCCCTTCCTGGAGTTTTTGCTCAAATGGAGTTTTAGAGAATTTCTAAGAGAATTTGTTTTTTGGAAAATGTTTAAAATATCCAAAAGACCCTTTACAAACCGCCCATATTCTTATCTAGAAGTGGGGTGAATTTACAAATTCACCCCTAACATTAAAATGAAGTTGCGTAGAAACAGTCTCAACCCACGGGTGACCATCGACGACCCATTTACCAACCAATGGATGTCCTGTTGGTCCGTGGTTTGGGACTGAGGATTATCGTTGGCTGCCTCTCCTCCCAAAACTATGTTTCAACCTCTTCCTCACCTACTGGGAATCGATTGACCAAGGAGTCGTCAACTGCCATCCGTAGGTTGGGCTGGTTTTTGGCAGCTTTTGGCTTAGGATGGGTCCTTCCTCAAGGACCCTTGTCTTGTCCATGGGGATGTCTTCCCTGCCTTTTCCAACAAAAATATTATTGTATACAAGTTTTGGACCTCTCACAAATAATTTTATGAAAAACGAACACGTAAAACTCAACGAAACATGCTAAGACACATGAGGTCATTTCAAGGAAAACCTTTCGAATATCATGGACGTTTCGCGTCCAAACTTCACGAAAATTTACCCACTTCCTATAAGAACTATAATAACTCATAAAAGGACCTAATTAACTCATAATAAACATATATCAGCATATTACAACATATGAGGCACATAAGTGACTTAGTTGTCATATGTCTTGGTCATCCTTTGAGGTTTCACTTCCAGATCATCTAAACTCTTACACACTGCCTCAATACCAGATTATAGAACAATTTAGGAACTTATACCATCATTAAAACCATGATATTCTCTAGCTTCACTTAAGTCAATTTTGAGATATTACAATCTCCCCCATTTGGACAACATTCATCCTCAAATGATACTTGCCACTCTCCGAACACTTCCAAGAATAGAGATTCAACTTTAAAGATCATGACCATACAAAATAACACATTATAAAACATGGAGATACATTAATTTCACATAATAAAGAGAATGACAACTCAACAAGAAAGCAAAATAAATTTACGACTCATTATGCCATAAAACTCACATCCTTCATTCAAAATAGCAAAAACTCATTTTATATGCAATATCATGTTCAGATACATCAGTTCTAACTAGATTGAAATAATTTTAGACCAAAGAATGAATTATTCAAATTTTGAAAGATCTCATAGTGAGCTGCCATACCATTACAGTGAATTATGAAATTTTTCCAAAAATGCAACTTTTAGGCAATTCATGATGGAGACATGATAATATACAAGATCAAATCAAATTAACACATCTTAGAAAATAATCATAACTTCATGAAATGCAGAATTCAAGTAATCGATGAAATTCAATTTCAACAAGACCCTTAAACACAATGCAGATGCAACATACTTTTGGGACCATGTACTCTCAAGTTTGAGTTGAATAAAAGAGATGAGACAATCAATCAGAACTCATTTACTCACCATATTACCCCACTTATAAGGAACTCATACCACTAAAGATAAATATAATGACTTACCATCATTTATCATCATCCTCATATGGGTTTTATCCTCTAGTCCTTAGTGCATAGAAATGCCTCTTATTTGGAGCATCATCCTTTGGAACTTTAGGAGCAACTTGTTTAACCTATCTTCTTCTAGCCTCAACAGTAGGACAATCTATCACCTTATGATCATCCTTCCCACAACAAAGTTAACCAATAGTACCGGCTAGACACTCCCTATAGTGTATCTTTCCACAAGTGACACATGTTGGCTTTTAATTTTAAGAACCACCTCCTCTCTCAAATTTCACCTTTTCACTCCTTGGTTCTTCTTGAGTTTGATTTCTCTTCTTGGACCGAGGTTGATATTTCTCACATGGTACACTCCTCTTCAAATTTCTTGACATCCTCTTATGTTTGGACCCCTCTATGGATTGATCATACACAATAAGTCTAGCTAGGGTCATATCATTATATAGAGTGGAAGTACAACATTCTTCCTTCACTAGATCGGCAACCCCGGTCACAAAACTACTCATCTCATACCTAGGGTTAGATACTAAGGATGGAGCATATTTACACAAAATAGAGAACTTTAAAGAATACTCATCCACATGCTGTTGCCTAGCTAATTATTAATCAACTCCTCTACCTTAACCTCCCTCCTCTCACGGGGAAAGTAATTTCCAAGAAAAGCTTCCTTAAATTATTCCCACTCAAAAGGACCCGACTCAACCAGCCTATTGCCTTTCAAATGTGTGTACCATACTTGAGTAACATCTTTCAATTGATGCGTAGCCAACTCCTCTTTCTATCTACAAGTCCTCACCTAGAAACTTTTGGGGATCCGCTCCCACCTTAGAGACAAGAAATATAGGTGGATTCATCCTCACGAAGTCTCTCAATCTAGATTTCATATTTATCTCAACAACATTCACTCTAGGTGCCATATCCATATTCACATGGGCAGTCAAAGCTCGGTCTAAAGTAAGCAAAGCCTTTTTAATTTTCCCACTTTTCATTTTCGGGAAAACCACCGGAACCTTATTACCTTGATCTCCAATAGATACTTGATCGCCTTGAGCTCATTGAGGACCATGAGAAACTTGAGGAACTTGCTCAACTTTCTCAACATGACGAGAAATCTCCTCATTCACATCATTCTCCTCAAATCTCTTAGTCGGTGTCCTCCTCGTATTCATATTCCTAGATACACAAGGAAAACCATATGAAAAGAGTTCTCATAACTTTTACTCTACGGCACGACATAGCAGTAAAAAATAAGGGAACCTATCGTCCTATAGCCTATCGCCCATAAATGTGTCGCGACTCACATCGATGGACAAAACTCTACTAGACGTGACTTGATGAGACATTTTTATTCCAAAGACCACTTTCATAACCTATGCTCTAACACCAAGCTTGTCACATTTTGAGACCACACCCTCTAACATTTGTGACTCTAGGAGTGCATCCGGCGTACTTGACCTCTTGGAGGTATTGTACAAGCCCTTCCGTATTGACCATCGCATACAAAATATATGAAAAAGTGCGGAATTAAAACTTTTCATAAATATTCAATAAATCATTAAGATATTATTCATATAATACTCATAGGAAATACTAAGTTCCATTTCATCAAATCATACACAAAGGAATACTTTGGACACTTTTATATAATACGAATATAGAAATACCTAGTCTATAACAATACTTCAATAATAGACATAAAAGACATCTATGTCCTCGACTCAAATGAGGACATACTTTGACTTGCTTGAACGATTTTCTAATCCAATCTTAGCTCTCCAAAATCATCTTCACATGTGAATCACTTTAGACATAGATAAAAGCATGGAATTAGTACAAACACATGTATTAAGTATGGCATAATGCATAAAATCATGACAATAAACATTTATTGAAAATATGAATCTTTAGATTTAAATATCACAATATAATGACAATAACAATATTTTATAAATTAGAAACACATAATAAATCACTTAGCAAATTTATCACATTTTTAACGCAACTTTACATGGGACTACTTCATTTTATAGTGAACTCCTTCATTGTAACAGTGAAGTTTATTAACTTTACTATGGACAACTTCTAGCATATAATCCCCTCATTAAAACCTATCCTAAGACTCACATAAGTTAAACAAAAAAGAGAGATATTGTTCATAAAACCTCTCTAGGAACACCTAAATGATCCTTAAGACAAGGTATAATGAGATACACGTACTTACGAATACATCAATCACATGAACATGAGATCCTCCTACCAAAGGTGATTCTTAGTGTCACATCAGTAAATTGTGAAGCGATCGCCCATACAATCCCTGACACACACACTTAAGAGATCATATAGACTACCTAAGATAGAATCATTTTAAATAAATACAACAACATATAGATTATACGACATTCTCCTTCAAAAGGCTATCAAAAGACTTACTCAAATAAATCAAGAAGATAATGTCCATGAACCTCTTCAAGATAACATAAATATTTCTTAAGACTACCTAAGTCTTAGATTATATCCAAATAATAAACCATCTTTCCTAACTAGAGTCATTCTTATGACTAATCTAGGAAAGATAAGAAATGACCATTCTCATACCCCCTTCACACCTTAACTAGACAGCCATTAACTACTCTAGATAAGTACTTACTCATTTAACATGCTTTCTTAACTTTTTTTATTACATGGATTAGTTTATTAAAGACTCATTCATATCATAACATCTAATGGACAAGACCTAGGGACTCTCACTAACATCTTCAAAGCGTATTGCGCAATGTACACATAAAATCACATACCACCACCTACAATTTATAGAACTTCTCTAATACTAGTAGGTATCCACATGATGAGAATAGACAATAACCAACACTGTCTATGATATCTAAACATGGAATCAAAAGTTCTAACCTACATTGATGAGCGTGTTTTACTTGCCAAATATAGAACTAGGACACATCCCATGTAGGCACATGGTTAAGGAATATGAAGAGCTTTAATGTACTCTAGTATCGTTCTCAAGTAGAGATACATTACACTCTACTCTCCTTCTAAAATAGAGCTACTTAGCATAACACAATCACTCGGTGCTAGCCTTTGTTCTCATAGAGTAATTTGCATTAAAGGATCACCTGAAGAGGTTCCTTATCTAGTTTATAACCCAATCTTATTCACCCTACCAAAAGGTCCATTACGGCTACCTTTAATGGATACTAAGATAGATAATCATGACTTTCCTAAGGATGATATGATGTCAATCCAGACAATCAACCCTAGGTACATCATCTGTTAAATGAAGGATACAAATACGACTCTTGACTTCAAAGGTTATTACATAAACTTTCCACTAGGTTTAAGGTTCCACGTACATGACCTTCTCAACATCATTTAAAGTATCACATATCATTCATTCATACATCACAAGGGTAAACTAACTTACCTAGTCAAGACCTCTATTCAAATATAATTTACACATGTATCAAGTAAGGGATATAAGTCTACAAAGACAAGGCACAACATACTTTACTTTATTACATATAGCATATCATTCATTGAAACACTTCGGAATTACCCTTGTCTTCTTTATGTCATCCTATACAGTATTATATCATCATCAATATCACTATCATAAAGTCATATAGTTAATTAGGTATAAGTATGCACCAACCCTAAGACTACACATACAAAAGGATAGTCATAGTCTAACATGATCACCTAACAACAATAAAAGAACGCATACTTTCTTTTAATCACATGTAGATAGATATGCTCATACTTCACATAAATAAACTAAACAAATCATCATAATACTTCATCTAGTTCCGATAAGCTCATGATCATCATAATACAGAAAGTAACACTGATAAGGCTACATCAGTTTCAATTAAGGCACATAGCACCTCCACCATTAGTGGACCAACCAATCACAACATAATTGAAGTCTAGTTAACATAAAATAAAGAGAATGAGGGCAGATTCCCCCAAACCATTCCCTCCATTTAAATCCATGTCTAAATAATCCAATTCAATACATAAGGCCCTTACCCATTGACATAACCAATATTCAATACATAAAATGTGAAATGAAACTAGGTAAATTCAATGTATATTCATTAATGTAATACAACCTTGATACTCATAAAATACAATTATTACATCAATTAATATCCCATAAAAAACTATAGTAGAATTCATAAGAATTAAGTCAATATCACTTAACCCATATAGTAGTCAAACTAGGGTTCATCAATTAAATGGGTTCATAGGTTAATTAAGTAAAAATCATATAATTAAAAACAATTCGATAAATATATAATGCTTTAAACCCTTTACTGCAAGAACCCATGGATAGATCATAAAATTAGACAAGCTCATCTTTGAAAACATTAGAAAACTCTTTGAATGTTGGGATTTTTCATTAATAGAGTTTCAAGGACAAAAAAATAATACCTTATTGATGATAAACGACAATTTTGATGAAGGATCACCACTCAAATATCTTTCATTAATAGATTTTAAATGATAAAAAATAATACCATATTGATGATAAATTGCAAATTTGATGAAGAATCACAACTAAAATCTCCAATCCATGCCCTTCGTTGAGTTTTTTCTCCATTCGAGTTCTAAAGAATTTCTAAGAGAATTTGTGTTTTGATTTTAAAGAATGAATTCTTGAAAGTGTTAAAGGCTTTTAAACATGTTTAAAATAACTAAAAGACCCTTTATGAACCACCCAAAGACTTATTTGGAACGTCATGGACGTTTTTAGAAAATATTGGACGTTTGACCTCCAATCTTCAAGAAACATGATGCACTACCTATAAACACTATATTAACTCATATAAGGACATAATTAAATCATATAACATACATATAAGTATATAAACACATAGGAGGCACATAGATGACTTAGTCGTGGAAGGTCTTGGTCGTCCCTTGATGTTTTACTTCCAAATCACTTAAACTTTTAGACGCTGCCTCAATATCACATCATATACAAATTCAGTTCCTTAGACCATCATGAAAATAATATTAGTCTCTAGATTCACCTTAGTCAATTTCGAGATATTGCAGTGATGTTATTGGATTGTGGTGTTGTTTGGAATATAAAACTTATTGAGGAGACCCTAGTAATAAGATGATTATGCATAGGGGTTAAACGTACGTGTAAAACTCCCCAAGTACCATCATAAAGGTCCTTGAGGAGGACCCAAATATTGAATAAAAAGTTGTCAAAAATAGCTTAAGTTATAGGGTCCACCTATGCCCCTTGACTCGGTTAACACCCCATAAGTGTGCTATGTAGGTCAAGACTTAGCATAGGGATCCTTATATTCCATGTCGAACTCTCTGATAAAGACCACGAGGCAACTGGACAGACCCTAGTTGGACCTACTCTCCGTAGGTGGGTCTCGTGAGTCACCTATGCAGTTTTATCCTTAGAAATGACCAAGTCAAGGGTGGTTGATTAAATTTCACCCTTGGATAATTAAATATAGGGGAGGTTGATTAATGTATTTTTGGGTATTTTATGTTTTATAAAACAATTAATCCTCTATTTATAATTCATTCTTTAAAAACAAAAACCTCCCTACCAAAGAGTTCTCTCTAAAACACCATCGAAGCTCAAGAACCAATTCAAGATAGAATAGGAGATTTAAAGTTCTTTATTCTTCAATTTTATGGTCTTTCAACTATTACGGTATGTGTATCATTTATTTAAGGCATTTCCATCTTTGTGAAAAACCCAAATTCTTACTAAAAACTCATGGGTTCTTGTATAATGTATTTTAAATGGAAAAACATGGATTACATTGATAGGTAACGATAATTTTAAGGCAAAAAACTCTATGAACCCATGATTTCACTAAATTCATGATCTCGGTTTGTAAAGTGGGTTTTTTATGATTGGATATTGTTAAAACTGTGGTTAGATTGTATTGTGTTGTGTATAACTATTGATATTTATGCCTAATGATGATGAAATTTTGGATGCATGATTAATGGTGATCATGGTTTGGGTGAAGAGTAACTTGACCCAATTCTATTGTTATTTTGGAATTTTTCTTGTAGAACATCATCCACTTGTGGGGGCGATGTTTACTTGTTGTTTATGTATTGCTACCATATCCTTGAAGGCATTACATAATGCGTTTGAGTATTAGAATTATTAGATATATGTAAAGGTATAAAGTGAGAGTGTTCATGTGATCTTAATGAGATCTTGTATATAGTATTTTGGTACTTTTAATTGAAGTATGATTCACTCATCATGTTCATATGTGTAGAGGTTAGAATATGAAGGATCTCTATATATTGATTTTGTATATTGGTTGGAAATCTTAGGAGCCTCTCCGTGATGTAGGAATGTTGTTAACTGTGATCTCTTGACTTTATAGGCTTAGGCATCCTTTTCTTGAGGCATAAATAAATTAATGTCTAGAATCGGTACACCTAAGTATGGTTCCCTTTCTTTGAATGATTAATTACGCTTCTAGACTATGTCTTTAACTAGTATAACTAAGAATGGTGCCCCTTCTTGATAAGTCTGTATCCCTAGGTGAATGAGAAACTTTGAAGCGGTAGACCTTATAACGGTGCCTCCTTCTTATGTGAAATGATAGACTTAAAGATGGTGGGTTGTGACGGTAGAAAACCTTCTCTATGATAGTAAATGAGCTATTCTTATGAAGTTTGATCAGCTATATATAAGCATGGTGCCCTTCTTTGTAAAAGTTCTATGGTTCGGCTAGACCTTATGATGGTGCCCTCTCTAGTACATACGCGTGAATGAACTAATCTATGGTAACAGAGGCTAACATTGAGTAGATATGGTCAAGACGATATCTCTTCCCATATGAAATTTAAATAACTCACTGAACATATTTATATATCCTCAGATCCATATGCCAACATACACTATGTATTAGTTCTACCCATGGCATGTAGAACACCTTCAACGGTGTCGATTCTCATGACACCGAATTTCATACCTACCTAGTGTGGTCTATGTCGGATAAAACCTATTCCCATCATGTGGGATGTGCACTCTAGTTATTTGATAGGTTCTACAACGTGTATGTATTAATATTGTATTCTATTTACACATGGAACGAGTAGGCTTGAACATGATAAAGTGAGTTCCCTAAGTTTAATGACTATTATGTGAAATCCCCTAAATGCACGAACAATTCCTCAATTGTCTTAAATAATTAATGTTGAACATTTGCTTAAGTTTAAAAGTAAAAGTCCTTATCTATTGTTGTAACGACCTGTTTAGTCGTTTGAGCAGCAGATTTTAATTCTGGAAAAACTGGCCAAGATCACGGGCACTGCGACGGACCGTCACAGGCACGACGGCCCGTCGAGGGTGCGTCGTTTCAGCATACTTAGAATTCTGAAATTGTATACTGAAAATCGACTCTCTGTAAATTGTGACGGACCTGCATGACGTGCCGTCACATCCACGACGAACCGTCGTGAGTTCCCGTTGCAAAACACTTCAACTTTTGAGAATTTGGTACAAGAAACAAGTTTCTGACCGTCAGGACGGAGGTGCAGGACGGACCGTCACTGGTGTGACGGGCCGTCACAGTTCACCTTGAATTTGGGAGGCTGCGACGACCATCGTGACAGACCGTCGCAGGCACGACGGCCCGTCACAGGTTGCGCAAGTCTCAGGCAAAATAGGATTCCTCTACACGTTTTAAGGGTCATTTTGGACTATTCTTTCCTTAATTATAAAGATTGAGGGTTAATATTAATAAGTCTAATTACTTGGGGGTTAAAAGAGGTAACCTTAAGTTAATTAGTGGGTTCTATTGTCCTCTTTTATTCTTAATTATATGATAATTAGGGTAAGGGAAAGAGGGTTTGAATAAAACAAAACAGAAAGAACCAAGAGAAAGAGTGGAATCGATCGAGAGGCTGAGGAGAAAACAAAGCTTTGGAAATTCTTGCTTGATCACTAGTCTTCGTTGGAGGTAGGTTATGGTTTTCATGCTACTTGTAGTAAACTCTTAATAGTGAATGTTATGTGTTGATAGTATTGTAAACCCTACTATGTGCTTAAAGCTTGCATGAATATGAATATGAAATTGTGACAAACTAAGCATGATGAAGTTATTGAATCCTAAATCTTGAAACAACCCTAATTCACTTGTTAATGATGATGCCTTAGTATAAAAGAAGGCTTGATATATTATATAATGTGATTGATGATGCCTTAGTATGAAAGAAGGCTTGATAAATTATATAATGAGAATGATGATGCCTTAGTGTAAAAGAAGGCTTGATGAATTAGGGGATCGGGTGCCACGTTCCGGTACCAGGATAGAATAAATATGAGGATCGGAGTTACACGTTCCGACACCAGGATAGAATTATGGATCGGGTGCCACGTTCCGGTACCAGGATAGAATGAGGATCGGAGTGTCACGTTCCGACACCAGGATAGAATTATGGATCGGGTGCCACGTTCCGGTACTAGGATAGTATATGAGGATCGGAGTGCCACGTTCCGGCACCAGTATAGAAATAAAGGAGCGATGTGTCACGTACCGACACAAGAGGAAGAAAGATAATGAATCTTGAAAGATAATGAATATACTCAATCTAATAAACCAATTCCCAAATGAGTATGGTATTGAGGCTTGAGTCCTCATGTGTGAACTTGACAGAAATTGTTGATGAATTAATATTGTTATTGCTACATGTTGAGTATTGTAGTTGATTTACATTATTATTGATATATACTGTTCGCTATTTTGAGTTGGCCGCTGATATCTACTCAGTACTTGTGGTTGTACTGACCCCCTACTTTTATGTTTTCCTCTTTGTTATTTGTGTAATACAGCAAATGTTCCGTCAACTTCAACTCAGCAGTAAATCAAGCCAGTCTCCGTCACACCGGATCTTCAGGGTGAGATAATGCTTCTAGCTTGGACTGGGTCTTCTTCTTCAAGTCTTGATGCCTTGAACTTCCGGCATGGACTAGCTTTTTAGTTATTTTTGTTCTTAGACATTCCTAGTTTAGAAATTTGAGATAGATGTTCTTGTGATGATGACTTCCAGATTTTGGGGATATTAATAATAGTTTTGAATTGTTTTATTAATGAGTTTAAGTCTTCCGCATTTCTTTTGTTGATATTGTATTAAAATGTTAAAGGTTAGATTGGTTGGTTTGCTCACATAGGAGGGTAAATGTGGGTGCCAGTCGCGGCCCCGGTTTGGGTCGTGACAAACTTGGTATCAGAGCACTAGGTTCATTGGTCTCATCACACAAGAACGAGTCTAGTAGAGTCTTAAGGAACGGTAGGGGGACGCCTTTACTTTTCTTTGAGAGGCTATAAGACATTGGGAAAATTCCATTCTTTCATTCTTTCTTTCGTGCTACTACTTGAGTCCAATTGGTATCTGGGTGATACAAATTGGTATCTGACCATCTTCACTCTATTTCGCAGATGGTTAGAACTAGAGCAACGACCGCACCAGCAGCAACAACGGCAAGACAAGAAACATCTGAGCCAGCCACTGGGGCTGTGGCTCGAGGGAGAACAACGGCAAGAGGCCGTGGTAGAGGTCGTGGGAGGACGTCCTCTAGGGGAAGAGGACGAGCACCTAGTCCATCTGAGACTAGGGCGGTGACTCCTCCACCGACTGAGGAGGTAGTAAGAGAGGGTGAGGAAGGGGAAACTGAACAAGGGCAGAATGAGGAAATGCCACCCCAACCTACCCCAGAGATGATCAACCAGGTACTTGCTTATCTCAGCGGGTTATCTGATCAGGTTCAGGCACCTCCAGTGGTTTCTGCGCCAACACCTCCGATTTCAGAGATACGACATGCGGCTTCTATGGCTCCCCGCATGGATGCATCATTGGGAATAGGCACATTTCCACGTCTGACTACTGGGCCTATTATGACAAATGATCAGCATGAACTTTTCAGTAAGTTCTTGAAATTGAAACCTCCAGTCTTTAAGGGCGCAGAATCAAAGGATGCCTACGATTTTCTGGTTGATTGTCATGAGCTACTACACAAGATGGGTATGGTAGAACGGTTTGGCGTTGAGTTTGTGAGCTATCAGTTTCAAGGGAAGGCCAAAATGTGGTGGCGGTCACATGTTGAGTGTCAACCAACAGAGGCACCACCTATGACTTGGGAATCATTCTCTACCCTGTTTATGGAAAAGTATATCCCAAGGACTTTGAGAGATAGAAAAAGGGATGAGTTCTTGAGTCTCGAGCAAGGTAGGATGACAGTTAACGCGTATGAGGCCAAATTCCGTGCATTATCCAGGTATGCCACCCAACTTTGTTTCAGTCCACAAGAACGGATCCGCCGTTTTGTGAAGGGGTTGAGGTCAGAATTGCAGATTTCAGCCTTACAGATAGCGGCAACGGTAACATCCTTTCAAGAGGTGGTAGACTTTGTGATAGAAGTGGAAGGAGTGAAGCCAGATGACTTCCCCATGACATCGACATCAAAAAGGTTTCGATGGGGAGGTGAGCTTAATGGTTCTCACTCTAGAGGACAGAGTTCCGGAGGTTACGCAAGTCGACCAATTCAGTCTTCACTACAGACTGTAGTTGGGGGTCCACCTCAGACCGGTCAACATTTCTCTGAGGGGCCGATACGTGAACCCAGAGAATGTTATAGATGTGGGGAGATTGGACATATTAAGAGGTATTGTCCGAACCAGAGTTACAGAACCCCACTAGCTAGAGGTAGAGGTTGTCATGGTAGAGGCCGTTTTTCTGGAGGACGTGGTGGTCGAGGTAATGGTGGTCACCAAAACGGCCGAGGTGAAGGGCAAACTGGAGCCACTACTATGCAACATGGTAGGGGCAACAGACAGACAAATAATGGGGCCCATTGTTATGCTTTCCCTGAGAGATCTGAAGCGGAGGCGTCTGATGCTGTTATCACAGGTAATCTTTTTGTTTGTGATTGCATGGCATCTGTATTATTTGACCCTGGCTCCACGTTTTCATATGTATCTTCATCATTTGCTAATAGTCTAAATTTACATTGTGAATTACTTGACATGCCTATTCGTGTTTCTACTCCGGTGGGTGAGTCTGTGGTAGTTGAAAAGGTATATAGGTCTTGTTTGGTGAAATTTGTGGGGAGCAACACCTATGTAGATTTGGTTATCTTAGAAATGGGTGACTTTGATGTAATTCTGGGTATGACTTGGCTTTCTCCGAATTTTGCGATTTTGGATTGTAATGCTAAAACGGTGACATTAGCCAAGCCTGGGACAGATCCATTAGTGTGGGAGGGTGACTACACTTCCAATCCGGTGTGCATCATTTCTTTTCTTCGTGCTAAGAAGATGGTTAGTAAAGGGAGGATTGTTAGCTTGTGTGGAAGCAAGATCCTCCTTCCTTGACAAGATTAAGGGGAAGCAGTTTGACGATGAGAAATTGATCCGGATTCGAGATAAAGTGTTGCAAGGAGAGGCTAAAGAAGCAACAATCGACGAGGAAGGTGTTTTGAGGATTAAGGGAAGGGTATGTGTACCCCGCGTCGATAATTTGATCAACACTATTCTGACAGAGGCTCATAGTACAAGGTATTCTATACATCCGGGTGCAACCAAGATGTATCGTGATCTAAAGCAGCACTTTTGGTGGAGTAGAATGAAGCGCGATATTGTTGACTTTATTGCCAAATGTCCGAACTGTCAACAAGTAAAGTATGAACACCAGAGGCCCGGAGGAACGCTTCAGAGAATGCCCATTCCTTAATGGAAGTGGGAGAGAATCGCAATGGACTTTGTGGTTGGTCTTCCAAAGACAATGGGTAAGTATGACTCCATTTGGGTGATTGTTGATAGGTTAACTAAGTCTGCTCATTTCATTCCGGTCAAGGTGACTTACAATGCAGAGAAGTTAGCAAAAATCTACATCTCAGAAATCGTTCGATTGCATGGGGTTCCACTATCCATCATATCAGATAGAGGTACGCAATTTACTTCTATGTTTTGGAAAACATTGCATGCCGAATTGGGTACTATATTGGACCTTAGTACTGCATTTCATCCTTTGACCGATGGTCAGTCTGAGCGAACGATTCAAGTGTTGGAGGATATGCTTCGTGCATGTGTGATAGAGTTTGGTGGCCATTGGGATAGCTTCTTACCTTTGGCAGAGTTTTCATACAATAATAGCTATCACTCAAGTATTGATATGGCTCCATTTGAAGCATTGTATGGGAGGAGGTGTAGATCTCCCATTGGGTGGTTTGATGCATTTGAGGTTAGACCTTGGGGTACTGACCTCTTGAGGGATTCGTTAGATAAGGTGAAGGGCATTCAAGAAAATCTTCTAGCGGCGCAAAGTAGACAAAAGGATTATGTAGACCGAAAGGTTAGAGACTTGGAGTTCATGGAAGGTGAACAAGTCTTGTTGAAGGTTTCACCCATGAAAGGGGTGATGCGGTTTGGAAAAAGAGGTAAGCTAAGTCCATGGTATATTGGACCATTCCAGGTACTAAAGCGAATAGGGGAGGTGGCCTATGAATTAGCCTTGCCCCCAGGGCTGTCCGGAGTGCATCCGGTGTTTCATGTGTCCATGTTGAAAAGATACCACGGAGATGGAAACTACATCATCCGTTGGGATTCAGTTTTGTTTGATGAGAATTTGACTTATGAGGAGGAACCAGTTGCTATTTTAGATAGAGAGGTTCGCAAGTTGAGGTCGAGAGAAATTGCATCCATCAAGGTCCAATGGAAGAATCGACCGGTTGAAGAAGCTACTTGGGAGAAGGAGGGAGATATGCAAGAAAAATACCCACATCTGTTTACAGATTCAGGTACTCCTTTTCGCCATTGTTTTTCTTCTTTTGATCGTTCGGGGACGAACGATGGGTAAATTGGTATCTATTGTAACGACCTGTTTAGTCGTTTGAGCAGAAGATTTTAATTCTGGAAAAGCTGGCCAAGATCACGGGCACTGCGACGGACCGTCACAGGCACGACGGCCCGTCGAGGGTGCGTCGTTTCAGCATACTTAGAATTCTGAAATTGTATACTGAAAATCGACTCTCTGTAAATTGTGACGGACCTGCAGGACGTGCCGTCACATCCACAACGAACCGTCGTGAGTTCCCGTTGCAAAACACTTCAACTTTTGAGAATTTGGTACAAGAAACGAGTTTCTGACCGTCAGGACGGAGGTGCAGGACGGACCGTCACTGGTGTGACGGGCCGTCACAGTTCACCTGGAATTTGGGAGGCTGCGACGACCATCGTGACGGACCGTCGCAGGCACGACGGCCCGTCACAGGTTGCGCAAGTCCCAGGCAAAATAGGATTCCTCTACACGTTTTAAGGGTCGTTTTGGACTATTCTTTCCTTAATTATAAAGATTGAGGGTTAATATTAATAAGTCTAATTACTTGGGGGTTAAAAGAGGTAACCTTAAGTTAATTAGTGGGTTCTATTGTCCTCTTTTATTCTTAATTATATGATAATTAGGGTAAGGGAAAGAGGGTTTGAATAAAACAAAACAGAAAGAACCAAGAGAAAGACAGGAATCGATCGAGAGGCTGAGGAGAAAACAAAGCTTTGGAAATTGTTGCTTGATCACTAGTCTTCGGTGGAGGTAGGTTATGGTTTTCATGCTACTTGTAGTAAACTCTTAATAGTGAATGTTATGTGTTGATAGTATTGTAAACCCTACTATGTGCTTAAAGCTTGCATGAATATGAATATGAAATTGTGACAAACTAAGCATGATGAAGTTATTGAATCCTAAATCTTGAAAGAACCCTAATTCACGTGTTAATGATGATGCCTTAGTATAAAAGAAGGCTTGATATAATATATAATGTGATTGATGATTCCTTAGTATGAAAGAAGGCTTGATAAATTATATAATGAGAATGATGATGCCTTAGTGTAAAAGAAGGCTTGATAAATTAGGGGATCGGGTGCCACGTTCCGGTACCAGGATAGAATGAATATGAGGATCGGAGTGTCACGTTCCGACACCAGGATATAATTATGGATCGGGTGCCACGTTCCGGTACCAGGATAGAATGAGGATCGGAGTGTCACGTTCCGACACCAGGATAGAATTATGGATCGGGTGCCACGTTCCGGTACCAGGATAGTATATGAGGAACGGAGTGCCACGTTCCGGCACCAGGATAGAAATAGAGGAGCGGAGTGTCACGTACCGACACAAGAGGAAGAAAGATAATGAATATACTTAATCTAATGAACCAATTCCCGAATGAGTATGGTATTGAGGCTTGAGTCCTCATGTGTGAACTTGACAGAAATTGTTGATGAATTAATATTGTTATTGCTACATGTTGAGTATTGTAGTTGATTTACATTATTATTGATATATATTGTTCCCTATTTTGAGTTGGCCGATGATATCTACTCAGTACTTGTGGTTGTACAGACCCCCTACTTTTATGTTTTCCTCTTTGTTATTTGTGTAATACAGCAAACGTTCCGTCAACTTCAACTCAGCAGTAAATCAAGCCAGTCTCCGTCACACCGAATCTTCAGGGTGAGCTAATGCTTCTAGCTTGGACTGGGTCTTCTTCTTCAAGTCTTGATGCCTTGAACTTCCGGCATGGACTAGCTTTTTAGTTATTTTTGTTCTTAGACATTCCTAGTTTAGAAATTTGAGATAGATGTTCTTGTGATGATGACTTCAAGATTTTGGGGATATTAATAATAGTTTTGAATTGTTTTATTAATGAGTTTAAGTCTTCCGCATTTCTTTTGTTGATATTGTATTAAAATGTTAAAGGTTAGATTGGTTGGTTCGCTCACATAGGAGGGTAAATGTGGGTGCCAGTCGCGGCCCCGGTTTGGGTCGTGACAATTGTAGTCTTAAAGAACAACTAGGTGTGGTATGAATAGGTAGTATGGGCTGCCTCTCCATGTTTTACTTTGGTGGGTCTTAGGATATTTTTATGTTGAGGTTTTAAGGTGATGAAATAGTCTATTTGACATGATTCATATGATGTGATACTTTTTGATGAGTGGATATCGACTTGTAATATGTATCTTATATTTTTCTTATAATTTTTTTACAAAAATGGCATGAAAAGCACATATCACAAAAAATGTCCCCTTTTAGAATGTTTTTGCATGGTCATTATACTTAGCGCATATTTGTACTAACACCATCTTCTTCATCCTTTTTACACAAAGTGTAGGTTGTGACAAATACAAATTCCTTTCTACATTGAAGTGCTTGGATTCAATATGTTCAAGTTTTAGTATGTCCCCAATGATTTGAGAATACCTATCTTAGAATTTTCTTTAAATTAGTGTAATAGACTTCTAGTTGTTTTCTTTCAATTGTAAAGGGTCATGTCCCTATGATGGTCAGAAGTGTCTGAGATTGATATTTTTAGAATTAGTTATCCATCCTTTTATAAATGATTTTTTTATTGTTCACATTATTGAGAAATGTTTTAATTCCGCACTATTTTAATGTTTATTTGATGAATGAATGCTAAGGTCTCCTATAAGACATCTTCGAGGTCGAGTACGCCATGTCGCAACTTGGGCTGCTCTTGGGTCTTGACAAAACATGGTATCAGAGCATAAAATTTGGGAATGTTCTTAAGGTTCAAAGTCTCACAAGTCACGTCTAGTAGAGTATTTTTCATTGGTGTGAGTCGAAAAACATCTTTTAGAGAGAGTTTATAGGTTATTAGAAGTTACGCTTCTTTTATATTATTGTCGTTTCTTAAATTTAAGTTCTATAAGTATCTATTCCTAATACCGTTCTTCTGTTTATAGAATATGAATATGAGAGGAAGACCAGCAAGGAGAGTGGAAGAGGAGATTGTAAATGATTACATTCCTTCTATAGGTCCCCGAGATGTAAAAGCTCCTCAACGTAATCAAGAGAATGAGGTTTGATGGTTACCCGAGACATTACCAATGTCCTAATCTATGAGAGCCCACGGGAATAGAGATGCGGGCCGTAGCTTGAATATTAGGAGAGTACTATAGCCTCAAGGATAAGAATCTTCGCCAGGATGAATTCTCCTATCTTCCTTGGTTTTAGAGTGGTAGAGGATCCCAATGAGTTCTTGGATGGTGTGTAGAATATATTATGTGCTATGGGAGTATCTTCTAGGGAAAAGGCGGAGTTTACTTCCTAAAAATTATAAGAGGTTGCTCAAGTATGTTACACTCAAATGTAGAGAAAATAGGCCGATTGGAGTGGGTCCTATAGAGGGGAAGAGTTTAAAAATGATTTTCTTTGTTAGTATTTTCCCTGTGAGAATAGAGAAGTTAGTTTATCAACCTTCGTCAAGATAATATGAATGTGGAGGAGTATTCCCCATCTTTGGTGTCTAACCCTAGAGATGAGATGAGTAGGTTTGTTGCTGGTTGTCACGACTGGCAAGTACACCCTAGAAGTTAGACCGTCCTATTGTCATCACAAAGCAAATTAGACTTCAAGAAGTCTCATCTAAGCCTCTCATATCATTCATTGCATATTAAATATACTAAAATAGGTAAAAATTTAAGACTTTCTTCACACACGAATAACTCTTTCATAAACATTATACAAGAGGAAGGCTTTCATTTAAAACATAAAATATTAACAACATCTGCTCGAACCATCTACATTTTAGAGTATACAACACTTTGTACTTATACCATACACGACTATAAATTAAATATTATGACTTAAGAACATGCGGATATTATCCCCTAATCAATGAGGACTCACAAATACTTTATCTTCAACCCTTAGAAACCTATCCATCCTCTATGGAACGTCAAGACTTCCAATTCACAACACATTAGTCAAAAAGGTTAAAGAAGGGGTAGTAAATTAGATGTACTAAGTATAGAAACCAGTAAAAACCATGAAAAATTTAGAAAATAACATGATCTTCAACAATTTCGATTAAAACATTATACTATAAACATAAGAACAAAATTTAAAAACAAAGAAACACATAAGAAATCATTTAAGATAATAATTATGTTTTAAGAGTCACTTTACAGTAACTCCATCTCACTGTTACAATGAATTTTTTCACTATACAGTGAAGTTACTTATATTAACCTTAGACTTCTTCTAGTATGTAATCATCCCACTTAACAATATCGTAAGACTCACTTAAGCAACACCAAGAGAGACCACCCATACAACCTCCCTAAGCATGCCTAAATGATCCTCAAGATTACCTATAATGAGTCACATACACGCTTACAAGACATCAAACATATCAAAATATAGATTATATGACATTTCCTCATCAAAGGCTATCAAAAGACTTACTTAAGTAGATCAAAAAAATACCGTCCATGATTGACCTCTTCAAGACTACCTAAATAATCCTTAAGAATTCCTTAGTTTGGATCATATCCACATAAACAATCATCTTCCCTAAATAGAGTCACTCTTAAGACTCATCTAGGTAAGAAACAAAGTGACCATTCGTATGCCCCCTTCATGCCTTAACTAGACAATCTTAACTACTCTAGATACGTACTTATTCAATTAACATACTTTCTTTACATAAGTCATTATATTCATTAGTTTAATTAATAATCATTAACAACATAAAGGAAATTCAAGTAATGGTCTTAGACAAGACTTACGGACTCCAAATAACATCTTCAAAGCCTATTGTGTGATGTCTAGATAGCGTCCCATACCACCACCTAAAATTAATATAACTTCTCAAATGATAATAGGTATTCTATATGATCAGAATAGGCAATAACCGACATAGACCATGGAAGCAAAGCATCGAATCCGAAGCTCAATCGTACTCCGATGAGGTTGTTCTACTTGCCAATAGTAGAACTTGGACACATCCCATGTAGGCACATGTTTAAGGAATATGAAGGGAATGCTTTGTAATATATTCTTTTCATTTAACTAGAAATACTTCCCTTACCATACTCACTTGGTGCTAGACTTCTTTCTCATAGAGTAATTCACATTAAAGGTTCATACAATTGGGTTCCATGTCTTGTTCATAACCCAATCACATTTACCCTACCAAAGAGGTCTTGTTAGGGCTACCTTCCAATGGCGAAAAGAAGCTCATGATGACTTTCATATGTTTTGATATGATTCCATTCCATCCAATCAACCTTAATTCCATCATTCGTTTACTTGATGGATACAATTACGACTTCCGACTTCAACATTCCTAAACTTACCACTAGGTTCAAGGTTACACAAAAATTAACATTTAACTTCATTTAAGGTCACATATAATTCATACATTCAATACTAAAAGACTTTAGAATCCTAATTCAATGCATCACATATTCACGTTAATGAATACATCAAGGAAGGGACACAATTAAACCAACACAAGACGCAACATATTTTACTTTAACACATATTACATGTCATTCTTAAGTCACTTGAGAATAACCATTATCACCTTTAAATCATCCTATATACTACCATAACATCATCAATATAAACATTATAGACTCAAATAGTCATGTAGGAACAACCATGCATCAACTCTAAGACTACACATACAAGCACATAGTCATAGTGTACATGATTTCCTAACATACATAGAAAGAACACATACTATGACATTACTTCACAAATAGATAGAAATACTCATACTTCACATAAAACTACTATAGAAAATATCATAGTGCTTCAAGTAGTGCCGACAAGGCCATAATCATCATATTGCATAAAGTAACGCCGACGAGGCCACATGAATTGACATTGCACCGTCACCTTAAGTGAACCATACCAATTACAACATAATTAAAGTCTAATTCACATTAAACAAAAGGAATTAGGGAAGCATACCCCCACTCCATATTACCACTTTTATATAAAGGCTAAATCATCCAATTCGACATCAGAAGGTCCTTATCTATGGCCATAACCAACAATTCAATATAATTATAACTATATTCATGAAATTAGGTCAAATTACTACATATTCATCGATATAATGTAACTCATATATCAATTTACTATGATCATTACATCAATCAAAAGCCCATACGAAAATACACTAGAATTCATACACCTTAAGTCAATATCCATTCAATAAGCCTAATATTCAATAGATCTAAAAATGTACAATACATAATTGATCAAATTGAAAACTCCTATAAACCAATTGACCATAATCTATACATGAATCAAAAGCCCATAACAATCTACACAAGAATTCATCAATCTCAAAGCATGATCACATAACTCATCTTTTAGTTAAATTGAGATATTTGTGAAGGTCAAGGGTTCATAGATAATTTCATTGAAAACATCAACTAAATATAAATATTATCACTTACAATTTGAAAACGTTTCATGCAAGAACCAAAGACTTAGAGTAGAAATTGGACTTTTTATCTTTTAGAAATTTTTGAAAAACATATTTGAAATTGTCTCTAAGGTGATAAAAATCTTCAATGAAGTACTCCTATACTTTTTTAAAAGAACCCAATGAAAATTGAAGAGTATACTCCATTGAAGAACCATCTTCAACCTCCATCTTCACCTTGAACTCTCATGGAGTTTTTTGAAGAAACTTTGGGAGGGAATGAGTGTTGATTTAGGTGTTATGGTTATACTCAATTTTAATAACTTATATACTCTTAAAATACCTATAAACATTCAAAATAACCGTCCAAATACTTTTTTGGGGCTTGGAGTTTATTGATAACATCACCCCTCAACTTAACAGAAAACTAGCAGGAAAACACAAAGCACCAGTAGCGCCAGCATCGACGGTCTGTGGTCTCACCCACTCTCCGTCGATGGGGTCTCGTGGGTTTATTCTGCAACTCCTCAACCTTCCACCTTTAAGTATCCATCAATGGTCCGTCGACTGGTCGATAGGCGGTCATTTGAGTCATCGATTGGCACTACCTGGCAGTGTTAAGCTCCATGTTGGGGTCCTCCTTCAGGGCCCCTTTGTGGGTCCTATGTGGAGTCGTACCTGGATATTTCAAACCCAAACATGATCTTATACGATTTAAGGACCTACCACATTTGTTTCTTACAAAAAAACATATAAAATTGTACGAAACATACATAGACACACAAGGTCGTTTCAAAGCAAACCTTTTGAACATCATGAACGTTCTCGAATGTTTGACCTCCAAACTTCACGAAACTTGACACACTGACCACATACACTATAATAAATCATTTGAGGACCTTATAACCTCAATAATCACATATAATCACATAAAACAACATATGATGCACATAGGTCACTTAATTGTCAAACTTCGTCCCTCGACATTTGACTTCCAATGAACCTAAACTCTAAGAAACTCCCTTAAACCCACATTATAATCAATATTAGGACCTTATACCATCACAACATCCATGTTAGGATATAGCTTGACCTAAATCATTTTCGGGGACTTACAATCTCCCCTACTTGGACAACATTCGTCCTTCAATAACACTTGCAACTCTCCGAACACTTCCAAGAATGGAGATTCAATTAGAATCTTGCGACCATATCATATAGAACATCGTAAACAAGAAAACATAAATTTCACAAAATCAAGAAATTCACAACCAAACAAGAAAATCGAAGGCATTCTATAACTCATCATGGTACAAAACTCACTTGCTTTATTTTACATAGCAAAAACTCATTTTATATTCATTATCATGATCATATACAATAATTATAACCACATAAAAAAAATCTTAAACCAAATAATGAAATAGTCAACTTTTGCAAAATGTTACAGTGAGCAGAAAGTCTTTATAGTGAATATTCTTCACAATCTAACAATGCAACATTAAAGAAATTCCTTACAAATGCTCGACAAATCAATTTCATTTAAATCATTTAGACATGCTCACTATTCAACTCTATAAAACAATTAGCAACCTACACTAGATGCACATGAATAACGAGGAAGGTACCATCTATGAAAACTTATTTCTCATTTAACAAGAGTGAAATCAAAACATACATATCATAAGGAGGATATTTGGAACTCACCTTTCATAAAATACTCCTACAAATATGAACTTACCAATAACTCTTTGTTTTAGGCTTTAATATATAATTATAAAAAAGTTAAGGTTACTTCACTCCTAACAAGCATACCTTCAAAATACTTCCCCACTTAGGAGAAACTCATTCTAAGGTCAACATAACATCCACTACGAGGAAATTCCTCAAGGAACCTTAGACCTTACAAATACTTTCTTACCAAGATCTACCTCATAAAAACTAAAGACTCTCTAAAGGTCTCCTCATCTAACCACTACATCCCCCTTACTTGGAGAACTCACCTTTACTCTTTCAAATCCAATAAACTCCCTTCCTATGGTTGGGATCTTAAAAATCTTCAAGCTATCTGAACAACCACTCCTTCACATTCTCACAATATACCTTACCATTACTTTCAATTTAACTACCCCTTAGAAGATAACCATGCCAATCTAAGGTCAAAACCTTCTTCTATCACACCTCATCTAACAAGTCACATCTCATATTTTCTCTCCCTCAACCCAATTTTCATAATGTAACCCTCTAGGGACAAACAAATAAGGGAAAAACGGGAAAGACACCATGTACAAAGCTCTTAGGTAAGATTAGAAGAATAAAGAAGTGAAACTTTTCCTAGCACCCAATATCCTCGTATTTATAATGTGGTGCGCTTCACATTATAAACAAGAATCTACTAAATGTGGTTCCTGAGACAACTAAGACATTCCCTAAACAACCAAATCAGGATCTGATACCAACCTTGTCACGAACCGCAAGTACAGTTAAGAAGTTAGAGTGTCGTTGTGTTCTCAAACGGCAAATATGACTTTAATAAGACTCATCTTAGCCTCTCGTATCATTCATTGCATAAGAAACATACTAAAATAGGTAAAATTTTAAAACTTTATTTACACACGAAGAACTCTTTCATATACATTACACAAGAGGAATAATTTCATTTAAAACATTAAATCTTTACAATATTTTCTCGAACCATCTAAAATTTAGAGTATACCACACTTGGGACTATTACCATACACGACAATAAAATAAAGACAATGACATAAGGGACATGCCGATATTGTCCTCGAATTAATGAGGACTCACCAATACTTTATCTTCAACACTTAGAAACCTATCCATCCTCCATGGTGCGTCAAGACTTCAAATTCCCTACACTTTAGTCAAAAGGGGAAAAGAAGTGGTTAGAACATTAGATATACTAAGTATGGAAGTCATGCAAAAATCATGAAAAAAGGGACATTTAGTAAATAACATGCTCTTTATGAATATCGATTAAAACATCATACTTTCCTCATAAGATAAACATTTAAAAACTTAGAAACACATAGGAAATCATTTAAGTAAATATTCATATTTTTAGAGTCATTTTACAGTAACTCCAACTCACTGTTATAGTGAATTCCATCAATGTGCAGTGAAGTTCCTTCTCTTCAACTTAGACATATTCTAGTATGTAGTCATCCCACATAAAGCTATCCTAAGACTCACTTAAGCAAAACAGAGAGAGACCGCCCATACAACCCACTTAAGCATATCTAAATGATCCTCAAGACCACTTATAATGAGTCAAATTAACACTTTCAAGACATCAAACATATTAAAATATAGATAATATGACATTTCCTCATCAAAGGCTATCAAAAGACCTACTTAACTATATAAAGAAGATAAGATCCGTGATTATACTCTTTAAGACTACCTAAATAAATCTTAAGACTTCCAATGTTTGGATCATATCTACATAAATAATCATTTTCACTAACTAGTCTCTAATATGTATCATATACAACGAGAATAGGAAATAACCGACATAGAACATGTTAGCAAAACGTCGAATCCAGAGTACAATCTTACTCCGATGAGGTTGTTTGACTTTCCAATGGTAGAACTTGGAACATCCCATGTAGTCACATTGTTAAGGAATATGAAGGGCATGCTTTGTAATTTAGTCTTATCATTTAACTAGAATAACTTCCCTTACCATACTTACTCGTTTAGCCTTCATTTTCATAGAGTAATTCACATTAAAGGTTCATACATTGGGTTCCATATCTTGTTCATAACCCAATCACATTTACCCTTCCAAAGAGGTCCTGTTAGGGATATCTTCCACTGGCGAAAAAAAGCTCATGATGACTTTCATAAGGTTTGATATCACGCCATTCCATCCAATCAATCTTAATTCCATCATTCCTTTACTTGAAGGATACGATTACGACTTACGACTTCAACATTCATAACCTTACCACTAGGTTGATGTTTTTATATAAAAGACACTCTTAACTTCATTTAACGTCACATGACATTCATACATAGAAGACAAAGAGACTTTAGCATTCTAAATCAAGACATTACATATTAACATTAATGTATACATCTAGTACGCTCATATTTACTTCTCGAAAAGAAGTATAAGTGGTCTTATCAAGTAAAGAACCTAACTATGAGGTTGGGGTCGATCCCACGAGAAAAATGATTTATACTTAACTTTAACCTACAATTACTTCGATTTAATCTAGTCCTTTCCGAAAACAGATAATAAAAGGGTGGTTTTAAATAAAAAAAATGGAATTTAATATTTCTAAGTAAACAAGTAGCAAGTATGATTATTTCATATTTATGAAGTGATGAGAGTAACTAGGGCATAAGTGTTCCCCACAGGTTCAACACACAGTAATTCTAGCTATAACAATCCTTTCCTAGTATCTTACAGGCAAAGATGTAAGTTATGTATCTCTAACTCCTTGGTCTTGCAACTAGGGAATGTCACTCCATACCAATATTCAGCTACATGTGTATGCTTTACTTAATCTTACTTTTACCTCATATTAAGCATAATCATTGATGTATGGATTTGTTATTACTTCACACCATCGACACAAGCCTATTATATAGTGTATACTTAATATACGTTGATAATTATTTTCTTATTATCTACCTCCTTGGTCCGGCAAGTAGCAACAAGGCGAGTTCTAATGTGTGCATTCGTTAAAAAGACTTCTAAGCAAAAGAATTATCAATAGATGCAAGACACTATTCTAGTATTGTTATTTTTGTTATTTTTACCTTATTATTTACCCATGGTTCCCACAACCCTAGTTATGGATTTAGTTACCCATGTTAACAATCACACAGTTCATATGTATTATAAAAGAATTCATGTACTTACTTTGATGAGATTGAATAAAATCCAGAAAATTACTTGAATAAATAAAACTCTTGTAACAAACTCATGATCACATCTGCTAGTGCTTCTACACCCAGACGCCCTTCTATTTGTTCCTCAGATGACTTTTCAACCACGTAAGATATGGCAGATACCGATTGGAGCTGACCACTCTACCTCATGGACCTACAAATGTTTAAATTCACTTCTTCATTGTTCAACTGAAATTTCATTTGCCTTTTCTCTATTTCAACCAAGGCTCTACCTGTAGTATGGAATGGCCTTCCAAAAATTGTAGGCACCTCAAAATCTACCTCACAATCCTGAATCACAAATCGGCCGGAAATATAAATTACTAAACCTTTACCAACAAATTGTGGAGTATCCCAATAGGCCTCATAACCATTCGATCATCCATCAGTAGTCGCATCTTAGTGGGGTTTGGGTCACCCAAACCCAACTTCTTGTAAATAGAGAGAGGCATGATTTTTATGCTTACCCCAAGATTACATAATGTTTTCACAAAGTGTAATATCCTGATTGTACATGGAATATTGAGGCACCCAGATCTTCTGTCTTTTGCACTAAAGACCTTGTAGCGATAGCACTACAATGATGCATTCTATCAACATCCCCAAAACTGACCGATGTTTTGTTAAGGACCGTATCTTTCATGAACTTGGCATAACCGGGAATTTGTTCAAAATCTTCTATCAAAGGGACATTAATGGAAAGTTGTTTGAGCATAGTGATAAAACACCGTTATTTACCATCCTCGGTCTTTTTCACTAACCTCTGCAAGAATGGAGGTGGTGGTCTAGGAATGGGGGTCACCTTTTGGGGTACCTCTGTTTATTCCCCATTTTGTCTCCTAACTCACCACTAACCTCAACTACCTCATCATCACCTCTTATAACATTTTCTACACTAAACGACATCGGTAGGTTAGTGGTTTTCTTGCTACCTCGAGTTATAACTGCCATACAATGTCCATCATTTTTTAGATTTTAGTCAGTATTGCTAGAAAGAGTGCCCGGTTGGCGTGGGCTCACAGTCAAAGACAATTGGGCCATTTGCAACTCAAGATGCTTGTTCGAGATTGGATGTGTATCAATTTTTTTCGCAATACTCGCTAAGTCACTCCTCAACTCTTGAATGTGCTCATCACTAGCATCAAACTCCTCCTATTTTCTGCAACATATCCTCAACTCGTGACGTACTTCCTCCACCATCCCTAGGAGCAACTTCCCACTTGTATCATTTCTATTACCATAGTTACCCCGGTTGAAGTTGTTGTTGCGGTTGTAATTCCCATCTCAGATAAAATGACCCTCTCGGTTGTAATTATCATAGTTCTTACCTTGATGTCCTTGACATTGGCACCAATTCTACTGATTGGAGCCTTGGGCGTTTGGTCAAAAAAAACCCATCTTCTTATTTACCGTATAAGAGTCCTCCTCATAGTAATACTCATCAGTCGGCGGTGGTGGTTTAGACAAGTAATTCACCATATTTATCTTTTTGGTACTCTACTGACGTGTTTCAACACCAATCCAAGATCAGTTCTCATTTGAGCCATTTCTTCACGAATCTCATCTGTGGCTGGGTTGTATGTGGATTGCATTATAAAATTGTTTCTCCCAGTATCTGACTTCCTAGTGCTCAAAACTTTATTATTTCAGGATATTTCTTTAACTTCTCAGCGATCTCAGCATAAGGAGACTCCCTATAAGAACCACCCGCTATCGTATCCAGTACTGCTTTATTATGATCATCTTCTCCCCAATAGAAGTACTCTTTTAGTGACTCATCATCGATGCGGTGATTTGGGAAATTTCTCAAGAACGAGGTGAACCTATCTCAAAAACTACTAACTTATTCTCCCGGTAGTGCGACAAAGTTGTTCACCATATTTTTGTGGTTTAGATTTTTAGACACTGGGTAGCAACGTTCTAAAAACACATCCATCAATTGATTCGAAGTATAGATTGAGTTGTGGGGAAGCTTAGTAAACCATATAGAACCCTCTCCCGTCTGTGAGAGAGGGAACACTCTTAACCCAATTACGTCCATGTTCATATCAGGACCCCACACAACTCTTACACACCGACCTCACTCTACTGATATGAGCATGTCTGTCCTCAGAATATAGTCCTAAAAAAAACCTCTAGTTGTGAGCATTTGCATAAAAATACTAGTTACCACAAAAGTATGATCCTTTGGTAGAGGAGGTAGGACAAGTGGACCGTCAGAGTAGGTGATGCTTACATTTCCCCTGTAGTACTCTTGAGGGCGTGGAGCGGAAGGATGCCTCCATATTTCACCTTCCCCATGATTTTCAACTAATAATTGATCATAAGCTTCAACCGGTAGTGGAATTTCGCGGTCGAACTCATCCTCAATATAACCCAGATTTTTGTTCACTCTACGCAGTGGACGGTTCAGTTTAGGGTCGGGTGAGAGTATGGGTTCTCCACTACTCCATGTACTTGGCGTACACTGAAGTTAAATCTGCAAGACACAAAAGTAAAGAGAAAAAGTAAAAAATGAAATTGTTGACTAAAATTCGGTAATGTGCTTAAAGTTAATCTAAAAGCCACTTTCCCTTGCAACGGCGCAAAAATTTGATACTCTCAAATATAGTTCTTTAAAAAGAAGTATAAGATGTCGTATAAAGTAAAGAATCCAACTATGAGATTAAAGTCGATTCCACAAGGGAAATAATTTTGACTTAACTTTAACCTACAATTACTTCTATTTAATCAAGTCCTTTTTGAAAACAGGCAATAAAAGGGGGGTTTAAAATAACAAAAGGAATTATATATTTCTAAGTAAAGAAGTAGCAAGTATGCATATTTGATATTTATCAACTGATGAGAGTAACTAGGGAATGAGTGTTCCCATAGGTTCATAATGCGGTAATTCTAGTTATAACAAACCTTTTCTAGTATCTTCCATGCAAAGTGGTAAGTTATGTATCCCTAATTCCTTGGTCCGGCAACTAGGGAATTTCACTCCACATCTTGGTCCGGCTATGTGTGTATGCTTTACTAACCCTAACCTATACCTCATATTAAGCATCATAATCGATGTATGGCTTTGTTGTTACTTCACACAAATCGACAGTAGCCTATTAGATAGTGTATGCTAAATATACGTTCATCATTTTGTTCTTATTATCTAACTCCTTTGTCCGACAAGTAGCAACAAGGCGAGTTCTAACGCGTGCACTTGTTAAAAATATTCTAGAAGAAAGAATTATCAATACATGCAAGACACTATTCTAGAATTGTTATTTTAGTTAGTTTTTACCTTATGGATTAAGTAACCCATGTTAACAAACACACAACTCATATTAATTAGATAAGAATTCATTTACTTACTTTGATGAGATTGAAGAAAATCAAGAAAATTCCTTGAACAAATCAAAGTCTTGCAACAAATGATTTCGAAAAGTAGAATATTTTCCAAAATCTCAAGTTCAACAACTAGGATAAAAAACTGAAAAATACCAAAGAGTCTAACCCCAAAAACGAGTTTTTTACAAGTATTTATAATAATTAATTCCTAACATAAAAAGGAAATCTATTTAAGGAAAATCTTTACAAAAATGCGTCTAAGTCGATGGCCGAACCGACGGACCATCAAGGCCACGACGGACCGTCGAGGCCTCCCGTCGTTCCATACATTGAATCTTTTTCATTAGTTTTGTTCTCAAACTCATTGTTTCCATTGACGAGCAAGATGATGGTCCATTGAATGCACAATGGTATGTCGATGTATTCTGTTTCTCCACATGTAGAATCTTTTCAAGACGGGTATTGGGTCTACTTTCTGTTAGCAATGACGGATGTGCAGGATGGTCTGTTGTGGAGATGACAGTCCGTCGATAGCTTCTGTAGCCCCTCTCTTTTTTCATAATTCCCCGATCTACCTTAAGAAACATTTACCTCAGACGACGGTTGCCACCTACGGACCCTCGAGGGGTCGACGGATTGTCGATGACTCCGTAGCTCATCACTTCTGCAATTTCAACACAATATTTCGCATTTACATTCTTGACAGTTGTCCTGCAAAGGAAGAGAAAAAGACATCAAAAATACTAATAAAAGGCCTTATAAACACACTAAACTTAAGGAAAAAGCATTTAAAGTACCGTGAAACACGGTATATCAACATCAAGCAAGGGACAAAAGTCAACCAAGACAAGACACAACATACTTTACTTTAACACATAATACATGTCATTCTTAAGTCACTTAGTTATAAGCATTATCATCTTTAATTCATACTATATAATACAATATAATCATCAATATAACCATTATAGACTCATATAGTCAAGTAGAAACAACAATGCATCAACCCTTACTCTACACATACAAGCACATAGTTATAGTCTACATGATTTCCTAACATACATAGAAAGAACACATACTTTCACATTACTTCATAACTATATACACATACTCATAATTCACATAAAACAACTATACCAACAATCATAGTACTTAAAGTAGTGCCGACAAGGCCATAATCATCATATTGCATTAATTAACGCCAACTAGGCCACATCAGTTCAAATAGCACAACCACCATAAGTGGACCATAACAATATCAACATAATTAAAGTCTAAGTAACATAAAATAAAATGAATTATGTCAGCATACCACCACTCTATATTACCACTTCAACTTCAAGGCTAAATCATCCAATTCGACCACATGGCCCTTACCCATGGTCATAAAAAGCAATTCAACATAATTATAACAATATTCATGAAATTATGTCTAATTACTAGATATTCATCAATATAATGTAACTTAGATATCAAGATACTATAATCATTACATCAATGAAAAGCCTATATGAAACCACATTAGAGTTCATAATCCCTTTGTCAATATCAATTCAATAAGCGTAATATTCAACAGATCTAGTAATGTATCATATTCAATTGATCAAATTTAAACATCATATAAACCAATTAACCATAATCAATACATGAATCAAAAGCTCATAACTATCTACACATGAATTCATCAAACTCACACCATGATCACATAACCCATATTTTAGTCACATTGAGAGATTTGTGAAGGTCAAGGGTTCATGGATAATTTCATTGGGAAACATAAAGTAAATATCAATATTATCATACCTTAATGTTTGAAAATGTTTCATGCAAGAACCAAAGAGTTAGAGTATAAATTGGACTTTTCATCTTTTTGAAATCTTTAAAAATCATCTTTGCAATTGGCTCTAAGGTAATAAAAATCCTTAGATGAAGAAGTCCCATACCTTATTTGAAGAACCCAACTAAAAATGAACAAGAAACTCCATTGAAAAACCATCTTCAAGATCCATCTTCACCTTGAACTCTCATGGCAGTTTTTGAAGAAACTTTGGGACGGAATGTGTTTTGATTTAGGTGTTAGGGTTTTAATGAGAGTTTAATGACTTATGTACTCTTAATATACCCATTAACACTAAAAAAACATTCCAAATAATAATTGGGGCTTGGAGTAAATTTACAACTTCACTCCTCAACTTAGCATAAAATAGGCACGAAACACACACCACCATTGACCCTAGCATCGACGGTTCTTGGTCTAACCCAACCCCGTCGATGGGGTCGCGTGGGTTTCTCCTGTAACTCTGAAGCCTTCCACCTTTCACGATCCATTGACGCCACCCATTGACGGGCCATCGCCTGGTCGTTGTTTAGGTCGTCGATTCTTACTGCCTGGCAGTGCTGAGCTCCAAGTTGGGGTCCTTCTTTAGAGCCCCTTTATTGGTCCTATGTGGACTTGTACCTGGAAGTTTCATAACCAAGCCTGATTTTACAAAAGTTTAGAACCTACCACATGATTTAAACCCAAATCGAACACCTAAAACTCAAAAAAAACATACATAGACACAAAAGGACATTTCAAAGAAAACTTTTCTAGTGTCATCGACATTTTTGGATGTTTTACCTCTAAACTTCACAAAACTTTACACAATTCCTATATAGACTATAATAAATCATTTAAGGACCTTATT
Organism: Solanum peruvianum; assembly: GCA_027705065.1. Classification (NCBI taxonomy): domain Eukaryota; kingdom Viridiplantae; phylum Streptophyta; class Magnoliopsida; order Solanales; family Solanaceae; genus Solanum; species Solanum peruvianum. The sequence goes on from JAKWJD010001757.1 coordinate 20,345,022, forward strand.
ACATCATAAATCACATATAAATACATAAAACCACATATGAGGTACAGAGGTCACTTAGTCGTCCAACGTCTTGGTTGTCCCTTAACTTTTGACTTCCAATGAACCTAAACTCTTACACAATGCCCCAAACCCACATTATAAACCATTTTACGTGTCACATTCAGGTCCTAGACCCTATATGTGACCGGAATCATTAACCTCTCAGAGGTAGCAGACAAGCCTTTTCTTAGCATTCATCACAATCATACTGTTAAACATAGCAGAAAGTCCAAAACTTTTTAACTTTACTGTAGTTTACTTATACTTCATATAATTATTGCATTAGAGTCATATATTAATAGCTCAAAATATACAACCATGTATTAAAAGATTGAACAATTGAAATGAAGAATTGATAATATTATTAATAGTTACCAAACCAACCTTAATACGGAAGCTTGAACAAATATTTGAAAGGAAACGCTAGGGAAAACATCCACTAGCTAGGTTGAATCTACTAAAGCTAGAGTAAAATCGTAGGCACACTCGAACTCAAGAGAACCTATCAAAGTCTGGAGTTACTAGTCCAAATAACTTCAATTGATCATCAATCTTCTTCCAGGACCTGCACCTATAAAAATAGTAATAGTATATGAGTTATTACACACTTGTACTAAGTATGGGTGCATGTACATAAACTCATAAGGAATATACATGATCAAGGAAAGCTCTTCCTATAGCAACATGCCATTTTTGGAAAGTGAAGTCACTTTACTTTCCTAATTCATTATTTATGAATCATGCTATGAATATGAAATATTTTCATGCATTTAAAGGACACAACTCATTTTATATATGAACATAAAACCTTGGAATCATGGGCATAATTTAAAAACAACTCAAACGAAAATTAATATTTTTACTCCCCCTTAGGTCGAGAGCTCCTTAATCTAGACTTTTTTTATTTTTAGTCTTTTCTTCTTGTTGTTGTATAGTTCAATGATCTCATTTAATACTATGTTTTACTTATAAGTGCAATGATTCATTGTACTCTCATTAGTACAATGAATCAAGTAAGTAATCCAAAAGACTTAGGAAATGATTTGACAACCCTACTTACAAATTTTTCTTTCCATTCTTGTTAAATAGGGCATGAAGTCTTTATATGCCAATCTTTATTGTCTATAACCATTACTTGATCATTTGCATTATATAAAGATGTTGCGGCATATATTTATTTTGTATGCCCATTCTTTTATCTGTCACAACTCACGACCGGAGTCTAGACCCAAGAGGAGACGGGCGTCGTTGACCTCTCAAAGGTCGAAGACAATCCAACTTTCATCACCATTACTTCACCTAGGTTAATTATAGACAATATTGAAATTTTTATTTACCTATTTCATAAGAAACATATTCTACTTACCATCATAGGCGTTCACCATCAACCATCTAATATTAAGATCATCAAATGAAAGGAATAGTTCAATACTGCATTAAACATAAACTTGCCAAAACGAAACCATAACAATGTTTGGAACAATATGGGAAAGAAACGCTAGTGGAACATACTACACTATCTCAAACCTATATCTAAGCTAGAATATAATGGGCAAACGTCCTTGAAAGCATGAGGGCCTACCAAGTCTGGATGAATGCGCCACATCCGAATAGCTTCAACGTCGACCTGTAAGCTCTAACGTCCTCCTGTGCCTGCACCAAAAAAAGTGAAGTTGTATGGTATTATTACACACTTGTAATAAGTATGGGTATATGCAATCAGACACCAAGGACATGCATGATTAAGAAGATTTGTTTCCTATCAATATGAATTATGGAAAGTCAAGTAAGTGGGTCTTGCTAACATCATTCTTTCATATGACATGAGATTTCGGAATCATGGACTTAACACTAGGACTTCCCAAAGTGAGGGCTCAACATATAAGACCTAAACTAGGGAGCCTCCTTTAGCAAACACAAAGTTTGCTTCATTCATTATTAGTTGGTTCATTTTCAATCATTCATATACTAGTGCAACCACAAGTCATACCTAGGATGTAGTTTAAGACTCTCATCGGGTTCCTTCTGCAATGACCAAGAATAACCAAATGTCATTACTTAAGTCTAGGTCACCTCTTGATTATCCTATCCTAACACCTTTGGTGTCATTCATTTAATTATGTGTATTCTTTGAGGTTTGCCTCATTCTTTCTTTGGGAACTTTAACCTTAATCGACATAGATTATGTGAGCATCATGAAATCAAGTGTGCAATCCCCATATCAAAAAGACATGCAATCACTGGCCAATGTGGACCGAAACATGCTAGCTTATATAGGGAATTGAACCCTTCTAGATCCCTATATTGGCAATATAGGTTCAAAGACTAGGAGATATAAGGAGAGTCATACCCGGCATGCCGGACAATCTCATCTCATGAGAGTTACTAGAACCTCCGCCCTTTCCGAAGGAAGGCATCACCGCTCATAACTAGCCTATCGGTGCTCAGTATAAAGTTCGAATACATTCAACTCATACGTCATGGAAGTTATCCCCTAGAATGAGGACATCATAGATCATTAGATGATTTTTCATCTCATCATTAGTATTAAGTATGCATTAACTTCAACACTTTCATTAGAGTGTTCTTAGACTTGTCTCTTCATGAACTTTACAATTTCATAGGTGAGTAGGTTTTGGTAACATTTACGTAGGCTCATTTGAGATTGATCTCATCTTTCACATTAGCCTCCTATCATATTGTCACCTCAGTCATTAACTTTAACATATTTGCTTTTCATAATTAATCACCTATTTACCTGAATGTTGATTTAGTCATTTGGCAATGCACTTGGCCATTTAGTGTGTTTCACACTATTCCTTAACCCTTGTAGGGTTACATCATTTTGTCGCATACATCTTAGGCTCACTTACTTTTAAACGTCTGCTAGACTTATGAGTTCATACATACAAGCCATGAGGCGTCATACGTAGTTTGTCTTCATGTTACCCATGATTATGTGGTACAAGGCTTATGTATCTTGTAGATATGCCGTGATATTGATTTCGATCTTTAGAGGCAGCATTCATTGTATATTTTTTACCCATGACTTATGATTTAATATGGTATTGGGCAAGGGAACCCGATATCGAATCCCTTGAACAACGCGTAATCTTATTTTAAACTTGATAATTGCATTTTACATATTCGGGAGCCCTACAAGGCTAGACCTAACCTTTTCTAGCTCAACTAACTCCCCAAGTCAGTTGGCTTGGCTTTCCTAAGGGTTTAGAGATCTAGTTCTTAGCGCATCAATCCGTGTAAACCCGATCTAATCGTAGAATTCTAGACACATTAAATATTACTTAACATACCATTTTTTAGTGTTGTTACATTCTTCCCTCCATTAGGATTATTCGTCCCCGAATGGCACTTCTTATAATCTAGCACAATGTAAGTTATATCATAATATATTCACTATGCACAGTCAAGCAATAGCAACAAAGAATGGAGATATAAGGAAACTTTGACTTAAGTGTAGGAAATCTAACCTCAAGGACTTAAAATAAGAGGATAGCGGGATCTCATATCGGCCTCGGCGTCTCATGAAACACCCTCACCAAGATAGATCATTCACACAATACCTTCATTATGGCAACCTCGTACTTCCTCAGCCGCTTGACATCTATGTCTAAAATCTCAACAGGTACCTCCTCATAGGACAAGTCTTCATCAACCACCAAACCTTCAATACGTAGAATCGGTGTTGGATCACCTAGGAACATCTTTAACATTGATAGATGAATGACTGGATGAACAGAAGATGGTTCCGCAGGCAATGCCAACTCATAGGGCACTTTACCCACACCTTGTAGGATCTCATATATCCCAACATACCTCGGACTCATCTTTCCGTTCCTGCAAAGCCTCATCACCCCCTTCATAGGTTATATCTTCAAATAGACCTTGTCACCAACATCAAATTCTAAGGTCCATTTTTTGTTGTCTACATAGGATTTCTGCCGACAGTACGTCGTAGCCAACCTATACCCATAACCCTAACCTTTTCTAAGGCCTCATGATTGATCTCTGAACCCAAAATGTATGACTCTCAAACATCGAACCACCCTATTGGTGACCAACACCTTCTACTATAAAGTGCCTCAAACGGCGTCATTCTAAGGTTGGAGTGATAACTATTATTATATGAGAACTTTCTCAAAGGCAGATGGTCATCCCAACTACCTCTGAAGTCAATGACACACGCTCTCAGCATGTCCTACAATGTCTGAAAGGTGGGCTCTGCTAACCTATCAGTCCGAGGATGAAAGGAAATACTAAGCTTTACTTGCGTGGTTTATTTCTTCTTGAAGGATATCCAGAAATGTGATGTGAACTGAGCTTCTCTATCTAAAATTATAGACAAACGAATCCCATTCCATATCACAATCTCAACAATGTACATTCTAGCATAATCCTCGTCTCTATAAGTAGACTTTACAGGGATAAAATGGGTACACTTAGTCATCTTGTCCATAATAACCCATATGGAGTCATTCTGTCTCTTAGTCTTCGGAACACAAACAACGAGGTCCATATTGATGGCCTCCCACTTCCAAGTAGGTACCCCGATCATCAGAGTAAGATCTTCTTGCTTAAGATGTTATGCCTTAAACTGTTGACAATTAGGACACTTAGCCACATATTCATCAATTTCATTCTTCATGGCATCCACTAATAGATTTGCTTAAGGTAATGATACATCTTTGTGGAACCTGGATGTATTGAATATTTGAAACCATGGGCCTCTACAACAATTTTGGTCCGCAAATCATCCACATCTTGTACACATAGCCTGTCGTAGTACCTAAGTATGTCGTCACCTCCCAAAAGAAAACACTCATTCATATATACCAACACTGAGTCAAACTCCATCAACACAGGATCAAGATACAGACCCTTTTTTACTTCAACCCTTAAGGATGATTCATAACTAGGATGAACTGAACCACCCCCACTAGTAGAGTCAACTAATTGCACACCTAGTCTTGTCAATCTGTGTATATCTTTCACCGACTCCTTTTTCTCATCCTCAACGTGGGCTGTACTTCCCATGATCATCCTGCTCGAAGCATCAGCTACTACATTAGCCTTACATGGATGGTAGTGTATAGCCATGTCATAGTTCTTCAACAACTCGAACAACCTCCGCTGACGTAGATTTAACTCCCTCTATGTGAACACGTACTAAAGACTTTTTTGAACACATCCACATGCACTCTATATAAGTAGTGCCTCCACAGTTACAGTGAAAACACCACAACTTCAACTCGAGGTCATGAGTGGCATAATTCTTTTCATGAAACTTGAGTTGTCTAGATGCATAAGATTTAACCATAGATGCATCCCAATAAAGAGTGTAATTCTCTCCACACTGAGGCCAAGTAAGCACCGGTGCTGAAGTGAGTTTGTCCTTGAGCTCCTCAAAACTCTTCTCACAAGTCTTCGCCCATTCAAACTTGACTTTATTATTCGTCAAAGATATGATTGGGGCAGCAACTGAAGAAAAACTCTCTACGAACCTGCGATAATAACCAGCCAATCCCAAGAAGCTACGGATATATGTTGGAGTAAGAGGTTTCGGCTAGTTCTTAACAACCTCAGTCTTTCTGGGGTCTACCTCCACACCTTTGTCAATCACAACATGACCCAGAAAGGTCACTGATCTAAGCAAAAGTTTACACATGTTGAATTTAACGTACAATTGATGTTGTCTAAGTACCTGTAAGGTTAGTCTCAAATGTTATTCACGTTCTTCCTTGATCTTAGACTAGATGAGAATACCATCAATGAATACTATCAAGAAAGAGTTAAGGTACACATGAAAGACCTAGTTCATGAGACCCATAAATGTAGCAGGTGCATTAGTGAGACCAAACAACATAACTAGAAACTCATAAAGATCATAACGGGTATGAAAGGTTGTCTTTGGGATATCTCCATCCCTAACCCTAAGATTATGGTACCCTGAACGAACATCAATTTTCGAGAAGAAACTAGACCCTTGGATGAACTTGAATCCCCTTGGTGGGAGAGTCCCTTCTTAAACCTGGGCTTATTCCTAATTTCAGTACTACTCTTCCGTGAAAAATTCTTCGCATCTTGACTTGACTTATTCCCTGGCTTAGTATGCTTCCTCTTCCTATCTTCCTCCACTTGTTGTACACGGACCATAAGCATGGAAAGAAACATGCTATAATGTAGCATAGATTCCCTACACTCCTTGAGATTCTCAGCAATCTTAGATCCAGTGTAAATAGGAGGATTCCTCCTCGTGAAGTCCCTTAACCTACTAGCCATGGTTCTTGAAGGTGTGTTCTCACTAGGAATACGTTGTTAATGCGCCAAGGCTGTCATAGCCTGAGCTTGTAAAATAATAGCTTGGGCCATCTGTACTAAGGTTGTCCCCACTTCTCCATCTGTCAACCCAGGTTGGTTAACAGGCATCTCCATCCAGCAGCTAGAGCCTGGGGAGGAACTTGATTTACCTTAGCAACTGCTCCTCCAATCTCTTCGCCTGTGTTTCTCCTCGTATTCATCTATCTGAAACTCAAGAGTTGATATTAGATATGCTCTTAACACAAAGCAATCAGACATTAGAGAAGGCACACTAAGATTACAAGAAGGGAAGTTTCCTACACATCATGCAGTCTATAAATCAGGATAGTGGTGCACTTCACTACAATGACTTAGAAACTACTCGATGTGGTTGATGTGAACTTCTTATCCTCGGAAGTTAACCTAACACTCTAATACCAATTTTGTGATGACCGAAGTCTAGAACTCAAACGATACTGGCGTCGTTGACCTAGCAGAGGTCGTAGACAAGCCTACTCGCGTCACCGTTACTTCATCTCGGTTAATTTTAGCAGAAAATTTGATCTTTTTATTTACTTATTTCATATGAAACATATTCTACTTAACATAATAGTAGTTCACCATCAACTAATCAAATAAAAGGAATAGTTCAATAATGCATTATACGTGAACTTACCAAAAAAACACCAATACAATGACTGAAATAATATGGAAAAGAAATGCTAGTGGAACATACTCTACTATCTCAAACCAATATCTAATCTAGAATATAATGGGAAAAAATCCTCAAAAGGATGAGGACCTACCAAGTCTGGATGAATGCTCCATGTCCGGATAGCTTCAACGTCGACTTGTAAGCTCTAACGTCCACCTGTTCCTGCACCTAAAAATGTAGAGTTATATGGGCTTAGTACACACTTGTACTAAGAATAGGTATATGAAAGAACACACCAAGTACATGCATGATTTAAAAGATCACTTCCTATCGACAAGAATTATTGAAAGTCAAGTCAGTGGACTTGCCAATTTCAGATTAAGAAAGTCATGCCATTAGAGTAACATGAATCATCATACTTATCATTTTGCAAACAGCACATAACATATTACACATATCATATCAAAATGTTAATATCATTCTTTCATATGCCATGAGACCTTGGAATCATACACTTGACATTAGGGCTTCCCAAAATGAGGGCTCACCATATAGGACCTTACCTACGCATCCTCCTTTAGCAAACATACAGTCTTCTTCATTCATTTATACGTACTTCATTTTCATTTATTCATATACTAGGGCACCCACCATTCATACCAAGGATGTAGTTTATGACTCTCATCGGGTTCGTTGTGCAATGACTAAGAAAAACCTAGTGTCATTACTTAAGTCTAGGTCACCTGTTGATTATTCTATCCTAACACATATCCTTCATTTCATTATGTGCATTCTTTGAGGATAGCCTCATTCTTTAGTTTGGAAGTTTAACCTTAACCGACATAGATCAGGCAAGATTCATGAATCCAGTGTATAATCCCCACACCAAAAAGAGGTGGAATCACCGGCCAAAGTGAAACAATGTTAGCTAATATAGGGAATTGAACCCTCCAAGATCCCTATATTGGCAGTATAAATTCAAAGACTAGGATATATAAAGAGCCCATACCCGGAATGTCATACAGTCTCATCTCATGAGAGTTACGTCAAGCTTTGCCCTTTCCGAAGGAAGGCATCACCACTCATATCTAGCCTATCGATGTTCAGTATAAAGTTCTATTACATTCAACTCATACATCATAGAATTTTGATTCTAGCATGAGGGCATTATAGCACCTTAGATGATTTCTTATTTCATCATCAGCTTTATGTATGCATTAACATCAATACTTTTATTAGAGTGTTCATAGAGACTGGTCTCTTTATTAACTTTAGACACTCAGAGGTGAGTACGTTTTGGTAACATTTACTTTGGATCATTTCAGATTACTCTCATCTTTTACATTAGCCTCTTATCATGTTGTCACCTCATTCATTAACTTTAACACATTTTCTTTTAATAATTACTCACCTCTTCACATTAATGTTCATTTCATCATACGACAATGCACTTGGCCATTTAGTGTGTTTCACACCCTTACTTAACCCTTCTAGGGTTACATCATTTTATCACATACATCTTAGGCTCACTTACTTCTACATGTATGCTAGTCTTATGAGTCCACACATACAAATCTTGAGGATTCATTCATAGTTTCTGTAAATGATTCATGTTTCCCCAAGATTATGTGGTACAAGGCTTATGCTTTTTGTAGATATGACAAGATATTGATTTTAGACATTTAGAGGCAGCATTCATTAAATTTTTTTTACATATGACTTATGCGTCAATACGAAATTGGGCAAGGGAACAAGATTTCGAATCCCTTGAACAACCCTTAATCTTGTTTTAATTAGATAATTTACTTCTTCATATTAGAGATCCCTACATGGCGGGAGACCACCTTTCCTAGCTCAGCTAACTCCACAAGTTAGTTGGCTTGGCCGTCACAAAAGTTTAGAGGTCTTGTTCTACGCGCATCAATTCCTGTGAACCCGATCTAATCATAGGCATTCTAGACAAATTAAGCATTAATTAGTATATCCATTTATAGGGTTGTTACATTATCCCCCCCCCACTTAGGAACATTCGTCCTCAAATGACACTTCTTATAATCTAGCATAAGGTCAATCATATCATAACATTTTCACTATGCATAATCAATCAATAGCAACAAAGAATGGAGAGATAAGTTAACTTTGACATAAGTGTAGGAAATATAACCTCAAGGACGTAAAAGATGAGGATATCGGGATCTCATATCGTCCTCGGCCTCCCACGTAGAACCCTCACCACGATAGATCCTCCACACAATACCTTCACTGTGGCAAACTCCTTGTTCCTCAGCCGCTGGACTTGTCTGTCTAAAATCTCAACTGGTACTTCCTCATAGGAAAAGTCTTCATCAACCCCCAAACCTTCAACAGGTAGAATAGACGCTGGATCACCTCAGCACTTTTTGAACATAGATACATGAAATACTAGATGAACAAAAGCTAGCTCTGTAGGCAATTCCAACTCATGGGACATTTCACCCACACACTATAGGATCTTATATATCCCAACATACCTCAGACTCAACTTCCCTTCCTGCCAAACCTCATCACCCTCTTCATAGGTGATATCTTAAAATAGACCTTGGCACCAACATCAAACTCTAAAGGCCATTTTCTGTTGTATGCATAGGACATTTGTCGAATGTACGCAGTAGCCAAACTGTCCCTATAACCCTGATCTTTTCTAAGACCTCATGAATGATCTCAAAATGAAAAATGGTGACTCTCAAACCTCAAACCACCAACTGGAGACCTACACCTTTTAAAATACAGTTCTTCAAACGGCGCCATCCCAATGCTAGAGTGATAACAGTTATTATATGAGAACTCTATCAATGGCATATGGTCATCCCAACTACCTCTGAAGTCAATCACACACGCTCTCAATATGTCCTCCAATGTCTTAATGGTGCGCTCTGCTTGCCCATCAGTTTTTGGATTAAAGGCATACTATTCTTTACATGTGTGTCTAAGTTCCTCTATCAGAAATAATAGACAAAGGAAACCCATGCTATCTCACAATCTTATCAATGTAGAGTCTCACATAATCCTCGGCTCTGTAGGTAGAATTTATAGGGATAATGTGGGATGACTTAGTCATCATGTCCACAATAACCCACATGGAGTTATGATGTCTCCTAGTCTTCGGAAGACCAACAACGAAGTCCATATTAATGGCCTCCCACTTCAAAGTCGGTACATCTATTTCAAATCCCTTGAACAACACTTAATCTTATTTTAAAATTTATAATTGGATTTTCAGATCTGGGAGACCCTAGTTCGATTCCCATAAACCCCATAATATTTCTTTCTTGTTCTCATCTCCTTTTTTGTTTTAAGGCAAGGAGGTTGTTGGTTCAATCCCCCTCAAGCTCATTATTTTTTTTAATTCATCTCTTAACTTAATCATCTATCAAAGAGGTTGTGGGTTCAATCCCCACTCTCTACATTTATTTTCACCTTTATTTTTCTCCTAACTCTCTCACCTATTCAAGAGGTGTGGGTTGAATTCCCACTCACCACATCTATTTTTTCTTGCATTTTCTCACAGTATTTTAATGAAATTTTCATTTAGTGAGGTCATGGGTTCAATCCTCAATTGCCTCACATTTTTTTAAAAAAAATAAACGAAGCTCATTTTTTTAAAAGTTGGCCGAGACTAAAATTTCCAGCAGGCTAGAAATTTAGTCTCTTCCAATCCATTTTTGTCTAAATATTTTGTTGATTTTTTTGTAGCTGTCATGTAATGATGTCTTGGGTTCAATCCATAGTGATTTCACTCAATTTACGTTCATTTTTTGTTTCATTTTGTACCACTTTTTTGGTCCTAACCCAACCTACCAAATTCTGGAAATTTGTTCACTATTTTCAGCTATTTTTTATTATCATTCATACGTTAATTCTTAAGGAATTTCGTGGATCATTTGGTGCATCTTTATGTTTAATCTTTTTATTATTATATTCAGCCAAGAATTACAATTATATACAGAAACATTACACCACTTTTACACCTCATGATTTACACAAACATTCGCACATAAAATTCAACCATAAAAACATATCATTTTTCACATACTTTCGGTTAGCATAACATAGCATGCTTACAATTCCAAAAAGATAATCATGAACACATTATCACAAAAATAAGACTTCATACTTAAATTACCAGTTAACATACCAGTAAAATGATCTCTAACCTATTTCACATTGGCCTCAAAGAGATACTACGGACAAGGAGTTCGACAAGAACAGGAACAACCCTAGTTTCAAGATTCGTTGAATTCATGGGAGAAAATATTCTCTTGGAGAAAGGAGTCTAGGAGAGAAAACCATACCTTAATTTGGTGTTTTTCAACACTCAAACTTTCTGTCCAAAACCCTCTCCAAACTCACGTCCAAATCCAGCAACTTCAACAGAATTCGACGGAAACCTTACTTTTTGCTTCACATTTTTGGTTTGCTTGTTTGTTTATTTTTTTTTTGTAAGTTCTTCAAGTGTGAAGAAATTTGGTTGTGTTTTATGTTCTTGTTCTTTTTTAGTAGATATAATGTGATAAGAAAAAGGTTTGATCATGAAAATGAGAAGATAGACGTTAGAAGTGAGACGTTCCTTAGGATAAGGAGTTTAATTTTAGACTTAGTAAAAAATAAGGTTTTGTTAAATTATTAAATCAGATTCAATTTAATTACATGTGAAACCACAATTATTACCTTACAAATATTATGATATTAATATCCACTTACATTCACATGGGCGTCGCTTCCGTCAAGGTTCAAACCAGTGACGTCCCCATCATGAAAATGAGTCCGTTTAGGTTGACCCTACCCAAACTTCCCCATTAATTAATAATTTAATTCATAATAATATCATTTTCCTTTTTATTAAATCATTATTTAAATATTAATTAATTAAATTAATTTACCAATATAAATAATCAAGTTAAATCATTGCTCCCACCTAGGTTTCAACCTAGGTGGAGCAAGATTTTTCTCAATGGGCAATTTTGGACCTTTCTACCGAAAATGTTCCTCCATCTTATTAATTAAATATTAAATTACATATTTAGGGTATTTGCGATAATACCCTTATCCTGGAAAAATATCATTTTACCCCTAGACCCTCCAAACTTAAGATTTGTCATTTTTAAATCTGGTAAAGACTCATCCGAGTAAATCTTCCTATTCGGGAGCCCTACATGACTTGACCAAACCTTTCCTAGCTCTACTAATTCCCCAAGTTAGTTAGCTTGGATGTCGCAAGGGTTCAGAGGCCTTGTTCTACGCGATTCTACGCGAATCAATCCATGTGAACCGGGTCTAATCATAGGCATTCTAGACACATTAATCATTACTTAACATATCCATTTTTAGGGTTGTTTCATTATTATTTGCTTAATATAAAGATGTTGGGGCATATATTGATTGCTATACCCATTATTGGTTTTGCTCTCTTTATTGGCATAAGCCAATAACTCTAAAAACTGAATTCCTATCAAATAATGATAATTTTGATATACTTGTGCTTTTAGTTACTTAGTTCACTTTGAACTTACATTTCTTCTTAATTGATCTCATGTTCACTTTGAACATACTTCTCTTCTTTTATTTCTTAATTACTTAAAGAAATCTTTAGCATTAACCGACATAGATCATGTGAGATAACATGAAATCCATAGTCTTCCCCACACTAAAAATAGGTGTTTCACCGGCCAAAGTGAAATTGAATTCTTCCTAGCTTTCTTAGGTTGATCAAGTAGCTATTGACCTATGCTGGAAACATAGTTCAAAGATTAGGAGAATATGTAGACCCTTATCCACCTTGGTAGTAGTGTCATCTCATGAGGCTTACATGTGCTTGCACAAGCTCATTGGTTGTCTATTGGTGCTTAGCTTAATTTACCATACTTTACAAATTTTAGAGTTGATGCATACATTATGGAACCTTGCTTCTAGTATGAGGTACGCTTAGCTCGGTGGATGACTTGTCATCTTGAATGTGAACTTAATATTACATTATCATTATAGTGTGAATAAGACTTGTCTCACGATTTCTAACACCCTCTTAGATGAATGTTTTTAACATAATTGTTTGGGTGAAAGTTAGCCTTCCGTCACTTCCTTTAACACCCCATTCTATGTAAATTTCATAGATCATAAGCTTTTAGTTATTTCTCATCTTATCTTGTTCAATGTTATTTGGTGGTCTTGTACCATTCTATAATGTGCTACTATGTTAACAAGTTCATTTAGATAGGGTTTGTTAGGACTTGTCTCAATCATTACCCTGCCCTAGGTTATGAGTTCATTGAGTTACAACTTTTTAAGAAAATCATTAATACGTATCTCGCCTTACAAGAAACATCATAATTTACATTGTCCATATAAGATTTGTATGACTTAGTCATTGACCAATACTATATCATATTTTGGAAATAATATTGCTAGTCAATTTATTGGCATAACCTAAACTTTCACAAAACATTATTCATGAGAATGGCATTAGCCAAGTCAATTAACTTCGTGTATATACTAAAGTAATCTCATCATTTTAAGCAAGCCAACTTTTGACATTTGATTAGCTTATAAGAACAATTTCATTTTCTCAAACACAATTGTCATGTAACTCATACTCTAATCATACGTATCTAACCTATATGTCTCATTCGACATTGTCAAATCATAAAAACCTACACATAATGATAAATTAGCACCACATAACAACAACATGCTCGAGATTTGGATTATACATACTACTAGAATATGAAATAGGGAGAACTTTGGAGATAATCATTCAAAAATCTCATTGGGAACAACCCTAGTTTTGTTTATCTTGAATTCAAACCATTTGAAAAGCCTCCTGGGGAAAAGAATCTAATATAAATAACTCATACCTTATTGTAGATTTGAATATACAAATATCACCCTATACTTTGCACGATAATCTTGAAGAATTACCTTGAAAATGCCTGAGGAGAACCGATCTGTTTTTCTTAGCTTGTTCACTGTTTTCTTATTCAGTCGAGGGTTTCTATGGATAACGTGAGTCTAAGTCTTTGGAATTGATTATTGACTAGTTCAACTTAGGCTACTTAACCTAATCAAATAATCAATTAGCTAATTACCAAAATGTCCCTCTTGAATGGACTAAATATAGGAGAGCACTTGACTTAGCCAACTCTTAAAATTTGCTAAGGGTTCGGGTAACATATTTGTTTTTAAATTAATTGATTAAGTTTCTAATTTAATAATTAAGTGACCTAGGGTAATTTATAAAGTACCTCTAAGTCATTAGCACCATGACCAACCTCTTTGGACCATCCTAGGTTAGGTACTAGGAGGTTTCTTTTGTTAGTTACTCGGCTAGTGTACCCCGATTAGGTCTTAGGATTTTGGGCAATCTAGTTAGTTTATATTAGTTAGTCCTAGGTTAGTTATCTAGTTAGGTAAGTTAGTTAGATCCTAGGAATGTTTAGGAAGCTAGGCCCCATGTGGCTTTACCCATACGCACACCTGCCCCTAACCGCCCTAATCGAACTCGATTGGGGCTTGGTCCCTTGTCTCTTGCACATGTGTTGCTGCACATTTCTTGTCAAAGGACCCTAACTATGTCCTTGAGCACTTCTTAATCTACATGATCATTTTAAATGATCATGTTCTATGGTACCTAGGATTGGCACTTCGATGTCTCATACCTAATGTGTGTAAGCGATAAAATCAAAAATTTTATCTTATGGTCTTAATTGCATTTACAATTCCTAAACAAGATTTGGTTGGAGCGTTTAAGCATCTTATTTTTAACTTTAAGTTACTTATTAATACATAGAAATAGGCTAACAACCTTATGCCAATCTTTTCTATCATGCCTAATATTACTCAATATTGGGCATAGGGATACCAATGTACCCCAATACATTTTCTTAATACCTAATAAACCCTTCACTAGACAAGTACATTTTCTGGATTGTTACATTAGGACCTTAGATCATCACGACAACCATGTTAGGCTCTAGCTTAACCTAAGTCATTTTCGGGGTCTTACACTGGAGTTTCTGATCTTGTGAAGGATGAGTTCCATACGGAAAAGATCCATAATGAATAAAACAAGACTTGATGATCAAAAGATGACCTGTTTCTATGTTCTTTAAGCTAACAAGGAAGAAAATCTTGATGAACATGCTGATATTTTGTAATCTCTTGTTTTGTAATGAGTTCCTTATGTGTTGTTCATGATAGCTTTAGTTAGGCTTCTCCCAAGTGGTGGATGGTTTATTTATTTGAGAATTTGTTTAGAGTTTTGAAGTTATTTTCTCTTTTTATTTTATATAAATCAACATTGAGAGTTAGAGTTTTCTAGTAGAATGATGCATGTATTAGAGTCTTCTGTGAAAATGAGTTTCCAGACGTTCTCATCATGTTATGCATGTTTATTTATATTCTTGTTAAAACATAAAAATGAGTTTTCATAAAGTTGTGTTTCTTATGTTGATGAGTATATATGAAAAATTGCCTAAATATTGCATGAGTTAGAATGTTTAAGATGCTTAAATGTTTCTTTGAAAATATTGCAAGATTGTTCTTTTATGAGAAATATGGATGATGTGCTTAATAATCTTGAAGTGATAACAATGCGATTTAGACAAGGAAGTTCCACCAATATGAAATGAGAGATGTGAAGTGCTGATACATGATGAGTTTTTGAATGTTGTTTCAACCTCTTTATTGTTCTTTGAGCATTTTTTATGGATCTAATGTTTATCCCAGCTATGTGTGTTTACTATATTTTCGTATGAATGATTTTGGGCTGCTAGTATTGATTCATACCTTTGTGTGTTTTAAGTGATATTCGAGGATGAATTTTCTCAAATCGGGGGATAATGTAATGACCCTAAAATGAAATAGGATGACATATATCTTCACGTGTGTTTCATGAGTTAATAAACTTGTATAATTATAAAAAATGACTTTAGATGTTAGTTTAGTAATTTTAGAATTGATACGTCAAGAGACGTCAATGAGATTCTGAACTTAGTTAATTAAGTGCTAGTGTGTTCTAATGTACGGTCATTGGGTTGGGGTGTTTTTTGGAATATATTAATTTTAAAGGAGACCTTAGTACTTATTGAAACATGTGTAGGGGGTAAATGTCTGGATACGACTCCCCAAAAACCACCTTAAGGCTCCTTGAAGATCCAAAATTGGGAAAAAAGATGTCAAAAGAGCTTGAGTTATGGGGGGCAACTACACACTTTAACTCGTTTGACACCATATAAACCAGATCCGTAGGTCAAGAATTAGAATAGGGAGACTTAGATCCCATATCCAAGTATCTAATCAAGACCACAGGGCGTCAGGATAGTCAGTAACCCCACGTATAGTCTATAGCTGGGGGTCGTAAGTCACCTCTGCAGTTCTGTCTTAAGACACAACCACAACAAAATAAACTTTTAGCACCATTAATATTGATATTAATAAAGAGTGCTAAAGTCTTTACTGGCATTAGTTAATTAACATTAGAACCAATGTCGTTAAATAATTTAGTAACAAATACAAAGATTGCTAATTGCCACTAAAAATATATGTATATGTAACAGTAATTAAGAACTAATTACCGCTAATGATCCATTTTTATGTAGTGCATAACCAATTGAATGGTTGTTTCCAAGAATCCACCCTTGGCTTATTTATTACGGGGGTCGTTTATCTATGTTTAAGGGTAGTTTATGTATGTTAAAATAGTTAAAACTCCATTTTGAATTCATTCTTCAAAAATCAAAACCCCTATCCTAAAGAATGTTCTCTAGAATACCACTAAAAGGTCAAGACCAAGTTCAATCTAGAAGAGGAAATTCAAGTGATTTCTTCTTCAATTTTCACTGGCTTTGAAATATTAAGATATTGTGATCCTTTATCTTGGGAATGTTCCACCCTAGAGTCTATCTCAAAATAATTTTTAAGTTTATAAAGATTGTCAAAACCATCAATTCTTACTCAACACTCATGGGTTATTGCATCAAACACTTCCAATGGATAAAGTTATATTACATTAATTGCTAATTTATGATTATAAGGTGTAAAAATATATGAACCCACTATTTCATTAAATTCCTAAAGTTGGCTTATAAAGTGGGTTTTATGATTATGATTAGAAATTGTTAGAATTCAGCTTAGATTGTATTGTATTGTGGATATCTATTGCTATCTTTGTCTAATTATGATGAATTTTTTTAGACTTGGGTGATTGTGATCATTGCTTTGGGAAGAGTAAGTTTGCCTAATTCTCTTATTATATCAGAATTGTTCTTGTATGGTTTGGTCCACTTTTGGTTGTTGTGTTTACTTATTGTTTATGTATTGTGATCATGGCCTTGAAGGCATTATATGATGTGTTTGAGAATTAGCATGATGATGTTTATTTAAATGTATATTGTAGAGGTATTCATGTGGTCTGTAGGAGATATTGTATAAAGTATTATGGTATTGTTATTTGAAGTATGATTCTCTCATATTTTTAATATCTGTTGAGGGTAGAATGTGCAAGGTCTCTACATTGTGACATTGTATCTTTGTTGGTAAATTTAGGTGCCTCTCCTTGATTCATGAAAGTTGTTGAATGTGATATATTGACTTGGTAGGCGTAGGCATCATTTTCTTGAGTAATGAATGAATTAATGTCTAGAATACTTATAACTAAGAATGGTTCCCTTTATTTAAATGATTAATGAGGCTTCTAGGCTATATCTTGAACAAGTAGACCAAAGAATGGTAACCCTTCTTAATAATACTAAATACCTTGGTGAATGAAAAACCATAAAGCAGTAGACCTTATAATGGTGCATTTTTCTTGTGTGTAATGATAGACATATATATTGTGGATATCTATTACTATCTTTGTCTAATTATGATGAATTTGTTTAGACTTGGGTGATTGTGATCATTGCTTGGGGAAGAGTAAGTTTTCCTAATTCTCTTATTATATCAGAATTGTTCTTGTATGGTTTGGTCCACTTTTGGTTGTTGTGTTTAATTATTATTTATGTATTGTGATCATGGCCTTGAAGACATTATATGATGTGTTTGAGTATTAGCATGATGATGTTTATGTAAATGTATATTGTGGAGGTATTCATGTGGTCTTTAGGAGATCTTGTATAAGTATTATGGTATTGTTATTTGAAGTATGATTCTTTCATATTGTTAATAGGTGTTGAGGTTAGAATGTGCAAGGTCTCTACATTGTGACATTGTATCTTTGCTGGTAAATTTAGGTGCCTCTCCTTGATTCATGAATGTTGTTGAATGTGATATATTGACTTGGTAGGCGTAGGCATCATTTTCTTGAGTAATGAATCAAGTAATGTCTAGAATACTTATAACTAAGAATGGTTCCCTTTATTTAAATGATTAATGAGGCTTCTAGGCTATATCTTGAACAAGTAGACCTAAGAATGGTGACCCTTCTTAGTAATACTAGATCCCTTGGGGAATGAAAAACCATGAAGCACTAGACCTTATAATGGTGCATGTTTCTTGTGTGTAATGATAGACATAGAGATGGTGGGCTGTAACGGTAGAAAACATTCTCTACGAAAGTCAATAAGTTATCCTTATGAAAATTTGTTGGCTAGATCTAATAATGTTTTCCATTGTTTGTAGAAGTGATATGAGACTTCTAGGCATAATCATGGTGCCCTCTCTAGTACATACATGTGATTGAACTACTCTATGGGATCTAAGCCTAGAACCGAGCGGATATGGTTATGATGGCGTCTCTTCTCGTGAAAAACGCAAAGAGTCCAATTAACGTCTTTCGATATCCCTTAAACCATGTTCCAACATGGGTTATGTATTATTTATACACCTTCCACGGTGTGGGTCTTTTACATCGTATTACATCCCTAGCTTATGTGGTCTATGTTGGTCAACTTCTTATTCCCATAACGTGGGATATGCACTCTAGTTATTGGATAGGTTCTACCAAGTGTAGGTAGTAGTATGAGATTGTTTCTTCACATGAAACGAGTTGGCTTTGAAGATATTAAAGTGAGTTCCCTAAGTCTTTACTGATTATTATGTAAAGTCCATTAAATGCATGAATGTTTCCTCAAATGTATTAAATAATGAATGTTTAGTATTGGATTTAGTTGTAAAGGAAAAGTCCTCATATACTATATTCTTGAGGAACACCCAACTATGGTTTGAAGAGGTAATATGGTCTTCCTCTCAATGTCTTACATAGGTGGGTCTTAGGATAAGTTTAGGTGGAGGGTTTCAGGTGATGAAATGGCCTTTTTGACAAAGATGCCTATGATGTGATTTTATCTTATGTGTGAATATTTACTTCTAATATGTCTCTTTGTCACGAACCAAAGTTCACCCTAGAATATAGTGTATCCTTCGAGTTGCCAGAAGGAGTACTCGACCTCTCGAAGGTCTTGTACTAGACCTGAGACATCATTCATTCCATATATGTATATGAAAAGTAGTGGAGAATTTAAATTTTTCACAATAATTGGATAATACTTCAACTCAATCTTTATAGAAAATCATAGGAAAAAGGCTAAGTCTCTTTGTCACGATATTAGACACACCAATATCTTGGGTCACGGCCAATACATAAAAAAATAGAATAACAAAGTCTTGAGAACAAAAGCTAAGCATGACGATGTCCTCGAATCAATTCAGGACATACGAACACTTGCTTCAATGGATTCTAACTCCAAGCTTCACTTTAAGTGACTCCTCTTAATTGTCACCTACACATTTAGAGATAAGACAAAATATATGGAATTAGTACATTTGAATGCACTAAGTATTGCAACCTGCAATTGAAATCATGCTAAAAGGACATATGTATAAAATATACTCTTTTTGGAGAAAACCTCTTACCATAAGTACAAGAAACCACTTCAAGTCAACATAAACACATATAAGTCACAATTCACAATATAACATGACCATCACTTCCAACCATATTTTAACATCCTGGGAGCACCCCCTAAAAGTAACACGACGTACTTTACCTCTCGTAGGTCTTATACAAGCCTATAGTTATCATTTATCGCATTGTCATAGTAAATTTAGCTGAAATTTAAAACTTTTCGTAGCACATCATATGCTAGAAATGTCACTTTATAAAAATGTAATATATCATATTACATACTTAGAATTTAAATCTCTTTTCCATCTTAGACTCAACAATACTAGACTACATTAGGGACACAAACCTTAAAAAAAAATAAGACATAAGTATTACTTTATACACTTTACAGTAAATGAATCATCAGGTTATCCTTGGACTTAAGGATTCCTTGCCTTGAGCTAGGGAATAACATATCAAGCTCCCCAATCATATAGAAATCCTTTAAGAATCCATAATCTATACTTTGCGTAAAGCGTAGACAAGAATGGAGTTAGTTAAAGCATGCAAAAAGTATGGCAACCATGCAAAAACATGAATTTAAAAGGGACATTTTACTTGAAATCATACTTCATGCCTTTTTGAGTAAATATTCATAAAACCTTTATTCAATAGCATTTATGTCATTCACATACTTCATATCGACATATTCAAAATCCGAACATCGTATAAAATCACATATAGGATTTAAGCCACATTTGGGGTCACTTTACAGTAAGCTCCCGTCACATTATAGTGAATCCTTTTCTTTTAACTCATCAACCTCCTGAGTAACCCTTTAGTGATACTTGATGCAACGCATTACCTTATGGTCACAAAGAAATCATACATACCACCTACATAATCTAACACATTTCCTCATAGAAGTATAACACATGACAAGTCAAATTCAAGTCGATCATAAGACATTATAGTAAGTTCTACTCATATTGCACATATATTTAATTGGCTTCACCTAGAACCTTATGAAACCTTACTCATAATCCTACTCAAGGTCAACTAGTGAGATGTATATATGAAGCCCCATAACCTCACACACACTTCGTAAACCTATCATAAGACCGCAAGCCTTAACATCTAATTAATATATCAACATAGAAAGTGAGGACAACTTCATTCATATCAACAACCTTCATCCTGTAGTCATTAAGATCAACATAGCTCATATCATATCATCATGTCGACACTAACACAATGTCATACATGATAACCATAATCATAGACACATGCATTCGGAAACCTTCCTAGGACTTCCCCCAAGTATCACTTGTGCAATGCATACGTGAAGTCCCATATACCCACCTACACTAAGCAACTACCCTTAGTTTATCCTAGTTATATTCGTTACTTTACTTCCATTTTCCATTTTACTTTAGGTTACTATAGCGTTAGCGGACACTAAGAACATGGGTGCTAAACATGGAATTTGGTGTTGTATATCCTTACACCAATGGAAGGTTTTATCACCTATCAAAGGTACAACGTTAACATATATCCTAGCATACTAAGTGAATTCACTTTTCTAGATCATATGTGGCAAGCATAGGTTATGGAACTAAGCAATATGTATGATCCCTATACATTACATTTGGCAATTAGGGCCTCCTCTCACGAGAAAAACATGGGTCAACCTTCCTCAAAGGGAGGCCACCACCTCATGTGGAACCATAGGTGAATATTCCTCTAAGGGTGTCACGACCCAATTCGAGGACGCGACTGGCACCCACATTTACCCTCCTATGTGAGCGAACCAACCCATCTAAACCTTAACATTTCAATATAATATCAACAGAAAATAATGCGGAAGACTTAAACTCATCAATAAAACAACTCAACTATTATTAATATTCCCAAAATCTGGAAGTCATCATCACAAGAACATCTATGATCAAATTACTAAACTAAACTATCTAAGAATATCTAAGAAGCTAAAAATACATAAGAAACTAGTCCATGCCGGAAGTCAAGGCATCAAGACTTATAGAAGAAGATCCAGTCCAAGCTAGAAGCGTTAGCTCACCCTGAGATCCGGTATGACAAAATCTGGCCCGAATTACTGTTGTGTTGAAGTTGACGGAACGTTTGCTGCATAACACAAATAACAAAGGGAAAAACATAAAAGTAGGGGGGTCAGTACAACCACACGTACTGAGTAGATATCATCGGCCAACTCAAAATAGCAGATAATATATATCAAGTAATATTATAAATCAACTATAAACTCAACATGTAGCAACAACAAGTATTATAATCGTCAATAAATACCACCAAATTCATCCATGAGGGCTCAAGCCTCAATACCATACTCATTTGGGAATTAAGTTCATTATGTTGAGTATATTATCATCTTTCAAGATTCATTATCTTTCTTCCTCTTGTGTCGGTACGTGACACTCCGATCCCCTACCACTATGTGTCGGTACGTGACACTCCGATCCCCTATATGTGTCAGAACGTGACACTCCGATCCCCTATATGTGTCGGAACGTGACACTCCGATCCCCTATATGTGTCGGTACGTGACACTCCGATCCCCTATATCTACGTGTCGGTTCGTGACACCCGTCCCACTAATACTATGTGTCGGAACGTGACACTCCGATCCACTAATACTATGTGTCGGAACGTGACACTCCGATCCACTAATCTCATTCTATCCGTTCATCAAGCCTTCTCTTTACCAAGGCATCATCAATCCCATTACTTTAATTCATCAAGCCTTCTTTTATACCAAGGCATCGTCATTAATATCGTAGATTAAAGTTTCTTTCAAGATTTGGGATTCAATGGTTTTCATCATGCTTGTTTTATCAAAATCACATAATCATATTCATGCAAGCATACAATAAGTATATAGACAGGTTTACAATATCATCAACACATATTATTTATTATTAAGAGTTCACTACGAATATCGTAACATAAACCATAACCTACCTCAGCTGAAGACTAGTGATCAAGCAAGAATTTCCAAGCTTGTATTCTCCCCTTTGATCGACTGCCCTCTCTCTCTTTCTTGTTCTTTCTCTTTTGTTTTCTTCTGTTCAAACCCTCTTTCTTTTACCCTAATTAATCAAATAATTAAGTGTGAAAAAGGACAATAAACCCCCTAATTAACTTAAGGTTACTTCTTTTAACCCCTAAGTAATTAGACTTATTAATGTTAACCCTCAATCTTTATAATTAAGGAAAGAATAGTCAAAAACGACCCTTAAAACGTGTGGAGAAATCCTAAACTGCCTGGGACTGCGCAACCTGTGACAGGCCGTCGTGCCTGCGACGGTCCGTCACGGTGGTCGTCGCACCTCCCCAGGTTCCAGGTGGCTGTGACGGCCCGTCACCCCTGTGACGGTCCGTCCTGCACCTCCGTCCTGACGGTCAGAAACTCATTTTTCAGTACCCAATCTCAAAATTCGAAGTGTCATGGAACAAAACTCCTCGACGGGCCGTCGTGACCACGACGGTCCGTCGTTCCATCCGTTGTCCCAGCCAGTTTTTCCAGAATAAAAATCTGTTGCTCAAAACGACTAAACAGGTCATTACAATAGATACCAATTTACCCATCGTTCGTCCCCGAACGATCTAAAGAAGAAAAACAGTGGCGAAAAGGAGTACCTGAATCTGTAAACAGATGTGGGTATTTTTCTTGCATATCTGCCTCCTTCTCCCAAGTAGCCTCTTCAACCGGTCGATTCTTCCATTGAACTTTGATGGATGCAATCTCTCTCGACCTCAACCTGCGGACTTCTCTATCTAATATAGCCACCGGTTCCTCTTCATAAGTCAAGTTCTTATCCAACAAAACTGAATCCCAACGGATAATGTAGTTTCCATCTCCGTGGTATCTCTTCAACATGGATACATGAAACACCGGATGCACTCCGGACAGCCCTGGGGGCAAGGCTAATTCATAAGCCACCTCCCCTATTCTCTTAAGCACTTCAAATGGTCCAATATACCTTGGACTTAACTTACCCCTTTTTCCGAACCGCATCACCCCTTTCATGGGTGAGACTTTCAACAAGACTTGTTCACCTTCCATGAACTCCACGTCTCTAACCTTTCGGTCTGCATACTCTTTTTGTCTACTTTGAGCCGCCAAAAGCTTTTCTTGAATAGCTTTCACCTTCTCCATAGAATCTCTCAACAGATCAGTCCCCCAAGGTCTAACTTCAAAGGCATCAAACCAACCAATGGGAGATCTACACCTCCTCCCATACAATGCTTCAAATGGAGCCATGTCAATACTGGAGTGATAGCTATTATTATATGAAAACTCTGCCAAAGGTAAAAGCTATCCCAATGGCCACCAAACTCTATCACACATGCACGAAGCATATCCTCCAACACTTGAATCGTTCGCTCAGACTGACCATCCGTCTGAGGGTGAAACGCCGTACTAAGGTCCAACCTAGTACCTAATTCTGCATGCAATGTTCTCCAAAACTTAGAAGTAAACTGCGTACCTCTATCTGATATGATGGAGAGTGGAACTCCATGCAACTGAACGATCTCTGAGATGTAGATCTTGGCTAACTTCTCTGCATTGTAGGTCACCTTGACCGGAATAAAATGAGCGGACTTAGTTAACCTGTCAACAATCACCCAAATAGAGTCATACTTACTCAATGTCTTGGGAAGACCAACCACGAAGTCCATCGCGATTCTCTCCCACTTCCATTCAGGAATGGGCATTCTCTGAAGTGTTCCTCCGGGCCTCTGGTGTTCATACTTTACTTGTTGACAGTTTGGACATTTGGCAATAAAGTCAACAATATCGCGCTTCATTCTACTCCACCAGAAGTGTTGCTTTAGGTCGCGATACATCTTGGTTGCACCAGGATGTATAGAATATCCAGAACTATGAGCCTCGGTAAGAATGGTGGTGATCAAATCATCGACGCGGGGTACGCATACCCTTCCCTTAATTCTCAAAACACCTTCCTCATCAATTATTGCCTCTTTAGCCTCTCCTTGCAACGCTTTATCTTGAATTCGCCTTAGTTTCTCATCATCAAACTGTTTCCCCTTAATCTGATCAAGGAAAGAGGATTTTGCCTCTACACAAGCTAACAATCCTCCCTTCTCGTTTATTTCCAACCTCATAAGGTCATTAGCCAGAATCTGCACTTCTCTAGCAAATGGGCGTCTAGAGGCTTGCAAATGAGCTAGACTTCCCATGCTTCCGTCCTTTCTACTCAAAGCATCTGCCACAACATTCGCCTTCCCCGGATGATACAAGATAGTGATGTCGTAGTCCTTCAGTAGTTCCATCCATCTCCTTTGTCTCAAGTTCAAGTCTTTCTGAGTGAATACATACTGTAGGCTACGATGGTCCGTGTAGACTTCACACTTAACCCCATACAAGTAGTGTCTCCATTGCTTTAGTGCAAACACTACCGCGGCCAATTCCAAATCATGAGTTGGATAGTTACGTTCATGCACTTTTAATTGTCTTGAAGCATAAGCGATCACATTCTTCTCTTGCATTAGTACTGCACCCAACCCTGAATAGGATGCATCACAATAAACAATAAAGTTTTTACCCTCTACCGGCAAGGTGAGGATAGGCGCGGTAGTCAACAAAGTCTTAAGCTTCTGGAAGCTTTCCTCACACTCATCTGACCATACAAATGGAACATTCTGCTTAGTCAAGTTCGTCAATTGGGAAGCAATAGAAGAGAATACCTTGACGAATCGGCGGTAGTAGCTAGCTAACCCCACAAAACTCCTTATTTCTGACACGTTTGTAGGTCTTACCTAATTCTTCACTGTCTCAATCTTGGATGGATCCACCATCACCCCATCCTTAGAAACCACGTGCCCCAAGAAGGACACTGAATCTAGCCAAAACTCGCACTTGGAGAATTTCGCATAAAGCTTTTTCTTTCTCAACAACTCTAACACCATTCTCAAATGCTCCTCATGTTCCTTCTTACTTTTGGAGTATATCAGTATATCATCAATAAACACAATCACAAAGAGGTCCAAGTATGGCTTGAAAATCCCGTTCATCAAGCTCATGAAGGCAGCAGGGGCATTAGTAAGACCAAACGACATTACCACAAATTCATAGTGCCCATACCTAGTTCGAAAAGCGGTCTTTGGCACATCCGTTGCTCGTATTTTCAATTGGTGATAACCGGACCTCAAGTCTATTTTTGAGAAGACACAAGCACCTTGTAACTGATCGAACAAGTCATCAATGCGAGGAATGGGGTACTTGTTCTTAACAGTTACTTTGTTCAACTGTCGGTAATCTATGCACATTCGGAAACTCCCATCCTTCTTCTTCACAAATAGCACCGGAGCACCCCAAGGAGATGCACTTGGTCTAATGAAGCCTTTGCTCAACAACTCTTGAAGTTGTGCCTTTAACTCTCTTAATTCGGCGGGAGCCATTCTATACGGGGGTATAGAAATGGGGCGAGTACCGGGTTCCAAATCAATGCAGAAGTCTATATCCCTATCTGGTGGCATACCGGGAAGATCTGCAGGGAACACATCCAAAAACTCACAGACCACTGAAACCGACTCGATCGAAGGTACTTGGGTAGTGTCATCCTTGAGATGTGCCAAGAAAGCTAGACAACCCTTACTAACCATCTTCTGAGTACGAATAAAGGAGATGATACGCACCGGATTGGGAGTGTAGTCACCCTCCCACACTAACGGATCTGCCCCAGGCTTGGCTAACGTTACCGTTTTAGCATTACAATCCAAAATCGCAAAGTTTGGAGAAAGCCAAGTCATACCCAGAATTACATCAAAGTCACCCATTTCTAAAATAACCAAATCTACATAAGTGTTGCTCCCCACAAAATTCACCAAACAAGACCTATACACTTTTTCGACTATCACAGACTCACCCACCGGAGTAGAAACACGAATAGGCATGTCAAGTAATTCACAATGTAAATTTAGACCGTTAGCAAATGAGGAAGATACATATGAAAACGTGGAGCCAGGGTCAAATAATACAGATGCCATGCAATCACAAACCAAGAGATTACCTATGATAACAGCATCAGACGCCTCCGCTTCAGACCTCCCAGGGAAAGCATAACAATGGGCCCTATCATTCGTCTGTCCGTTGCCCCTACCATGTTGTGTAGTAGTGGCTCCGTTTTGCCCATCACCTCTGCCGTTTTGGGGACCACCATTACCTCGACCACCACGTCCTCCAGAAAAACGGCCTCTACCATGACCACCCCTACCTCTAGCTAGTGGGGCTCTGTAACTCTGTTTTGGACAATTCCTCCTAATATGTCCAATCTCCCCACATCCATAGCACTCTCTGGAATCGGGCATAGGTCTCTCGGAGTAGTGTTGACCGTTCTGAGGTGGACCCCCAACTACAGTCTGTAGTGAAGACTGTATTGGTCGAACTGAGTGACCTCCGGAGTTCTGTCCTCTAGAGTAGGAACCATTAAACTCACCTCCCCTTCGAAATCTCTTTGATGTCGATGTCGTGGTGAAGTCATCTGGCTTCACTCCCTCCACCTCTATCACAAAGTCTACCACCTCTTGGAAGGATGTTGCTGTTGCCCCTATCTGCAAGGCTGAAATCCGCAATTCTGACCTCAACCCCTTCACAAAATGGCGGATCCATTCTTGTGGACTGAAACAGAGTTGGGTGGCGTATCTGGATAGTGCGCGAAATTTAGCCTCGTATGCATTAACCGTCATTCTACCTTGCTCCAGACTCAAGAACTCATCCCTCTTTCTATCTCTCAAAGTCCTTGGGATATATTTCTCCATAAATAGGGTAGAGAATGATTCCCAAGTCATAGGTGGTGCCTCTGTTGGTTGACACTCAACATGTGAACGCCACCACATTTTGGCGTTACCTTGGAACTGATAGCTCACGAACTCGACACCAAACCTCTCTACTATCCCCATCTTGTGTAGTAGCTCATGACAATCAACCAGAAAATCATAAGCATCCTCAGATTCTGCACCCTTGAAGACTGGAGGTTTCAATTTCAAAAACTTACTAAAAAGTTCGTGTTGATCGTTTGTCATAATAGGCCCAATAGTCAGACGTGGAAATGTGCCTATTCCCAATGTTGCATCCATGCGGGGAGCCATAGTAGCCGCATGTCGTATCTCTGAAACCGGAGGTGTTGGTGCAGACACCACTGGAGGTGCTTGACCCTGATCAGACAACCCGCTAAGATAAGCAAGTACTTGGTTGATCATCTCTGGGGTAGGTTGGGGTGGCATTTCCTCATTCTGCCCTTGTTCGGTTTCCCCTTCCTCACCCTCTCTTACTACATCCTAAGTCGGTGGAGGAGTCACCGCCCTAGTATCAGATGGGCTAGGGGATCGTCCTCTTCCTCTAGAGGACGTCCTCCCACGACCTCTTCCACGGCCTCTTGTCGCTGTTCTCCCTCGAGCCACAGCCCCAGTGGCTGGCTCAGTAGTTTCCTGTCCTTCCGTTGTCGCTGCTGGTGCGGTCGTTGCTCTAGTTCTAACCATCTGCAAAATAGAGTGAAGATGGTCAGATACCAATTTGTATCACCTAGATACCAATTGGACTCAAGTAGTAGCACGAAAGAAAGAATGAAAGAATGGAATTTTCCTAAAGTCTTATAGCCTCTCAAGGAAAAGTAAAGGCGTCCCCCTACCGTTCCCTAAGACTCTACTAGACCTGTTCTTGTGTGATGAGACCAATGAACCTAATGCTCTGATACCAAGTTTGTCACGACCCAATTCGAGGACGCGACTGGCACCCACATTTACCCTCCTATGTGAGCGAACCAACCCATCTAACCTTAACATTTCAATATATATCAACAGAAAATAATGCGGAAGGCTTAAACTCATCAATAAAACAACTCAACTATTATTAATATTCCCAAAATCTGGAAGCCATCATCACAAGAACATCTATGATCAAATTACTAAACTAAACTATCTAAGAATGTCTAAGAAGCTAAAAATACATAAGAAACTAGTCCATGCCGGAAGTCAAGGCATCAAGACTTATAGAAGAAGATCCAGTCCAAGCTAGAAGCGTTAGCTCACCCTGAGATCCGGTATGACGAAATCTGGCCCGAATTACTGTTGTGTTGAAGTTGACGGAACGTTTGCTGCATAACACAAATAACAAAGGGAAAAACATAAAAGTAGGGGGGTCAGTACAACCACACGTACTGAGTAGATATCATCGGCCAACTCAAAATAGCAGATAATATATATCAAGTAATATTATAAATCAACTATAAACTCAACATGTAGCAACAACAAGTATTATAATCGTCAATAAATACCACCAAATTCATCCATGAGGGCTCAAGCCTCAATACCATACTCATTTGGGAATTAAGTTCATTATGTTGAGTATATTATCATCTTTCAAGATTCATTATCTTTCTTCCTCTTGTGTCGGTACGTGACACTCCGATCCCCTACCACTATGTGTCGGTACGTGACACTCCGATCCCCTATATGTGTTGGAACGTGACACTCCGATCCACTAATCTCATTCTATCCGTTCATCAAGCCTTCTCTTTACCAAGGCATCATCAATCCCATTACTTTAATTCATCAAGCCTTCTTTTATACCAAGGCATCGTCATTAATATCGTAGATTAAAGTTTCTTTCAAGATTTGGGATTCAATGGTTTTCATCATGCTTGTTTTATCAAAATCACATAATCATATTCATGCAAGCATACAATAAGTATATAGACAGGTTTACTATATCATCAACACATATTATTCACTATTAAGAGTTCACTACGAATATCGTAACATAAACCATAACCTACCTCCACCGAAGACTAGTGATCAAGCAAGAATTTCCAAGCTTGTTTTCTCCCCTTTGATCGACTGCCCTCTCTCTCTTTCTTGTTCTTTCTCTTTTGTTTTCTTCTGTTCAAACCCTCTTTCTTTTACCCTAATTAATCAAATAATTAAGTGTGAAAAAGGACAATAAACCCCCTAATTAACTTAAGGTTACTTCTTTTAACCCCTAAGTAATTAGACTTATTAATGTTAACCCTCAATCTTTATAATTAAGGAAAGAATAGTCAAAAACGACCCTTAAAACGTGTGGAGAAATCCTAAACTGCCTGGGACTGCGCAACCTGTGACGGGCCGTCGTGCCTGCGACGGTCCGTCACGGTGGTCGTCGCACCTCCCCAGGTTCCAGGTGGCTGTGACGGCCCGTCACCCCTGTGACGGTCCGTCCTGCACCTCCGTCCTGACGGTCAGAAACTCGTTTTTCAGTACCCAATCTCAAAATTCGAAGTGTCATGGAACGAAACTCCTCGACGGGCCGTCGTGACCACGACGGTCCGTCGTTCCATCCGTTGTCCCAGCCAGTTTTTCCAGAATAAAAATCTGTTGCTCAAAACGACTAAACAGGTCGTTACAAAGGGAAGTCAAACCTTATTAGGATCTAATGGTAAATCTTCCCCCAAGGAAAACCAACACTATATGAGAAACCAATGGTTAATCTTCCTCGTGGGAAGAAAACACCTCTCATAGTCAAGTTTACTCGGTGCTAAGCTAATTTCCCTTTTTATTAAAAGCCTTTATTACTTTACTTCATAAAACATAGGCTTAGGATATTGATTTCTTATATGCTTATAACATACTCAAGCACCTATCTAATTTTAGGGTACACATGAGCATACTTTACAAGACGCCTCTATTGACTATATCTCCATGCACGTGTGTGTGTGTACTTGTATTTGAGCAAACCATTCACATAACACATAAATGTCACACATGTTCATATATCAATGCGTACGTCTATAGGTGTGACTATATGAGCAATCCATTCATATCAACACTAACACACTATGCACATTCATACTTCATCATATCATATACTTAAGATCATAGCATATAAGATATATTCATGGCATGTCATTATATTTTTTTCATGTTCATAGAAACCCAACCTAGGAACTATACTATCAAGGTACGCATGTGCAATACAAAAATAAGGTCTCATACCCTTGCCCATAGTAGTGCACCTATCAAATCATCCTAGTTAGATGGAATACATAAAATACTTCACATATATTTACCCTTCATGCATAGTAGTAGAGATCTAGTGTTTTATGAGATCAACCTTTCATTAGACACCATGACCATTTACTACAATGTAAACATACATAATGATTGAGGATGTGTGTACATTGGTCAACATGATCAGATAATGGATATTCATAACACCTTGAGGCACCCACCCTC
The DNA here is from genome assembly GCA_027705065.1 of Solanum peruvianum. Classification (NCBI taxonomy): domain Eukaryota; kingdom Viridiplantae; phylum Streptophyta; class Magnoliopsida; order Solanales; family Solanaceae; genus Solanum; species Solanum peruvianum. Next base: position 20,376,158 of record JAKWJD010001757.1, read on the forward strand.
TTAATATCACAATGCACAACAAAGCATAGACCGCACAACACAATTTAGCATAGGAGGCAAGAAGATCTTCACATTACATTCAAGACTCCTAACCTTAGCTATTCATACATTCACATAAGGGTACATGGGTAGGGAACATCATTCCTTGATATCTCATTAACTGTAGAACCTACACATAACCCTAAAATAATCATTATCATGCTCATATCAATAGTAACATAACCTAGTTCACATCTTAGAGTACAAGGCTAGCACAAATTACACATACGATGATCATCATGACCACACATTCATATATTCATCAATTTGCCTTCAAGGACATGGTAAACACATATATAATTTAAATAAGCTAAACACCACCACCATAAGTGTACCATACCATACAGTGCCATATAAAGCTTCATCAGCAATACTATAGAGAAGTAGAGAGGGAAAGACATTCTTACTAATTTATAAACCTTTGATCATCATTGATTAATACACCTTTTTATCAACAATATGTTATAGGGAATCAGATAAATATACGTTTAATAATGAAAGAAACCATGTACAAGTTGCTAAAATATCATACTATAACCTTATATGAGGCATCATATATATACTAATTACATAATACAAGGCATCACACATATACTAGAAAGTAGGGAGTAATAGATCATCAACCAATTTCCCTAGTCTTGATAATTTATCAAACTTTATCAATAATGTACATGTACGCCAGTAGTTTAAAGAAATCATAATCTAGACGAGATTATACTACAATTGCCAATAGAGAGAAATTAGGGATCAAGACTTCATGCATCAATCAATATTAGATAAAAACACATAATTCATCATTATAATCTATTATAGGTAGTAGCTAAAGTACCGTTAACTCAGGAACCAAATATCATAAAGTCAAGATACATACAACTACTTTAGCAATTTATAGAAGATAGGAGAACTTGTATCAGTACTATCTAATCTTAAAACCTTGATCCACATTGGATTTATTACATATAATTCATAATCTATATACCTGTTAAACAGTCGTTATCAATCACTTTAACAAAATTGAATTCCTTATTCAAGCATTATAATGGCAATGTAACAGTGATCACATAGAAACATAGGCTAGGCATGATCAAATCTTCATACATTGATCCAATTGGATCATTCATAAAAAAATCACCATCAATATACATTTTACACAGTATACATAAGCATATTAACATAATTGAATCATAAATCGATAAGCATAAGATGAAGATCATAAATCCATACATAGGTTAAAATAGAGTTTGTGAAAGAGCATGGGTTCATAATGCAATTGTATTGAAAGTCACGTCCAAATAATTATATAATCATCAATACATTCATATTATGCTTTTTATATCAATTTAAGAAAGAACCCATTGCGTTGTTGAAGAAGAAGAGATTTGATCATGAAACTTCTTCGAAAACATTGAGATTAACTCTCCAAGTGAAAGATTAGCTAGCGATGAAGGATCACCATACCTCTATTACATGAAGAATCCATGGTAATCCCATCTACATGCTGCCCTTGAACTTCACATTCAATGAAGGTTTCTAGAGAGGATATTTTTGGAGAGGGAGGTTTAATTTTGATTTGGAGGATTGAGTATGGTCTATTTACGTTTTAGATCATCTATATATACTTAAAAATTAATAAATAAACCGCCTAGGGTCAGGATAGAATGTAGGGTGAATTTCCCATTCCCCCCATACATAGGCAGAGTGCATGGCATTGATCAAAGGCCTGCATCGACAGACACCAACAATGGGGCGTGAGTCGATGAACGGACTGTCCTGTGCCTCTGTCGTTTGGGTCTAAGGCTATCATGTGCACAATACTTATCCAGATAAGTTCCCATTTACACCTCCCCATCGACGGGGCATTAGTCTACCAACAGGACGTCCTGTAAGCTCGTCGATTGGCACTTCCAAAGTACTATTTCGATTGCCTTTGGGTCCTTCTTGTGGGCCCTTTTGCGGGAACCTTCGAAGTCGTACCTAGAAATTTCCAACGTAAATACAAACATTAACAAGTTAAGGACCTTCTACATTAATTTCACCCAACACAATTACATGAAACACGTCCAAACATGCTAGGCCCCATCAAGACACACTTGAACGTTTCAAGGGCTGACTTTTAAACGTCTTAGACGTTCTTGGACATTTGACCTCCAAAATTGATGAAACTCTATATATTACCTATAAATATTATTATAAAAAAATTAAAAATTCACAACCTCGATACATACAATTATAAGCAAGCATAGACACATGAGGCACATAGGTGATTAGTCTTCTAACATCTTGGTCGGCCCTTGATGTTTGACTTCAAAATCACCTCAAACCTTGCACACTACCTCAATACGATATTATAAGCAATGTTAGGACCTTATACACTAATGAGGACCATGTTATTCTCTAGACACCCTAACTCATTTTGGGTGTCTTATACATATAAACATAAGACCCTCCTACCAAAGGTTATCCAAAGAACCACTTGAGTAAGATATGAAGGGGCCTCCCATACAACCCCTTCACACACACTCAATCCTCAAGACTACCTATGGCAAGATTATTCCCATTTCATCAATTAAACTCACTATCTTGAATTATTATATGTAACATTCTGAAAGTTCATGACTTGGTGTAGAGACTCAAAGACTTGAAACAGTGTTTCTAAGACTAAAATAATGTATCTAAACTAACTACGAAGTGTTGGAGTCAAAATGTCAAAGAACGTCCATGACATCAGGTGAATTGTGAAATGTCTGTCAGTATGCCTTTGCATGTTTCATGGGGTTTTAATAGTTGAAAGGTAGTAAAATTTTGTAAAAAGGAATTATGTGTATGTTTGAGTGTGTTTAGGGTCAAAACATCCGAGTACGCTCCCATCCATTGACACCAAAATTGTGCTATTCGACAGTGTGTAACCACAAGCACCAATGACGACTCATCGATTAAACGACGCTCTATCATTTAGGTTATTGGTTGAACCTTAGTCAAATTCAAAAAATGCTCCAAAAATCAAGTTTTTGTCAACAACGACGACTTGCTAGCATAGGTCGTCGATGGAGCAACTTGTTGTTTATGGGGTCTCGTCAATCGAGACCTCACTTCACTATCAAAAGATGTTTTAGTTAGGGGTTGTGAGGGGATCAATTAATTAAACTAATTAAGGGATAAGGTCGGTTTCAATTCATTAATTAAGGTCTATATAAGTATCCTAAGTTAATTAACTAACTCAACACCTCATAAATTCTAAAATTAACATCTGTCTAACATATCTCTAGTCTCTCTCTTCCCGAATATTCAACCTCCATTGACTAACAGTAGATCTTCAATTCAAGGATTAATTCACCATGGTTTTAATCTTAAATTTGTGGCAAGATCATGTACGAAGCGACCTGATAAGATTCTTAGCTTTGGATAGGCGTATGGGGTTCAATTCTTGGCATTGCACAAGTATTGTTTTAGGTTGCTTATGTGTTTGGTTAATAACATGCAGGGTGGACTTATAATGTTCCATATATATGCATGTTGAGTTATTGAATATATTGCATATTTTTTACTAAATTGGTTATTTTCTCATGCACTGATGATTTTATGCATAGAAACCATGCTTAATACATGTGTTTTTTACTAGCCCATATTTCTTCCCTTTTCCCAAACATTTAGGTTCCGACCATTAAGTTCCTAGGTGGCCTATTGAAGAAGACATGGATTTTTCACTCCAAGTGTTGGTAGATCCTCATGTTTGGGGATGTTATCTTTCAATAGTCTAGCTTTGCAGTTGTATTGTCTTAAAGATATTGTTCATTCCTTTTTCATTTAGTACATTTATGTAAGCCTATAATGGCCTATTGAATTTGTATAGGCTATGTCCAAAATTGTACGCCTTTATATGGTTATATGATATGAAGCATTAGATTTTTTCCTATGTATCGATTGTGTTTTCTAAATAAGAATCCTATGTAAGCTTCATGTGCAAGGAGTATAAGTAAACTCCATATGTATTATGCAAGAGGTCAAGGTAAACCTCAATATATAAAAAATTTAAATTATCACCACATTTTGACTTATGAAATTTAATAATGGATGTGAAGACGCTAGTCTTAGTCCTCTCGGGGATGACAACGCCGCATAAGTCTAAGAGGTGCTCCCAAGTCGTTATAACTTGCTATCAGAGAATGAAGTTGTAGTAATCTCACATCTATGTAGAATCTTGCTCATAGATGGGAAGTGCAACACAATTATGAGTGACAGGCTATGTGATGCCTACGAAAGTCTCACCATGTTGATATTCTTGAAGTCGTGCCTCTAGAGTTTTAAATCTACATGTACTTACATTCTAATCTCTTTCTTTTGCTCGTGGTCAATAAATACAAGAAGGAACAACACTCAAAGGGTCGGAGAGGAGAATGCGAATGAGGTTGTTCCCCCTTAAGCTCCTCAAAAACCCTCAAGTCCCTATTGAAGAAGGGGTTGTGTTTAATGTGGAGATAAGGGCAGCCATTCAAAGATTTACTCAAGTGATGGCTATACATGTTACTAGGGGTAATAAGGTGAAAATTAACCCCAATGATAGCACCACCATATCACGAATAAGGGATTTCACAAGGATGAATCCTCATACTTTCTTTTGCTCCTAATTGGAAGAAGACCCACAAGGGTTCATAGATAAGGTGTTTAGAGTGGTAGAATCCATCGTTGTGACTTCTCAACAAAAGGCGGAACTATCCACCTATACACTCAAGGATGTGGCTCAGGTTCGGTATGAGCAATGAAAGGATGAGAGGCTGGTGTCACATCCGAGAAGTTCTCCCTAGATGCAACCGGTGTCGTCATCCTCGAAGAGGACTGAGACTAGCCTCTTAGAATTAGTCATTACATTTCATAGGTTAAAACGCAAAAAATTTAAAACTTTTCATCTACACTAACTTATGAGGTTAACTTAGACCTCTCTCTTACACATAATATATTCATATCGAGTATACATAGACCCTTCGTATAGGAACCATACATAGTCTTTTACTTTATGGCACATGTATGTAAGGTATATAACGTAGTCTTAAAACAGATGTCTCATATTAAACCATCTAAACAAGAGTATAACAATTGGGCATAGCCCATACATCGATACAAATAAAGCCACATACAGGCTATACAATGATAGTACTCAAATGAAAGAGAATGAACAAAGTGTCTATAAGACTAATCAACATATAATGGTAGAAAGTGGAATTGTCCTCGAAGTGGTTATGACCTACCCAACTTGGATAATGAGGATCCAAGTCTTCTTCAAATGTCGTTACGAACCCTTTAACAACTGGAACCTAAAATGATGGGGTAAAAGGGAGAAACGGGGTTAGAACATCACTTGTACTAATTATAGGACATATGTACACAAAAAATATAAATCGTGCTAAAAAGGGACATTTAATTAAAGCATGCAAATTGAATTTGAAAAGACTTATGCACATTTTAAGAACAAATACAAATAAATACTACATATTCTTTCAGTCAAGACCATGTACATCACAGAACCAACAATACTAAGTCTAGTCAAGTCAACATGTATATCAACATAATTGAGCACATAATCAAGAAAACTCTATCATCAAGTTATAATATCAGCAAGTATGTATAAGAGTTCATAATATCATAACCAAAGCAAGACCATCAGTCATATACCCCTATTAATTCCACTAGTACAATGGCAAAGTAAGGCCCCATAACCTCACTCAACCAAGAAAACTTAACAAGAAACATAAGCAATGCTCAACTTCACATATTATATCATTAAGAGTAAACATCATCATACTTTTAAAATAGATACCAACAAGATGTTCATAAGTGAAACCAACATCACAGAATTTCATTAACATGTAGGATCAACATATGAATATCATTTACATTTATGAGCATATAATCATATAAGAACATCCTACTAAGACTTCCCTCAAGGCTAACTAGTGCAATGTATAGGTAGAGTCTCATAACCTTACCTATACTAAGTCAAAACCCTCAAATCATCCTATTTATAGTTTACTTTATTACTTCATTTTACTTTCACGACGTCTTTCCTTAATCCACATCGACCAAACGAGCAAATGTGGAATCCAGTGTCATGGAATCCTACACCCAATGAAGGTGGACTACTTGCTAGGGTAGTACCAAAACATGAACATAACATCTAGGTGGATCCACTAGCTAGTTTTCCTATGAGGGCGACATAGTTCAAGAATTAGGGGATAGAAGTGGGACCCTTATTACGCTACATGCATTATAGTCTCTAATATCATGAGTATATTAGTGATTCTACCTTTCCTATGTGGGAAGGGACACTCGTCACTCTAGTTCACTCGGTGCTAAGCTAAAGTCCCTTTTGAATTGTCTTTCATTAACAATCACATCTTAGATTAGGTAATATTCTCTACCCCTTATGAAGTAATAGTCAAAGCTCAATAGGAATTTCATGAAAAGACCTTTCGTTGCAACCCACATATGTGATATTAGTACATTAACATCATTATATCATAGTAAGGCACATAGGTACTTCATCACCACCTTATATCAATATATATTAAGCATAATATCACAATAATATAATTCAAGACATTTAAATTAAACATCATACCAACCCTAATTAATATTAACATAAGGTATACTTCAATATAACTTCATCACTAAAAACAAGAAATCATAATTGAAGTAAAGAATTTAAATCACAAGACTTACCCTAATATGCTTCAAAAGAAATCATCATAGTCTTATTACCAATGGTCAAATTCAACCAAAAAATGAGTGTAATATTATCAAGCAATAGTAATTAACACAATAATGAAGTCAATTGAATCACTACACAACAATTCATCACTAGTTCATAGCCTATGGTTAGGGACTTAGGTCAAATTCATGATCTAGTTCACAACCAAGTTTAATTAATTAAGAAATAGCATAATTGGATTACAATACATCATAATATACTCATAATTATCTAATAAATCATAATCAAAGAAAATTAGAGGATCCATTTCGTAATAGAAGAAAACCCATCTAAAACTCTTCTTTTTTAAATCAATTTGGAGGAACCCTTTGGAAAAATTAATCCAAAAGGTTAAAGGAATCTCATACCTTACTAATTGATAAATTTTTATAGAGAATAGACCCTTCTTGAAGCCCTACAAACCTCCTTTGTTTGTTCTTCTATGGAGAGAGAAAAAAGAGAGAAAGAAGAGAAATTGGTTTTTCGGATTATGAGATTTAGTTTTAGCTTAATTTGGTTTGTGGTATTTATATATGTCATTAACTAACTGAATTAGACCTCGCTAAACCCATAAGTAATTAACTAACAAGTTAATTAACTAACTAAATTAATTAAAACAAAATAGCAACATAGTGGCCTAACCTACGAGATCCCGACTGACAGGCCATATGTAAGTTGACGCCCTCCTTCCTGCACATCCGTTCTTGGTTACAGATACTGGTCCAAATGGACCTCTATCCACATCTAAGTGTTAATCAATAAAAGCATCGACGCCCCATTTGTGATACCACTACAACGACTTAGGTGAAAGAGCCTTACATGTTTTTCTTGAGTTTATAAGGTTATAAAATTGTTTATAATGTGGTATTTAGGAAGTATCTAATGTATTACATGAATTGGAAGTTAAACATCAAGGGACGACCAAGACGTTCAGTGACTAGTCACCTATGTGCCTCATGTGTGGATATGTGCCTATATGTGTGTTTCATAAACTTATGAGGTCTTTATATGAGTTATTATAGTTTCTAGGCAGTGTGTAAAGTTTCATGATGTTTGGATGTCAAACATCTATGACGTTTGAAAGGTTTGCCTTGAAACGACATTGTATATCTTGGCTTATTTCGTTGAGTTTTATCTATTTGTTTTGGATGACATTGATACAGGAGGTCCGTAAGTCGTATATGAGAATATTCAGGTTGGAAACGTCCAGGCAAACATCCCCAAGGACCAACCAAGAGTCCTTAAGGAAGGACCCTCCATTGAGCGAAAGGTTGTCAGAGACCAGCCAAAATCGACTGAGGCAATCGACGGCCAGTAGATTGGTTGACACCACATCATTTGAAGGCACGGGTAAATACTTATCCTAGGGAGATCAAGATACCAATGGAAAGTCTCAATCCCAAAGCACGGACCAGCAAGACAGTCCATTTGTTAGGAAACGCCCCTTCTGTGAGCTTCGTCGATAGTGAAATTTTTCCTACGCAATTCACTGTTAAGTGAAGGGGTAAATTGGTAAATTCACCCAACATCCAAATAAGAGTTTGGGCGGTTACTTAGGGTTATTTTAGGTTCTTAATGTTGATTTATAAGTCCTAAACACCAAGATGAATTCATTCTTTTAAATCAAAACTCCAAAATCTCCAAGAAATCTCCATTGAACACAAAACTCATGGAAGATCTTGGATTGTAGATTTGAGTGGTTATTATTTATCAATTTTGTGGATAAACATTTTTTTATCCTTGTAATTCTATTCATCAAGGAGACCAAAATTCAAAGAGATATATAAAGTTTTCAAAAGATGAACTTGTCCAATTTTATTATCTATCCATGGGTTCTTGCATAAAATGTTTTAAATCATTGTACATTGATTGAATTTTTATTTATATGATTTTGACATAACTAACCTATGAAACCATGTAATTCATGAACCCTAGCTTTTGACTACTTTATGGGTTAATTGATATTGTATTTATATGTGTATATATATATATATATATATATATATATATATATATATATATATATATATATATTTATATATATATATATATATATATATATATATATAGAAATAATGAACCTAGTTTCATTGAGTATTATGATTTCAATATTGAATTGATGATCATGGCCATGGGTAAGGGCTTTTGGTATTTCATTGGATGGTTTAGCTATGGATTGAAATGGTGAGAATGGATTGGTGGAATGCTGCCCTAATTCTCTTTATCTTACATAATGTAGGTCTTGAATTATTTTGTGATTGGTATGTCCACTTATGGTGGTTGTGCTATGTGCTTTACTTGTGAATGATGTTGCCTTATTGGCATTAGTTTATGTATGAGGATCATGGAATTATCGGCACAATACTTGATATATAAAGATGATTTGTGTAGTCTATTTATGTGAAGTGTGATCATATCTATCTACATGCAAGTAATATGAAAGTATGTGTTCTTCTATTGGTTTTAGGTGATCATGTTGCGAGGAATATGTCTTTATGTGTGTAGTCTTATATTTATTGCATGGTTATTCCTACTTGACTATATGAGTCTAAGATGGTTATATTGATGCTTCAATAGTAGTGTCTAGGGTGACTTATAGATATTAATGGTTATTTCTATGTGCTTCTAGAATAATATGTTATATGTAGTAAAGTGAAGTATTGGTGTGTCTTGTGTGGTAGACTTGTGTCCCTTACTTTATACATGTATGAATGTGAATATGAGATTTCTTGACTTAGGATGCTAAATCTCTTAGTCTTGTATGTACGAATGGCATGAGACCTTGAATGATGTTGAGACGGTCCTTTATATGAAACCTTCAACCTAATATTAAGGTTATGAGCCTTAAAGTTGGAAGTTGTAATGGTATCCTTATTGCAAGAATGATGGACGTAAGGTTTGTTAGATGGAACGGAATGAAATCATCCTTAGGAAATTCATTGATCTATCCTCTTTGCCATTGAAAGGCAGCCCTAGGGGGCCTCTTTTGTAGGGTGAATGTGATTGGATTATGAACTAGATATGGAACCCTTTCATGTGATCGTTAATGTCAATTACTCTATGATAACAGAGGCTAGCACCGAGTGAGTATGGTAAAGGAAGTATCTCTAGTTAAGAATGGGGCTAGAGTGCAAAGAAACCCTTCATATTCCTTATCCATGTACCTACATGGGATGTGTCCAAGTTTTACCATTGGCAAGTAGAACACCCTCCATTGGGGTAGGTTACAACTCTAGATACAACGATTTGCTACCATGGTCTATGTCGGTTATTTCCTATTCTCATCATATGGGATCACTAATAGTATTGGAGGAGTTCTGTGAAGTTTAGGTGGTGGTATGGGATGCTATCTAGACGTTGCACAACATTCATTGAAGATGTTATTGAGAGTTCATAGGTCTTTTCCAAGACCATTACTTGAATGTTCTTTTGTGATGAATGAGTTTTAAATGAACTAATGAATTTAATACCATAAGTTAAAAAAACAATTTAAATGCAAGTACTTATATAGAGTAGTTAAGGGTTGTTTAGTTAAGGAGTGAAGGGGGCATAGGAATGGTGATTTTGTATCTTACCTAGATAAGTCTTAAGAATGACTCTAGTTAGGAAATATGGTTTATTAAGTATACTTGATCCAAACTTAGGTAGTCTGAAGGATTACTTAGGTAATCTTGAAGAGGCCAAGTATAGACATTCTCTTCTTGATTTACTTAAGTAAGTCTTTTGATAACATCTAAAAGGGAGAATTTCATATTATATGTATGTTGTTGTACTAAGTGACAATGATCTTAGCGTAGGTAATATAAAGGATCTCTTAAGTGTGTGAAGGGATTGTAAGAGCGGTAGCTTAAAATCACTCAAGTGAACTTAGAATCACCTTGGGTTGGAGGATCTCATGTCTATGTGTTTGGTGTAATGTACATATATCTCATTATAGGTGGTCTTAAGAATCATTTAGGTGTTCCTAGATAGGGTGTATGGTTGGTCTCACTTTGTCGTACTGAAGTGAGTCTTAGGATATCTTTTAGTGAGGGAATTGCATGCTAGCAAGGGGTTACTGTGAAGTAAGGAACTTCATTGTAACTTTGGGAAATTAGTCACTGTAAAGTGACACAAATTCACTGTAATATTCCTCGAAAATGTTGTATATTGCTTAAGAATTTTCTTCTGTGTTTCTAAGGTGTTAAATGTTGTTCTTATGCTTATATATGATATTTAAATCAAAAGATGCATATTTCCATTAAATGTCCATTTTGATGATCTTAAGCATTATGTAATACTTAGTACATGTGTAAGTACTAATTTCATGCTATTATGTATATCTAAAGTGATTGATAGGTGAAGGTGCTTTTGGAATCTTGGATTATAGGATCTTTCAAGAAAATTGAAGTATGTCCTTATTTGACTCAAGGTAATAAATGTCTTTAATTTCTTATTTCGAAGTATTGTAATAGACTTAAAAGTACTATATTTCTGTTGTATGTTCGTGTCCCAAGTACTATTGTGTCTAAGATTTGATTAAATGAGGCTTAGTGTTTCCTATGAGTTTTATATGGAAGAGATTGATAAAGACTATTAGAATGTTGTAAGAAGTTTTAACTTCACACTACTTTTCATTTGTTTATCTGCAATGAACGATACGAAAGGTCTTTTACAAGACCTCCGAGAGATAAAGTACGTCATGTCATAATCCAAGAATAACCTATCTTCTACGGTGTTCTTTTCGGGATGTGATATCATTTATCAAGCAATTCCTCGTCACCTGTGGTCGTCGGTGACTACTGTCCTAAACAACTTTTAGCAAAAATGCAAGTGTCCACCTCAAGGAACCTTTGGTTGGTCCTTGGCGATTCGTACCTGGATGTTTAGACTATAAACCAACTCTAATACGTGTTAGACACCTTACCACCAGATTTCAAATAATTGTGACTCCTAAAACCTTGTTAAATAAGCTAAGGCACACTAGTATCTCTTCAAGTAGTTTCCAAACGTCATGGATATTCCTTGATGTTTTGATTCTAAAACATCCTAAATGAATTAAACTTTATAATTGACTTTAAAACAGTGTTACAACTATTAGACTCTCATGTTTGGCTCTATTTTAGGCTTAAGAATTTCAGAGTATTAGAGTCGGTTAGAGAAGGTTGTAGTACGTGCAGAGCTTCCAAGACGACCTTACTTGATATGTTCTTCCCTTGGAACTAAGAGAGAGGAAAATGCAAGAATTCATCAAATTACGCCAAGACGGTATGAGTGTGAAGGAGTATAGTTTCAAGTTCACTCAATTTTCAAATTTGTACCTACTGTTGTGGGGGATCTAGAGCTAAGATGAACAAATTTGTTATGGGGGTATCCGACCTTAAGGTGAATAAATGTAGGTCGGCCATATTTATTCCTAGCATGGACATCTCAGGTCTTTTGGTTCATGTCGAGCGAATTGAGGAGCAAAAGCTTAAGCAAGTTTGTAGGGAATTAAAGAGGACAAGGGCCGATGATTGAAATTCTTCTAAGGATAGATTTGAGGTGAAAGATAAGCCAAGTCTCAAGAAAAGGTTCCCTAATCAAAGTACTTCTAGTGTCCAACATAGGTAAAGGGTCTACACCCAAGCCTATGGAGGAGAAAGGTAGCGTTCCATATGTTGAGAAGCCTAGTTGTGTTGAATGTGGTAGAAGACATGAAGGCAAGTGTCTAGTTGGTACAGGAAATTGCTATGTTTATGGCAAGAGTGGTCACATAAAGAGGAATTTTCCTATGATGAAGTCTCAAGTAAGATAAAATGCTCAAGAAAAAGCAAGTGCTCTCAATCCCGATGCTCCTAAGAAGAATCGCTTCTATGATCTCTGCTTTAGTTGTGAACAAGAGGAGTCTCCCGATGTCGTCACTTGTCACTGGTATATTATAAATGTTCTCTATTAATGTCTATGTTTTACTAGATCAAGCTGATACTTTATAATTTGTAACACCATTAGTTACTACAGAGTTTAATATGTTACTCGATGTCCTTATGGAACCTTTTTCGATTACAACCCTATTGGGTGACTCCATTGTGGCTAGAATAGTTTTTACAAATTGTCCTATATCATTGCCCAATAGAGTTAATTTGGTCGACTTGGTAGAACTTGATATGATTGATTTTGATGTCATCTTCGGAATGGATTGGTTGCCTTCTTTTTCTTCTTCCATGTATTGTAGGACAAGGGAGTCAAGTTCCATTTCCCAAATGAACCCGTCTTAGAATGCAAGGGGGGTAACTTAATTCGTAAGGGTCGAATTATTTCGTATATAAAAGCTAATAAAATGATCTCTAAATGGTGTCTCTATTATTTTTTCAGGGTAAATGATCTTGAGTTCGAGGTCCCTCCACTAGAGTCGGTACCCGTAGTGAGGGATATTCCAAAAGTATTTCTCGATGACTTGCCCAGAGTTCCTCCAAAAAGGAAATAGATTTCGGCATAGACTTGTTGCCTGATACAAAACCTATCTCAATTGGTCCGGCCGAGTTTCAAGAACTTTCGCTTCAAATCAAGAATTTACTTGTCATTGGTTTCATAATACCTATTGTTTCTCCTTGGGGTTCTTCGGTGTTGTTTGTAAAGAAGAAAGATGGGTCTCTTAGGATGTGGATTGACTACCATCAACAAAATAAAGTGACCACAAAGAACAAGTACCCTCTCCCTAGGATCGACGATTTGTTTGATTAATTGTGAGGGGAAAGATCCTTTTCTAAATTTTACTTGAGGTCAGGTTATCACAAACATAGGGTGAGAAGAGAGGACATATCTAAAAAAGCTTTCAAAACTAGGTATGGTAGCTATGAGTTCCTAGTCATGTCCTTTGGTCTAACAAATACTCTGGAAGCTTGCAAGACCTAATGAATAGGGTGTTGCGAGAATACCTTGACTCTTTTATGATTCTCTTTATTGATGTTATTTTTGTATGATTTAAGAGTCTATATGAACATATGGTTCATTTGGGGGTAGTGTTGCAAGTTCTTAAGGAAACACCAAATATTTGCAAAGTATAGCAAGGGCGAGTTTTGGTTGAGATCTATAGCATTTCTTTGTCATATTATCTCAAGTGAGGGTATGGAGGTGGATCCACAGAAAACTGAAGCAGTTAACAATTGGCCTATGCCATTGAATGCAACCGACATTAGAAGTTTCTTATGTTTAGTCGGGTACTATGGGTGGTTTGCGGATGGGTTTGTGTCCATTGTTTCTCCTTTGACTACCTTGACCCAAAAAACTTCTAAATTTGATTGGTCGGAGGTATCTGAAAGAATCTTCCAAGTGTTGAAGGATAGGATTACCACCACTCTGGTCTTGAATTTTCCGGAAGGTACCGAGGTTTTTGTGGTATATCATGATGCATCTCGAGTGTGTTTGGGGTGTGTCCTTATTCAACATGGGAAGGTAGTTGCATATGCCTCTAACAACTCAAGGTGCATAAAAAGAACTATCAAACACATGAACTTGAATTAGAGAACCGTAGTGTTTGCTTTGAAAATATTGATAAATTACTTGTATAGTGTCAATGTAGATGTATTTACCGACCATAAAATTCTCCAATAGGTGTTCACCTAAAATTAGTTGAATCTCCAACAATTAAGATGGTTGGAACTTTTGAAGGATTACGACATAAGTATTCTCTACAACCCCTTCAAGGCCAATGTGGTTGTGGATGCTTTAAGTCGTATTACCATGGGGAGTGTGTCTCATGTGGAAGAAGATAAGAAATACCTTGATAAATATGTTCATAGGTTGGCTCGGTTGGGTGTTCGGTTTAAAGATTCTACAAATAGTGGTTTTGTGGTCCACCATAACTCCTAGTCGTCTTTAGTGGTTGAGGTGAAGTCTAAGCAACATCTTGATCATTGATGTAGTTAAAGAAATCAATTCTTGGAAAATTTAATGACTCATTCTCCCAAGGAGGCGGTGGTGTACTTAGGTACTAAGGAATATTGTGTGTACCGGATAGGGATAATTTACAGAATCAAATTCTAGAAGAAGCTCATGGTTCTTGATATTCTATGCATTCAGGTGCCACAAAAATGTACCGTGATCTTTAAGAGGTCTATTGGTGGGTTGATCTAAAAAGGGAGATAGCGTAGTTTGTGGCTAGGTGTTCAAATTTCCAGCAAGTAAAAACCGAGCACCAAATCTCTAGTGGTTTAAGTAATGAAGGATCCTAAGTAGGGAGAAATTAATATGGACTTTGTTGTTGGTTGCCTCAAACTTGTAGGCAAAATGAATCAATTTGTGTTATTATGGATAGATAGAAAAAATCCGATCACTTTATCCCATCGAGTATGTATATTCCGTGGAGGATTATACAAGAATATACATTGATTAAATTGTGAGACTACATGGGATCCCTTTTTCCATCATATACGATAGAGGTTCTCAATTCACATTTCGATTTAGGAGATATTTTCAAAAAGTGTTGGGTACAAAAGTAAAGTTAAGTACCAATTTTCATCCTCAGACGCATGGTTACGCATAAAAGACTATTCAAACCCTAGAAGACTTGTTAAGAGTGCATAATAGATTTCAAAGGCAATTGGGATTATCCCCTACCATTGATTGATTTCTCTTATAATAATAGCTATAATTCAAGTATTTTGATGGCACCATTTGAAGCAGTCTATGGCAATGTAGGTCTCCGGTTGGGTTGTTCAAGGTTTGTTAATGTTCACTACTTGGTCTCGAAATAATCTATGAATCCTTAGAGAAGGTTCGAATGATAAGGGATTGGCTGAAAACAACCTATAATCGGCAAAAGTCCTATGACGACAATACAAGAAGAGATATAGCATTTGAAGAAGTAGATAAGGAGTACTTGAAAATTTCATTTATCAAAGGGGTGATGAGATTTGGCAAAAAGGGGAGGCTAAGACCCCAGTATGTGGGTCCCTATGAAATAGTTCAATGGGCGGAAAGATTGTATATGAGTTGAGACTAGCTAGTGAACGAGCTTTCTTTCATCCGATATTTCACATTTACATGTTAAAGAAGTGTATTGGTGATCGCGTATACATCCTTCACATTGAATATTTAGGTGTGGATGAGAGTCTTTTCTGTGAAAAGTTTGCGGTGGAAATAATAGATTTCCAAGTCAAGAAGTTGAGGAACAAAGAGGTTGTCTCCGTAAAAGTCTTATAGAGAAATCACCTTGGTAAGGGAGAAATATCAGAGGCCAAGGCCGACATGAAGTCCCGTTATCCTCACCTCTTTTCTAATATTTATCCAAAGTCGAAGTTAGTAGTCCTCATAAAATTAATTTATTAATAATGTTGAAAGTTGGCTTAGTTTGCTAATGTGTGCATGATTATGTTAAAGGTTCATGCTTAATGAACTTCATGCAAATATGCTCTTTTGCTTACCTTGCAATTTTTTGTGATCTTGTGAATAGTTTGTCACAATAAATGATACTGAGCATGTCAACGATGAAAGTAAGTGTGCACTAGTGACTCTTGAGGTTATGTTGAGATCGTGTTGATGTTAAGAAGGTAGTTCCTCATGTTATTAAGTTGAGCTCTTATATGAAGTAAATTTTTATTCGAGTTGCTATGTGTAAATGTCATGTTTATGCATTAAATGGAGTTGTGAAGTACTCATATGAGTGGACTCATGATGATTCTATGTTGTTATTTGTTGGGCTGATAGTATTGAGTCTATCCTCTCCCTACAAAAAGATTTAAGTGTCATTTGGGGACGAATGTTCCCAAAGAGGGGATAATGTAACATTTCAAAAGTTCATGGCTAGGTCTAGAGCCTCGTATGATGATTTAAGACCCAAAACACTCTTTATATGCATAAACTAAGGTATCTAAACTAATTAGGAAGTGTTAGAGTCAAAATGCCAAAAAACGTCCATGACGTCTGGTCAATTGTGTAATGTGTGTTAGCATGCCTTGGCATGTTTCACTGGGTTTTGAGCACCGAAAAGTAGTGAAATCTGGTGAGAAGTTACTAAATATATGTTACAGTGTGTTTAGGTTTGAAACGTCAATGTACGACTCCCTAAGGACCAACCTAGGGGTCTTTGAGAAGAACACATCGGTTGATCTCAAAATAGCCCCATTTGACAGTATGCAGACACAAGCACCAACGACGAGTCATCGATTAGACTACACTCCTTCATTTGGGACGTTGGTTTACACTTAGTCAAATTCAAATAAAGATCCTAAAATTAAGTCTCTCTCACCAACAACGACTTGCCAGCATGGACCGTCGGTGAAGCTACATGGCATAGACGGGGTCTCATCGATTCAGACCCCACTTCACTGTCCAAAGACATTTTAGTTAGGGGTGGTTACGGATTGATTAATAAAATTAATGAAGGGCTTAGGTAGGTCTTATTTGATTAATTAATGTCTATAAAAGTATCATAAGTCAACTAACTAGCGTAACATCTCATTAATTCTCAAACTCACATCTCTCTAACATCTCTCTAGTCTCTCTCTTCCCCAAATTTCAAACTCCATTGATGAACACTAGAGCTTCAATTAAAGGAAGAATCCACCAAGGTTTTCATCTCAAATTCGTGTAAGATCATCACTAAGGTATGGTTTCTTTTACTCTTGGGATTCCTCTCCCCAAGAGGCGTATCCAAAGATGATTGTAAACTTCCGAAAAACTAAGATTTCATTCTAGACATGGATTCTCTTTTCAAAAGAAAATTGTTAGTCAATTGTGATAAATTATATTATTTTATCATTTTTAATTGAGTATTTATGTTCAATTTCGTTAACCACTCCAGATTGTCCCTTTAAATCAATGTTTTTCCCTTACTCACTATGCCTTATGGTTATATGGTAATTGTGTAAGATGATGTCTATATGAACATGTAGAGAATTCATTGTTATATATTAGTACTTGAATTTACCTTGTTGATGCATTGCCTATGTATTCTTTGGTAATTGAAGTATGAAGGCAATGAAAGGGAAATAAGGTGTAAAGTTTTATCCTTCTTGTATTCAATTACAAAGTATGACTTACTTTTATTGTAATGGTTCTAGGTATAATGTGTGCTTGTAATGTTGCTATCAAGTATTCATCCTTAACCCTAGACTATTGAATTGGCTATGAAGTATGCAAGAATGTTAAGATATGATTACTATATGATTGAAAGTAGTTTCTCATGATTATGAGTAAGAATTAAGTGAATCGTTTACTAACTTTTATGTTGTTTTCTAAAGTTAAATGGTAGTCCTCACTTATTAATACCTATGGGCTATTACGATGAAATGTTCGCATAGGGGTCTAGATGAGACTAATTTGATCTTGTATAAAGAGTATGGTGACTACTAAAGGGAATAAATGCTTAGCACTGAAAGGTCATGTAAATGAAATGAAGGTCTCACGTTTAGTAAGTCCGCCTCCCACATTGGTTTTTTCACGTTTAGCACGTCCGTATTTCCACGATAGGTGTTTTCTAATGATATGGAAACCTCCACACTAGTAAGTCAAGGTTTCTAGCAACAATCTCCTTGACCCTTAACTATGTGCCCACATAGGTTTATATTTTAGTGGATCCACCTAGATAGCTATGTATTATTGGTTACACCTTAGGCAAGAGTTAACCCTCTCTTATCGGTGCGGGAGGAGAACACCGAATTACATGTAACTCATATGGTCTCGTGTCGGTTATTGCACTTCTTTTCCCTTATGAAATAAAGTGAATGAATAAGTAATGTATGCAAACTGTTAGTAGGGCTTGTCTTAAAGGTTACTACATAGGGTGAGGGAGGGTATAGAACTTCTCTTACTTATAACACATGTGGGATCCTAAGTGAGGGTCTTAGTAGTGTTCTTGTATGAGTAAGTTTATTACATGTTATGTATGTCAAGCTATATATGAACTTATAAATTAAGCATGTTATGAGAATGTATGAGATTATATTGTATCCATGTAAGAAGGACTTAATGTGATGCTTGGATTTAGATAGGTTTATCGGATTCTATTCTTGGCATTGCACAAGTATGTTTTAGGTTGCTTATGTGTTGGGTTATTATAATGTTGGGTTGACTTATAATGTTCCATATATGTGCATGTTGAGTTAATTAATATAATTCGTTCTTTTGACTAAATTGTGCATTTTCTCATGCATTAATGATTTTATGCTTAGGAACCCTAGTTAGTACATGTTATTTTTACTAACCCATATTTCTTCTCGTTTCACCAAACATGATGGATTCTTTCCATTGAGTTCCGATGAAATAGATTGAAGAAAACTTGGGTTATTTCCTCCAAGTTTTGGTAGGTCATCATGTTCGGGGATGTTACCTTTTATACACTCTATCTTTGAAGTTGTATTGTCTTAAAGACATTGTTCATTACTTTATCAGTTGGAACATTGATGTTAGCCTATAATAGAATATTAACTTTGTATTGGCTATGTCAAAAATTGTACTCCTTTAGATGGTTAATATGAGATGAAGTATTAGACTATTTGCAATGTATCAATTATGTTGTCTAATGAGAAGCCTAGGTAAGCTTCATATGCAAGGAGTCCAAGTAAACTCCATATGTAGTATGCGAGAGGTCTATCTAAACCTCAATACATAAAAAGTTCTAAATATTTTCCGCATTTTTTGATGTATGAAATGTAATGATGAATTCTAAGAGTCTAGTCTTAGTCCTTTTCAGGGACGAAGACGCCGATTACGTCTAGGGGTGTTCCCAGGTCGTGACACTCTAAGACTCACCTAAGTAAGACATGAAAGACTGCTTAGACACCCTCTTCAAGCCTACCTATGAAATCCCTAAAGCTACTCTACATAAGTGTCTTTTTATACATGCATTTAACTTAAGTCAACTATGTTCATTAAGTCAACAATTCATGAATTTCACATAATGGTCTTGGAGAATACCTAGGGAACCTACATCCTAACAACTTCAAAGCCTAATTGTGCAATGTCTATATAGTGTCTCATTCTACTACCTACACTTTTTAGAAATTATCGAACACTAGAATGTATCCCACATAATGAGAATAGGCATTAACCGACATAGACCAGACTAGCTAGGCATGAAATTTGGAGTCTACTCTACTCTAATGGAGGGTGTTCTACTTTCAAATGGTAGAAATAGGACACATCCCATGTAGCCACATGTTAAGGAGTATCAAAGGTTCCTTTGTATTCTACTCTCAACATAAATAGAGTCATTCCCAAGATACTGACTCGGTGCTAGCCTTAGTTTTCATAGAGTTATTCAATCACAATGCAATATGAAGAGGTACCATATAGTAGTCATAACCAAATCATAATACACCTTAGCAACGATGGATCCACTAGGACTGTCACGAAATGCTTAAAATAATAGCTCAATGAATTACGTAAGGATGGTTTCATGTCGTGTCAGCCAACCTACCCCAAAGTCCATCATACACACAAGAAGGGTACCATTATGGATTTTAACTTCAAGGATCTCACAACCCTCTTTCTAGTTTGAAGGTTCCACATTAATGACCATTTTAGCTATGTTCAAGGTCATATTTTAATCATACATACACATACATGCCAAAGGTGTTTTAGCCTACTAAGTCAAGAGTCATATTCATATTCTTCATGTATCTAGTAGAGTGACATAGGTCTACCAAAACAGGACACATACATTATCATATTTTCACAAGTACAATCACCTTCAAGTAGCACATAGGGACAATCAAGTCTACTATAAGTAAATCTATTCATTCCTATAGAAGCATAAATAGAATCTGTCATAAGACTCATATAGTCATTTAGGAAGAATCATACTTCAACATCAAGTATACACATATACAGACATCACTATAGTCTACTACAGTCACATATCATCAACTAGACGAACTTATGTTTTGACTTCACATATGCACATATACAAATAAGCCATATAAACCCTACCAATTACCACATATACAAGTTAAAACATGATAAAATCAAAATTCATAAATTAATACCAACAAAGACACATTCTTCACAATTATATCACATAAGCATAGCTAGCATAAGTGGACCATACCAATCAACACAATTCAATACATATACTTTACAAAAAAGAAGAGCTTAGGTCAACATAACACAATTCCAACATCAACACCTCCAGTTTTTAGCCATTCCAACAAATTCAATCCACAATGGCTCATAACAATAATCATACATATCAATCCAAAACAATACTCAAAACATACTCCAACATATTACAATATGAAAATCATAAGATTAAGACAACCTATATACAATTATAACATGATCTTTACATAATCCTATAGCCCAAAGTAATTTACACAAGAATTCAATACAATAGTGATATTATCAAATCACCCATAATATAGGCAAAATTAGGATTTCTTGATTTGCATGGGTTCATAGTAGTATTGATCAAATATCATTCAAATAACATCAATATTATCATAAATCATTTATTCAAATCATTTTATGCAAGAACCCATGGCTGGATATCAATATAGAAGATTTCATTTTTTTGAGAAGTCTTAGAAAAGTCTTAGAAGTTTGGCTCCTTTAATAAAGAGAGTTCAAGGACGAAAAACCATATCTCGATGAAGACAATTAACGAGAATGATAAATATTTTATGGAGAAATCAAGCTCCTACCTCCAACCTTGCTTCAAGATCTAATGTAGTTCTAGATAATTATATGGGGTCTTGGGGTTTTTATTTGAGAAATGAACTTAGCTTAGGTTCTAGACTAATAAGTCACTTAAAATAACCAAAATCAGCATAAAGTAACTGCCTATTTTATTTTTTTAATTCTAGGTAATATTCCCAAATTGCAATTGCCTTGGTCGAGACACCTGCATAAAACTTGCAGGTGTCAATCGATGGAAGCACCTACGGGGCGTTGACCAACCAACGGACTGTCCTATAGGTCCGTAGTTTTGTTCAGAGAAACGCGAATGGGGGCTTAAGCTCCCATACCTAAGTGTGGAGTAACGGCCCCATCAATGAGGTGTCGATTAGTCATCGTTTGTAGGGACCGTTTTTGGCAGTCTTGAGCCAAAGTTTGGGTACTCCTCAAGGTCCGTAATGTGGTACTCAGGGAGTCTTGTCCAGATGATTCAAACATAAATACACTAGTCTAGATTTTAGGAACTTCTCACACTAATTTTAACTCAAACGAAAATGTAAAATATGCAGTCACACTAGAACACACAAGCACGTCTGAAGGCTATGTTGTGAATGTCTTGGATATTCTTAGACATTTGACCTCTAACACTTCAAAACTCTATACACTTACTCTTAACACTATAGTTAAAAATTTTAAGACTTTATAACCCTATGACACACACGTTAGGCTCTTGTTTCACCTAGTTTGTCCCTAAGGTGTTATACTCTTATACTTGTCTTATGATATTTTTACCAATATAGCATCAAAAGAATGTATCTCAAATAACGGTCCCATTTTAGCATGTTTTTTCATGGTCATCATACATAGTGCACATTTATACTAACACCATTTTCTTCATCCTTTTTACACCAAGTATAGGTGATGGCAACTAGAGGATTTCTTTTTAGATTGAAGGGCTTAGAGTTTCTATATTCAAGCTTTGGTATGTCCTCAATGATTTGAGGACACTTATCTTAAAAGTTTCTTTAAATTCAAGTAATAGACTTCTAGTTATTTTCTTTCAATTGTAAAAGGTATTGTCTTGATTATGTTGTGAACTATCTAAGTTTGCTATGTTGAGACTTAGTGTTCCATCATGTTATAAATGAGATTTTGATTGTTGAATTTATTGAGAAATCTTTTGATTCCGCACTATTTTTATGCCTATGTGATGAGTGAATGCTAATGGATCTTATAAGACCTCTTTGTGTTTTACTACGTTGTATAATGACTTCAGGCTGCTCTCGCATCATGACAAATTCCATTAGGTAAATGTAATTTACGTAATTCATGTATAGAATTATAATTTATTTTTTTATTTTAATATAAATATGTATATTATATATATTGATTAAGTGTGATGATGTAATCTTGTAATTATACATTGGATTGTTATTTTAAGGGATGTGAATGGTTAATAAAGGCATCAAATATAAGTAAACATGGAATGTTTAGAATTCGAGCATTCAATATAGAGCATATGTGTCCTTCGAAGGAAAAGTTTATCCACAAAGACACGCTACTATCATTTTGATTGTAGGGATTGTGAAACATAAATTGGCATATCACAAACATAAATATACTCCATATCTGACATTATAAAGGATGTGAAGATTGATCATGGAGTTGATGTTAACTATATGTTGGTTGATCGTATGCCAAATTACATGTGTATTCATATATGATTGATGTAACTCACCAATGATCTCATATAGATATGAAAAAAATACTAATAATGAGTTCTTATATTTATTTATTAAATTAATTTGGTCATACATGGGTTTATGAATTCGAAAATAGTAATTGTGCTGCATGGTAGTCAGATAAGTGGACCATATAATGGGACATTTGTGGCATTCGGAACGAAAGATGGTGCAGGTGTGCCTTTAGATTTACATATATATATATATATACATACATTAAGAAATGTCTATTACCATTTAATATAGATATTTGTTATGAAAAATAAATTTTGTATTGATATAATTGTAGGAAATATATATCCACTGGCATATGGTATTATTGATATAAAGAATGATTCTGCTTGGATTTGATTTTTTAACAGATTAAAGAAGCATTTGGCAAGAGGAGTAATATGGTTGTTGTGTTAGATAAAAAAGAGAGCGTTATAAAAGTTATTACAAGAGAATATGATTATGTACCACATTACGCTTGTGTGTGGAATTTATGAAATAATGCTTAAAAGGAGTTCAGAAAATTTCACGAGAAGTTAACTGGTGTACTCTATACAATGGAAAAGACATGCACACAAAACGAATTTGGTATGCTAATGGATACAGTAGAAAATGTAGATGTGAGAGTTAAAGAGTATTAGGATTTAGCTGGATATGACAAGTGGGCTCGTGTTACGCACATGTCCATAGAGGGTGGAACATGACATCAAATATTCGTGATGGTTTAAATGTTGTACTTCATTCGTCCAGGGAATTATGTCACGACCCAAATCGGGGACGCGACTGGCACCCACATTTACCCTCCTATGTGAGCGAACCAACCCATCTAAACCTTAACATTTCAATGTATATCAACAGAAAATAATGCGGAAGACTTAAACTCATTAATAAAACAATTCAAAACTATTATTGTTATCCCCAAAATCTGGAAGTCATCATCACAAGAACATCTATCCTCAAATTACTAAACTAAAAACGTCTAAGAAGCTAAAACAAATAAAAGCTAGTCCATGCCGGAAGTTCAAGGCATCAAGACTTGAAGAAGAAGATCCAGTCCAAGCTAGACGCATTAGCTCACCCTGAATTTCCGAAAGTAGTGAAGACTGGCTAGATCTACTGTTGAGTTGAAGTTGACGGAATGTTTGCTGCATTCCACAATAACAAAGAAGAAAACATAAAAGTAGGGGGTCAGTACAACCACAAGTACTGAGTAGATATCATCGGCCAACTCAAAATAGAAAATAGTATATATCAGTTAATATCATAAATCAATTATAAACTCAACATGTAACAACAACAAGTACTATAATCATCAATAAGTACCATCAAGTTCATCCATGAGGGCTCAAGCCTCAATACCACACTCATTTGGGAATCAAGTTCATTATGTTGAGTATATTATCATCTTTCAAGATTCATAATCTTTCTTCCTCTTGTGCCGGTACGTGACACTCCGATCCCCTACCACTATGTGTCGGTACGTGACACTCCGATCCCTAATTCTACGTGTCGGTTCGTGACACCCGATCCCCTATATGTGTCGGTACGTGACACTCCGATCCCCTATATGTGTCGGAACGTGACACTCCGATCCCCTATATGTGTCGGTACGTGACACTCCGATCCCCTAATTCTACGTGTCGGTTCGTGACACCCGTCCCACTAATACTATATGTCGGAACGTGACACTCCGATCCACTAATACTATGTGTCGGAACGTGACACTCCGATCCACTAGTCTCATTCTATCCGTTCATCAAGCCTTCTCTATACCAAGGCATCATCAATCCCATTACTTTAATTCATCAAGCCTTCTTTTATACCAAGGCATCATTATTAATAAGTACATTAGAGTTTCTTTCAAGATTTGGGATTCAATGGTTTTCATCATGCTTGTTTTATCAAAATCACATAATCATATTCATGCAAGCATACAATTAAGCATATAGACAGGTTTACAATACCACCAATACATATCGTTCACTATTAAGAGTTCACTACGAATATCGTAAAATAACCATAACCTACCTCCACCAAAGATTAGTGATCAACAAGCAATTTCCCAAGCTTTGTTCTTCTTCTCGTTTCTATCTCTCAATCGATCAATCTCCCTCTCTCTTTTCTTTCTGTTTTCTTTTATTCAAACCCTCTTTCTTTTACCCTAATTAAAATATAGTTAAGTGTAAAAGATGACAATAATACCCCACTAATTAATCCAAAGTTACCTCTTTTATTCCTCAAGAATTTGAGTTATTAATGTAAACCCACGAAATCTATAATTAAGGAAAGAATAGTCAAAAACGTCCCTTAAAACGTGTAAAGAAATCCGATTCTGCCTGGGATTTGTGCAACCTGTGACGGGCCGTCGTGCCTGCGACGGTCCGTCACGAAGGTCGTCGTGCCTGCGACGGTCCGTCACGAAGGTCGTCGCAAGGACCAGAACTCCATTTTTCACTAAGGATTCTGTGACGGTCCATCACACCTGTGACGGTCCGTCCTGCAAGTCCGTTACGAAGTTCAGAGAGTCGATTTTCAGTACACTATTTCAGAATTTCTAAGTATATTGAAACGAGACCCTGTGACGGTCCGTCGTGCCTGTGACGGTCCGTCGTGGGGTCCGTTGCCTCAGCCAATTTTCCAGAAATAAAATCTGCTGCTCAAAACGACTAAACGGGTCGTTACAATAGATACTAATTTACCCATCGTTCGTCCCCGAACAATCAAAAGAAGAAAAACAATGGCGAAAAGGAGTACCTGAATCTGTAAACAGATGTGGGTATTTTTCTTGCATATCTGCCTCCTTCTCCCAAGTAGCCTCTTCAACCGGTCGATTCTTCCATTGAACTTTGATGGATGCAATATCTCTCGACCTTAACTTGTGAACCTCTCTATCTGAAATAGCAACGGGCTCCTCCT
Organism: Solanum peruvianum; assembly: GCA_027705065.1. Taxonomy (NCBI): domain Eukaryota; kingdom Viridiplantae; phylum Streptophyta; class Magnoliopsida; order Solanales; family Solanaceae; genus Solanum; species Solanum peruvianum. The sequence goes on from JAKWJD010001757.1 coordinate 20,402,162, forward strand.
CATAAGTCAAATTCTCATCAAGCAAAATTGAATCCCAACGGATGATGTAGTTTCCATCCCCATGGTATCTTTTCAACATGGACACATGAAATACCGGATGCACTCCGGACAGCCCTGGGGGCAAGGCTAATTCGTAAGCCACCTCCCCTATTCGCTTTAGTACCTCAAATGGTCCAATATACCTTGGACTTAACTTACCTCTTTTGCCAAACCGCATCACCCCTTTCATTGGCGAAACTTTAAACAAGACTTGTTCACCTTCCATGAACTCCAAGTCTCTAACCTTTCGGTCTGCATACTCCTTTTGTCTACTTTGTGCCGCTAGAAGCTTTCCTTGAATGCACTTCACTTTATCTAACGAATCTCTCAAGAGGTCAGTACCCCAAGGTCTAACCTCGAATGCATCAAACCAACCAATGGGAGACCTACATCTCCTACCATACAATGCTTCAAATGGGGCCATATCAATGCTTGAGTGATAACTATTATTGTAAGAAAACTCCGCTAAGGGTAGGAAGTTATCTCAATGACCACCAAATTCTATCACGCAAGCACGAAGCATATCTTCTAACACTTGAATCGTTCGCTCAGACTGACCATCGGTCTGAGGGTGAAATGCAGTGCTAAGATCCAACCTAGTACCCAATTCAGCATGCAATGTTTTCCAAAACTTAGAAGTAAACTGCGTACCTCTATCTGATATGATGGATAGTGGAACCCCATGCAATCGAACGATTTCTGAGATATAGATCTTGGCTAACTTCTCCGCAATGTAAGTCACCTTGACTGGAATGAAATGAGCAGACTTAGTTAACCTATCAACAATCACCCAAATGGAGTCATACTTACCCATTGTCTTTGGAAGACCAACCACAAAGTCCATTGCGATTCTCTCCCACTTCCATTCAGGAATGGGCATTCTCTGAAGCGTTCCTCCGGGCCTTTGGTGTTCATACTTTACTTGTTGACAGTTTGGACATTTGGCAATAAAGTCAACAATATCACGCTTCATTCTACTCCACCAAAAGTGTTGCTTTAGGTCACGATACATCTTGGTTGCACCCGGATTTATAGAATACCTTGTACTATGAGCCTCTGTCAGAATAGTGTTGATCAAATTATCGACGCGGGGTACACATACCCTTCCCTTAATCCTCAACACACCTTCCTCATCGATTGTTGCTTCTTTAGCCTCTCCTTGCAACACTTTATCTCGAATCCGGATCAATTTCTCATCATCAAACTGCTTCCCCTTAATCTTGTCAAGGAAGGAGGATCTTGCCTTCACACAAGCTAACAATCCTCCCTTCTCATTTACTTCTAACCTCATGAGATCATTAGCCAAAATCTGCACTTCTCTAGCCAATGGGCGTCTAGAAGCTTGCAAATGAGCTAGCCTTCCCATGCTTCCCGCCTTTCTACTCAAGGCATCTGCCACAACATTCGCCTTCCCCGGATGATACAAAATAGTGATGTCGTAGTCCTTCAGTAGTTCCATCCATCTCCTTTGTCTCAAGTTCAAATCTTTCTGAGTAAAGACATACTGTAGGCTACGATGATCCGTATAGACTTCACACTTAACCCCATATAAATAGTGCCTCCATTGCTTCAATGCAAATACTACCGCGGACAATTCCAAGTCATGAGTTGGATAGTTACGTTCATGCACTTTTAATTGTCTTGAAGCATAAGTAATCACATTCTTTTCTTGCATTAGCACTGCACCCAAACCCGAATAGGATGCATCACAATAGACAACGAAATTCTTCCCTTCCACTGGCAAGGTAAGGATAGGCGCGGTAGTCAACAAAGTCTTGAGTTTCTGAAAGCTTTCCTCACACTCATCCGACCATACAAATGGAACATTTTGCTTAGTCAAGTTCGTCAGTTGGGAAGCAATAGAAGAGAATCCCTTGACGAATCGGCGGTAGTAGCTAGCTAACCCAACAAAACTCCGTATTTCTGACACATTAGTGGGTCTTACCCAATTCTTCACTGTCTCAATCTTAGAAGGGTCCACCATCACTCCATCCTTAGAAACCACGTGCCCCAAGAAGGACACTACATCTAGCCAAAACTCACACTTAGAGAACTTGGCATAAAGCTTTTTCTCCCTCAATATTTCCAAAACAATCCTCAAATGCTCCTCATGTTCCTTCTTACTTTTAGAATATACCAGTATATCATCTATAAATACGATCACAAAGAGGTCCAAATATGGCTTAAAATTCCCATTCATCAAGCTCATGAAAGCAGCGGGGGCATTTGTAAGACAAAAGGACATCACTACAAATTCATAATGCCAATACCTAGTCCGAAAAGCAGTCTTTCGCACATCCGTTGCCCGTATTTTCAATTGATGATAACAGGATCTCAAGTCAATTTTTGAGAAGACACAAGCACCTTGTAACTTATCGAACAAGTCATCAATGCGAGGAAGAGGATACTTGTTCTTAATAGTTACCTTGTTCAGTTGTCTATAGTCTATGCACATCCGAAAACTCCCATCCTTCTTCTTCACAAACAAAACCGGAGCACCCCAAGGAGATGCACTTGGTCTAATGAAGCCTTTGCTCAACAACTCTTGAAGTTGTGCCTTTAACTCTCTTAACTCCGCGGGGGCCATTCTATAAAGGGGTATAGAAATGGGGCGAGTGCCCAGTTCCAAATCAATGCAAAAGTCGATATCCCTATCCGGTGGCATACCAGGAAGATCTGCGGGGAACACATCTAAAAACTCACGGACCACCGAAACTGACTCAATTGAAGGAACTTGAGTAGTGTCATCCTTGAGATGCGCCAAGAAAGCTAAACACCCTTTACTAACCATTTTCTTAGCACGAAGAAAGGATATAATACGCACCGGATTGGAAGTGTAGTAACGAATCTGTCCCAGACTTAGCTAACGTCACCGTTTTAGCATTACAATCCAAGATCGCAAAATTTGGAGAAATCCAAGTCATACCCAGAATTACATCAAAGTCAACCATTTCTAAGATAACCAAATCTACATAAGTATTGCTCCCCACAAAATTTACCAAACAAGACCTATATACCTTTTCCACTACCATAGACTCTCCCACCGGAGTAGAAACACGAATAGGCATGTCGAGTAATTCACAATGCAAGTTTAGATCATTAGCAAATGATGAAGATACATATGAAAACGTGGAGCCAGGGTCAAATAATACAGATGCCATGCAATCACAAACCAAAAGATTACCTGTGATAATAGCATCAGACGCCTCCGCTTCAGATCTCCCAGGGAAAGCGTAACAATGGGCCCTATCACCAGTCTGTCCGTTGCCCCTACCATGTTGTGTCGTAGTGGCTCCAATTTGTCCATCACCTCTGCCGTTGTGGTGACCACCATTACCTCGACCACCACGTCCTCCAGAAAAGCGGCCTCTACCATGACCACCTCTACCTCTAGCTATTGGGGGTCTGTAACTCTGTTTTGGACAATTCCTCCTAATATGTCCAATCTCCCCACATCCATAACACTCTCTGGAGTCAGGCATAAGTCTCTCAGAATAGTGTTGACCGTTCTGAGGTGGACCCCCAACTACAGTCTGTAGTGAAGACTGAATTGGTCGAACTGAGTAACCTCCGGAGCTCTATCCTCTAGAGTAAGAACCATTAAACTAACCTCCCCTTCCTCACCCTCTCTTAGTACCTCCTCAGTCGGTGGAGGAGTCACCGCCCTAGTATCAGATGGGCTAGGTGCTTGTCCTCTTCCTCTAGAGGACGTCCTCCCACGACCTCTTCCACAGCCTCTTGCCGCTGCTCTTCCTTGAGCCACAGCCCCAGTGGCTGGCTCAGACGCTTCTTGTCGTGCCGTTGTTGCTGCTGGTGCGGTCGTTGCTCTAGTTCTAACCATCTGCGAAATAGAGTGAAGATGGTCAGATACCAATTTGTATCACCTAGATACCAATTGGACTCAAGTAGTAGCACGAAAGAAAGAATGAAAGAATGGAATTTTCCTAAAGTCTTATAGCCTCTCAAAGAAAAGTAAAGGCATCCCCCTACCGTTCCTTAAGACTCTACTAGACTCGTTCTTGTGTGATGAGACCAATGAACCTAATGCTCTGATACCAAGTTTGTCACGACCCAAATCGGGGACGCGACTGGCACCCACATTTACCCTCCTATGTGAGCGAACCAACCCATCTAAACCTTAACATTTCAATGTATATCAACAGAAAATAATGCGGAAGACTTAAACTCATTAATGAAACAATTCAAAACTATTATTGTTATCCCCAAAATCTGGAAGTCATCATCACAAGAACATCTATCCTCAAATTACTAAACTAAAAACGTCTAAGAAGCTAAAACAAATAAAAGCTAGTCCATGCCGGAAGTTCAAGGCATCAAGACTTGAAGAAGAAGATCCAGTCCAATCTAGACGCATTAGCTCACCCTGAATTTCCGAAAGTAGTGAAGACTGGCTAGATCTACTGTTGAGTTGAAGTTGACGGAACGTTTGCTGCATTCCACAATAACAAAGAAGAAAACGTAAAAGTAGGGGGTCAGTACAACCACAAGTACTGAGTAGATATCATCGGCCAACTCAAAATAGAAAACAGTATATATCAGTTAATATCATAAATCAACTATAAACTCAACATGTAGCAACAACAAGTACTATAATCATCAATAAGTACCATCCAGTTCATCCATGAGGGCTCAAGCCTCAATACCACACTCATTTGGGAATTAAGTTCATTATGTTGAGTATATAATCATCTTTCAAGATTCATTATATTTCTTCCTCTTGTGCCGGTACGTGACACTCCGATCCCCTACCACTATGTGTCGGTACGTGACACTCTGATCCCCTAATTCTACGTGTCGGTTCGTGACACCCGATCCCCTATATGTGTCGGTACGTGACACTCCGATCCCCTATATGTGTCGGAACGTGACACTCCGATCCCCTATATATGTCGGTACGTGACACTCCGATCCCCTAATTCTACGTGTCGGTTCGTGACACCCGTCCCACTAATACTATGTGTCAGAACGTGACACTCCGATCCACTAATACTATGTGTCGGAACGTGACACTCCGATCCACTAGTCTCATTCTATCCGTTCATCAAGCCTTCTCTATACCAAGGCATCATCAATCCCATTACTTTAATTCATCAAGCCTTCTTTTATACCAAGGCATCATCATTAATAAGTAGATTAGAGTTTCTTTCAAGATTTGGGATTCAATGGTTTTCATCATGCTTGTTTTATCAAAATCACATAATCATATTCATGCAAGCATACAATTAAGCATATAGACAGGTTTACAATACCACCAATACATATCGTTCACTATTAAGAGTCACTATGAATATCGTAAAGTAACCATAACCTACCTCCACTGAAGATTAGTGATCAACAAGCAATTTCCCAAGCTTTGTTCTTCTTCTCGTTTCTATCTCTCAATCGATCAATCTCCCTCTCTCTTTTCTTTCTGTTTTCTTTTATTCAAACCCTCTTTCTTTTACCCTAATTAACATATAGTTAAGTGTAAAAGATGACAATAATACCCCACTAATTAATCCAAAGTTACCTCTTTTATTCCTCAAGAATTTGAGTTATTAATGTAAACCCACGAAATCTATAATTAAGGAAAGAATAGTCCAAAACGTCCCTTAAAACGTGTAAAGAAATCCGATTCTGCCTGGGATTTGCGCATCCTGTGATGGGCCATCGTGCCTGCGACGGTCCGTCACGAAGGTCGTCGCAAGGACTAGAACTCCATTTTTCACTAAGGATTCTGTGACGGTCCGTCACACCTGTGACAGTCCGTCCTGCAAGTCCGTTACGAAGTTCAGAGAGTCGATTTTCAGTACCCTATTTCAGAATTTCTAAGTATATTGAAACGAGACCCTGTGACGGTCCGTCGTGGGGTCCGTTGCCTCAGCCAATTTTCCAGAAATAAAATTTGCTGCGCAAAACGACTAAACGGGTCGTTACAAATTACCTTTCTTTAATTTTCTAAAGGAAGTAAGGATAATGTTTGGAAGATGAAATCGTGACTATACGAAAGAGACGATATGTACATTTACACCCTTGATTGGAAAATATCATGAAATAATAACAGAAAGTGAAGCAATGAGCCCAATAATGACTATATGCTTTATGAATAACTGTATAATTAATAATTTATAAATATTTTATAGTATATTATGCATTAGTATATAGTGATTATATATCATCTTGTTTTTGTATATATAAGCAGGTTCTATCGTGGACTGAATATTTTCACAATGTTAATGACAATGGAAGATATTATGTAGTCAGTATTAGGAGAGAAGCATGCACATTTGGAAAATTTCAAATTGAGGAAATACCTTGTGAACATGCTTGAGGTGTATTGAAGTGAAAAACCTACCACCAGATGACTACTACTCTATTTTATACAAACCAAAAACTGTGTTGAAGACATATAACAGGCCTATACATGCTTTACCAAATTTAACTGAATGGGTTATACCAGAATACATACATATTGATCAATTATTACCTCCATAATTTAAAAGACCTCTATGCAAGCCAAAAAAGAAGCTTCGCGAAAAAGCATCAAAAATAGTTGTTGAGGACTAAGAGGGAAAATACATGCGATACTTATGGAATGGCAGGTCAACATAGGGGTCCATGTTTAAATAATCCTAGTATCTTAAGGTTTTAGATCTAACAATTTTTTTAATGCAATACAATAAAGAACCTATTTAATATTTAGTTTTAAACAAACTGAGTTGAATTGCTTTCATATGTTGATTTATGAATTTTGTTGCAATTATGATTTTGTGTATATTAGCTTTGGTAACCAAAAAAAATTTTGTTTATACTTTACATAGAAAAACTTTCTACCTGATTTTGTGATTAATAAGTAATATTTTGTTACAACATTTATATGCAAAATGTATGTGTATCCTATACTAAAATCTATAATGTATAGAAAATTTAAATATGAATGTAAGTCAAATTACTATAAATTATTAGATTGTTGTAGTTTCCGTATCCTATATATATAATTGTATATGAATAAAAAATAATTGAATTAGTTTCACTAGCAGAAAAAGAATATACAAATGTGAATATATCACTTGAATACGGATATACACATACATCAAGCATTTTGTATATTCAAAGATATATCTATTTAAATATGTTGTTTAAACATTGTAATTTTACAAATTAATTTTATGTTCTAATATACAAATGCATCGCGTTGTTTTGTATGTACAAGTATCTTTACATGAATAAATATGCAGCTCGAGCAATTTTGTATACATACATACATACATACATACATATATATATATATGAACAAATACTCATTATCAAGCAATCAGGCAATAGGTTCATCCCTTGAAATTGTACATACTTAGTCTTTTCATTAGGTTTGATCCACGACATCCCTGATTCCATAGATATATGCATATAATAATAACCCTAACAATTTCGTGTAACACAATAGGATATTAGGCATCACATAACACTAGTTCAGTGGTAGAGTTTCCTCCTATGGTATATGCTTGATATAAATTTAGAAATACATGTCTAATCATCCCTTTCGGTGCACGAAATCCTATGTATGATACCATCAAAAAATACTATACTATGTAGTTAAAATAGATTTATATCTACTCATTTAAATAAATCAAGTACCAAGGTTATGAGAAGCTCTTGAGGGATTTTATCTTCAATCTTGGTTTTCAAGGATCGAGACGATGGATTTGAACAACCCTCCACAAGCCATGCACCACTTCCACTAGAAAAATCTCCCTCCCCCCTCCCCCCACTTCTAGGGCATCCTTTTGAGGTTTTATGGTGATTGACGATTTTGTAAGAAAAATTAGATTTTTTATTATTTACATTAACTCTCATCCGTCCTTCCTTGGCGGTCACTTATCCCTCTAGAGCGTCGCCGTCTTTTAGAAATCTGGCCCACTTTGGCTAGCTGAGGGACCCAATTTTGTCCACACATTCCATTTCCAAATTTAAGATTGTTTGGGTCTTTACAATAGTTAGGAATTTACCCATAGATCTTCCCCAAATGGCTAGCGAAGGGATGAACAGGCACCCGTTTATGGAGTATATCTAAACCAACAAATTGAACCATTACAAAATCACGAATGGTGGATATTTTTCAGTTATTGAGCCCAAAAGGGTTCTATCATTGAAGGAACCAGTCAGGGAAATGAGATAACACTATAGAAAAATGACACACGTCCCACTACACAACCGAACTTGCCAAAGCAACAATCTTCCTGCTAAGGTCGAGCCGATGTGGCTAGGTATCTCCCATGTAGTAGGAGAGCATTAACAATAAAGAGGGTGAAAATTTAATGGTTTTCCCATTTCCTTCTTCTCTAACTCAAAACTCCCGAAAGCTCTGTCAATCGCTTCAATTCAAACATCAAAAGCGTTAATGTTCTTCTCCTTACTCTCTTTAATTCATTAGTTACTTAACTACGATTGCATGGCAAGAAATAATTGATTAGAAAATTATTAGGGTAGTTTTTGAAATTGAGAAAAATAGATTTCTTATTTTGCTTGAAAATGTAGGATACACACTGTTTTACGTCCCCAACATATCCACGACGTTTTGTGCATAAAAATTTTGCAAAAATATAGTGCAAATAATCAGAAAATGGGTAGGGGAAGTTGAAAGATTTCCTTGGTGTAAAACTCAAATTTGGAGATCATTTAGGAGATGTTTTTTAAAAATAATAACATATTAGGTACTTGGGTACGCCATATACTCTAACTTTCTAAACATTTACCGAAAATAAGTTTCATGGTATAAAGGAAGGCCCTGGTGATCATCCTAGATTAATTTCAATCTAGCGTCCTTCATCCTGTTGTTCCGACCTTCCTCATCTTGATCTTGTGGGATTTGGGATTTTGTGGTGGGACTTAGTGGGGTTGTATCCCCTTCTCACTTAAATCATAAAATTTCCCTTTCCATAGCCAACAATCGTCTGACCACGTGGAGTTCTAACATGTATGTATTTATAATATTTGGAGGTCGATCTACTATGGCTACTTTTAATGAGGAAAACCAATTTTCATCTGGTTTGCCAATGTTGCGAGTCAGGAGAGATACCATGACCATCGGAACAACAAATTCTATTGCAAGAGGTGATTTCATTTGCTAGATCTAGAGAAGAACCCGCCAGCCTTTTATACCAGTCTAATCGAGTTTGGTTGAACCTGCTAACAGTGGCTCCTATGGTTGTGCTTTCTCACATGGGTGAGTGAGTTCTATTATATCGTTCATGCCGTCTTTAAGGTCGATCCTCACCCTACCATTCACATCAGGGAAATCGATATCCCCCCAAGACAGTCAATTTATCAATGAGATGCTCAAGGTGCCACAGGTCCTTAACACGGAGTAAGAGGCCAAGCTGCGAGAGATGGACTTGGGATGATTAAGAGATACGTTGGTGGAGCCTATGTACCGGGACAGGGTTTACTGGGTATAAAGGGCATCACTAGTACTAATTGATGACCTGATGCTACGAGGTGGCTACATATGGGTGCCATGAGGATTCGCCAATCGGGCAATTGCACTAACGTGACTTCCCCACATGCTCCAGTGTTGGAGTGTGTTATACATAGAATCGGTAAAAATATGGGCATGCATATCATCTCGAATGGAGAATATTTTACCAGGGTACCAAAAAGGTGTACTTCTTACTTGGGTTTGTGACGTCTATGTGTTAGTGCATTGGGGTGACCCACTAGGACACTCACGAGGTACTTACTATGGATCCCCTTTTCCATCCTTTTTTGATTAGCCAAGGTTCAACCTCCAGGAGAAAGAGTAGGAGTATGGACACGATCATTAATGGTCAGGAGGTTGCGGAGGCAGATTATGAGGAGGGGATGATTCTGTAGGCAAAGACACTATTCCCACTCGATCCCAACCCCCAATCTAAAGTGCAAAGGTGGAGAAGGACATGGTGGCCATCCAAAAGTGGTTTGGATGTTCCTTTGCTACCTACACTCTGATTCACCCCAATACTGCTCTGAAGGTTGAGATTCTGCATCGCGAATTGCTCCATGAGTGAAAGAAGGTTCTTTTCTCCTGTATTGCCCCAGTAAAAAGGTTCCACGAGTCGAGAGAGGAGACTTCAAGCATTTTACTTTTATGGATTAGCCTTTTATTTTCTTGGTAGTGCTAAAGATCTAGACACTGATAATGATACCTCTCAGTCCGTGGGATCCTGATTTGGTTTTTTGCCATTCATGGGGTTGTGTTGAACAATACTATATTTTATATTTTTACTCTTCCCCTACTTTTTATAAGCACATGGATATTTCTTTCTGCTGCTTTTCACTGATAAAGATTTAAATACTAAGGTTTATAACTTACCATTCTATTGTTGAGTACTCATTGATATTCAGGGATTAACTCATACACTATTCCGGATCTATAAGTGTTTCTAGGGAAGAGCAGGGGAGACAACACTGAAATTTTTTCTCACCCTGGCCCTCTCTGGCGGAAAAAACCCCACTCAAGAGGGCTTACGTAGCGGGAAAAATTACCCAGCGACTCCGACGAAACAACACCAGGTCAACAAGTTCCTAGGGTTTTTCCTATTTTCTAAAAATTCCATGGTTATAACTAAGAATTGAGATAAACCTCGATTCTAGTATTGTCATTGTCGACCCCGAGTCAACCCCGTGGTACGCACTCTAGAATCCATTCACATTAATATAAACCATAGACATACATATCCATATGATATGCCCATATCCTCATATATTTATAGTCTATCTCAACACACGTCCAGATTTCGCTTACGAATCACATCATCAATTATCTAAGCACTTGCACGTAACCTAGTAATTATTATCCTTCCAACAACACGTTCACAAAACTTAGACAGTTGAGAATCGCACAATTTTGAAAATTTAGACTTCCATATATTAGACATCAAAATCTAGATAGCCTATAATGTGTACATAATAATATAATAACATTTAAGTAAAGCATCTTTCACACGAACAATTATTTTAGACAACAAGAAGAACATGTTTATAGTTTCAAGCTACACTCACGGATAAATCAATTTTTACTTAATTAATTCCATTTGTGGGTGATCATTACTATTCATCCGTGTATTCATACAACCACTAAGGCCAAATACCAATTGGAAAATTTGCAATTCCAATTTACCTTGTTTGTGTTCCTTTAGTCATGAGGACAACACCTGATTCACCTGGTTGAGATACCAATTGAAATCAACTAAGACCACAAGTTAAAACTCGTATGAAAAGAGAGAAGAAACGAAACTACTTCTTAGAATGATTCATAGATTCCTGAATATTAGATGCCTGCATCAACACAACAATCTACAGGAGTCGATTCTTTATTTTTGTCTTTTCCAAGGAGACCAGTAACCTAGGGTCTTATACAAATTTTCACTATCAAACCCACCAGACCATGCGGGCACGTACTTTAACACTTAAGTAAGAGAACCCTTTATCCCCAAATGGTTTTAAACAAGTAGAAAATTAAGAGAACTGATATGGAGATAAATTCATGGAGATTTATATAACATTAGAATTTAGGATGTTTCAAAGTTAAGGCTTGTAACGTAATAAGACCCTTGGGATCTAGTCTAAGAAGGTTCAAGAGCTACTAAGAGTATAGGTATTAAAAAATTATTAATGACGTATCCCCCACCATGCACAAAGAAGAGTAGAACTTGTTAGATAGTGTATGCGCCTTCACCTATGAAACATCACTAACCTGCAACCAGACTATGCAAAAAAGGCATCGCAACAGTACTATAAGTACAAACACACGTACTGGTAAGCATCATCGGTTAACCTAATACCCACCGTATAATATAAGAAATTGACTAGTAAGAAACATGCAATAACATTGTTCATTCCTACACCTTAATGTCCGTATATCCTTACATTACCATTTCATTAAATAAATACTAAAATTCTTGCCTCTAACGACTTAGTCACTCCACTCTTTATCATAACTTAACAATTCTACCTCTTGGAATGGTTTTTGATGTAACCACTTGCCAACCCAGTCAACTACTCACAATATATTATTAGTTCTTCCACATCAACACTTTACCCTTGTACCATAGTACAAGCTATCAAGTCTCTCCATCCTTTTGAACCCCCTTTGTAGGTTTCACCCATCTATGTAACAATTGTGACACAACCACCTCATACTTTTCCACTTTTTACAGTAGAAACAACCCTTCTCAGTAATAATAGTAACACTCAGGACCCTTGGTCTCCGCTTACCATATCTTGTTCCTGTTTGTAGCCTGACCATTTACAGTTCATTAAATGAGATAAATAACCAATTCAGCATAATTCATTAACCCCATTATGGAGGGTTATAGTTTAGTCATCATCCAGGACAATGTACAGTTATACAGTCCTTATAATAAGTATACATGACACATCAATGGTCCTCTCATGGAACACACAACCAAACTCTTAGAGTACCAAAATGTGATACTTGATCTCATTAGTGTGCCGTTTGTGACATCGATCCATATATGTACCGGATCGTGGTACCTGATCCAAGTTACTGTGCAAAAACATGAAACCTAATTCAATCAAAAAGTCACAATCACATTCACAATATACATAAGAACAATAATCGTTATCAAGCAATTATGGGCTGAAAGTGTACATACTTAGTGTTTCATTAGGTATGATCCACATTATCCTTGATTCCATACATATGTGCACATCACTATAACTTTAACAAGTTCATGTCACACAACAGGATATCAATCATCACATAGCCTTAGCTCATTAGATAGAGCTTTCTCCTATGTTATGCATCTAATGTAACAATTAGGAATACATTTCTAATCATCACTCTCGGTGCATGAAAACCTATTCATGAATTCTACCACTAATTACCTCTAACTATGAAATGTAAATGGATTTACATCTTCTAAATTAAATAAACCTAGCCTACATGTGGGCGAAGCAGTTACGGAGGTATTTTAGCTTCAATCCTTTTTTTCAAGCATCAAGACGATGGATTTGACTAGAACACCACAAGCTATCAACGCGCCTATGTTATAAATCTCTTCCTTATTCTTCCTCAGTCCTAGAGCAACCTTTTGAGGGTTTCTGAAGTGATTCACGCCTCTTTATATACAAAACCCAAATATAACACAATTGATTGTTTCGTACTTGCATATCATCTAAGCAATGTGTTGTATGGAGATGAATTGAATGTCCTAAACATCTAGTCCTAATAGATCGTAATGGTGTTTGTTCAACTGAAATTGTTAATGTACTAATACAATATATTGTAGTGTATTCATACTTGCAAAAAGATGTCCTGGCAACTCAGCTTGTGTTTCAGTTATATCTGTTTTTGGAATTGAATCAGGAATATATAACATTTGTAGATATAACACAATATATATGATAGGTTAAGTATAACATAAACGTTAAAGGTTGAAGTAAAAAGTCACAAGCAAAAAGGTCAAGGCAAAGTTGCTCTAAATTTTAGTGCACTACCTCAAGCTCCACAGCCGCTCATAACCACCACGGCCCGTGGTCACCACCATGGCTGGTGAAAGGGCTCTTGGAGTGGACATGGACACAAAATCCTAGATACTTTATTGGTATCCACAGAAGGTACCAAGGCTTGTGGTTTTGACCGTAGCTTATGGAGCCCTTTTGAAGATGCCTTAGGATTTGAATCTTAGGGCCCCAAATGGAGACCTCACATCCTGAAGGACCAAGAGAGGGACCACAACTCATGGTCTTGACCACATCTCGTGAAGCCTTTCGTAGTAATAGTTTGGACGTTTTGGCCTAAGGAACCACTTCTCAAGACACTTTCTCAACTCCATGGGCATAACCAAGGGTCGTGATCCTCTCGATGGCTCGTGTAGTGGCTTGTGCTGCATGGACGAGTTTCACTAAATAAGGGTATTTTAAGTAATTTCTTTTTCAAGTCCTATTAAAGTGAGGTTCTTTTTGGGATTTTTAGGGGTAATTTATAAGTTAATATTAATTCAATTTCACCCATTTTCAATTCAATAACTCAAACACCCAAATAATGCCCAAAATCCTCCTTTCTCTCGATATATATCTCTCTCTAGACTCAAAGAACAAGAGAAGCAATTGGAGCTTGGGTTTTGTAGATTCTCAATGTTCTTCCCCAAATTTCTTTTAGATTATTAATTGAGGTATAGATACTATTCATATTTGGAAAGACATCACCCAAAGAACCCCTTCAAATTAGTTTTTCAAGATTCCAATTTCCCCAAACCTTGGGCTTTTCAACGTACAACTTGGGTCTCTTTCCAAAACGTTTTAATTTTTTTATTTTATGGTCAATTATTTTTGTTATGATGAATAATGGTTGTGTTGATTTATCATTCATGTTTTTTATGACGATTCCCTATAGACCCCTTTTTCCCCGAAATTGATAAAGTTGGAATTGTGATTTGGGTTGGTTGATATTGGTAATATGTGAATTGAATATGGTTATGTTAATTAATCTATTGAATTATGAAACTCCTTCTATATTATGAAGTAATTGTATGTATTGGGGTTGATGATGGTTTATGGCCTTTGAAGGACAAAAGTATGAGAATTGTACATCTCTATGAGAATTATGTGTAAGGTTATGATTCACATAGAAAGTGAAGGTCCATTAAATATTGTGTTATTGTGGTAATGTTGCACTATCATGCTTCCCCTACACTTAAACATGATTGTGTATGATATGTGATGAATAGAGTAAGCTTATTGCATTGATTGAAAAATTATTCTCAGGAACGCACTATGAATAAGATGTGAAAGGTTTTCTAACATGTTGACGATGCGAAGGTTGAAATAACATTCTCACCTAATGAATAAATGAGCTATTATGATGATATGATGTACAGTGACTAGTGCATTCTTTGATTGATATGAACTTAAAAGGGAATTATTCTTAGAACTGAGTGGATATAACAATGAGGTGGAAGATTTTACGCTAGAAAGTCAGACTTCCCAAAGTAAGTATCTCATGAGATGGAAACCTTTTATGTTAGAAAGTCAGGATTTCTAGTAGAAAGCTCCTTATCTCATAAATATGTGCCCACATACGTCTTAGATAGTGGATCCACTTAAAAGCTAATATGCTAGTTTTACCTTATAAAAGTACGACATCTCTTTAAGATATTGGAGTAAGACACAGGATTCTATGTAGCTCAACATGGTCTATGTTTATTGCACCTCGGAAATCTAATGACTTAAGATAGAGATTAAATGGATTTTAATGACCTAATAAGTGTTAAAATTCTGTTTCTAGGCCTTATCTAATTTAATTATATTGGCTAGGAGGTATTAGATTCTAAACATCAAGAAACGACCATGACGTCTTAAAGATACTAAAATTGAACTACTGTGTTCTTACGTGCTTTAAGGGGTATTCGAGTATCGTGTTAGGATAAAATATAATAAAATTATTTAAAAATATATAAACAAAGTATTACGGGAAGAAATATTTGGGTACAACTCCACAAGGTCCACCCTAGGGGTCTTGAGGAGGACCCAACCATTTGACCCAAAAAGTCATTAAAAGACAGATTGAAGTACGAAGGAAGTAACGAGACGTCACTTTGCTTATGCCCCATAAGCGATACTCGTGGATTTATAATTAGTATCCCCACCAATACATCTCCTTTACACCCTCTTAGACAAGACATATGACCTAGAGGACGGGTCATAAGACAACCTACTGTTCGTAGGTGATGGCCATAAGTTACTGCCAGGTAAATGAGTCTTCACTTTTATTTTCATATCTTATCTCGAGTTAGTTATTGAACTAGGCATTAGGAAAGGTGGTTAGTGATTGATTTACCTAACTATACCTAATTATAATACCCTAACCGCAAGACCATAAGTCATCCCAACTAGACTCACAAAACACAACTCAAAACTCTCTCAACTCAAGACTCATTGAAAAAGAATATCAAGCTATCTCTAAGGATTTAAGAACAAGAATTTTCTTCATAAATCTTTAAGGATTGATAAGTTATGGTAACTCTTTACTTTTAGGACTCCATTGCCCAAGAGGTTCCTTCAAATTGAATTTCAATGTTACTCCAAATTTTTAAATTTCACTCCAATTTGTGGGTTACCTTTAAACTTTACTCATTTATTCTAGATGTTATTAATAATAATTTCTTATCAATGTGTATGAGTGAATTTATGTATTACTTTAGGTCTTTGACCTAATTCCATAAATACCATGAATGTCACCTTCTCTTAACCCTAACTCTTGCACTATGTTTTAATTACTAGAGGTGATGTAATTGATAATGTTATTGCATAATTGACTTTATGGGTAAATATCATTGATTCGGGGTGAAGTATTGAGTAGGTTTCTTGTAGTACATTGCTAAGATCTTTAAGATCATCAGCATGTTATTGTATTTTTATTGGCTCACTTTGTTAATGTTTATTATTGATGTATGAATAATGAAATTATGAATATATGATAGTAATATGTATATGTATGTTGTGAGAGGATGATAGGTGTGCTATTATGAGGGGTTGAAGGTAATCCTTATGTAAATCTTATGACTATGATTATACAGTAATGTTCTTATATGATGCTGGGTTGTGATGAAGGGTTTTCTCATCTTGAAATCAATGATCTACGAACATGTTTATGAGGGGTTAAAATCCTAAGACTTATATTATGACTTAATATTAATAAAGACTAAAAGAAACTTCAAAAAGGTAATGTACCTTAGAACCGAGTGAAGTTGACATTGAGAGGTGTTCCTTCACAAAGAAAGGGAGGGTCACACTGTATTCTCTCATGAGCTAGAAACTACAATCTAAGTTAGCATAAAGAGGGTTTCTAATAATAACCTCCTAGTTCCTTAACTATAATCCCCTATATGAACCTTAGCTAGTGGATCTATCTAGATGCTATATGAATGTATATGCCTTACCTTGGCAAGTAGGACACCCTCTTTTTGATGTGAGGGGATTACACTGATTCCATGTTAGCTCACATAGTCTATATTTTTTATGGTGATGTTTTTAGAAAGCTAAAATGAATTAATGAAAGTAAGAAGATGAACACTAACGAGGACTACTTAAAGGGTGTTACTTAGTTTAGGTAAGGGTATGGACTACACTAGTTTGATGATGTATGAGGTAAAAGAGAATGCTTATGATGTCTTTGTTAGTTTACTTTGTTTATGTGGTGTTATGGGGATCCACACACATTGCACTAGTGGACTTGGATTGGGATTATAAGTGAGGTCTTGTGATGTATTGAGGTAATGAATTCTAAATATGAATGTTGATTATGGATTTATTATTATGTTACTCTTTAACATGAATATGAATATGTCTTATTGTTGTCATGATATGGACTTGTATATATTCTTGTAATGTGCATAAAGGCTTTTAAGGAACTTACCGTGCTTATAAACAAATTGTCCCTTTCTGCATGTTTTCATATGTTTTACTTGACTATGTTTACATACATAGTATATATGGTTTGTACTAACCCTTATTTCTCATATTTTCTAAACAAAATGTGGGTTCAGGCCATTGAGGTGATTCCACTCCTTTCTTCAAGAAACTTGGATTGTTATTCCCAAGTTCGTGAGTCCTCTTGTCCATGGATGGAGATGCTTGATTCTAGTTCTCGTTTCCTTTTCCTTATTATAGCATTGTATTGTAATTCCTATTGTAAGACGTTTTATTGATGTAAGGTCTAAGTCCCCATTTTCATACTCGTATGTTTAGATGTTTATGTGAGACAAGTAAAGATTATATTCTGATATATGTGAAGTGAATTTGTGCATCAAATGAAAAGTTTTAAATTTTCCACTTTTATTCTATCTATAATGAAATGATGAATGTTAAGGGCTTGCCTAAGGCCTCTTCGAGGATGAAGAAACTATTTATGGCTAGGGGGTACTCTCCTATCGTGTAAAGCTTGGTATCAAAGCATGAGATAGATTAATTACTAGGAATTATGTCTCTCAAAACCACGTATATGAAGAGTCTTCTTTATAATTGTGAAGCGCGCCACTCTCATAAATGAGAGGTTATGTGATGCTTAGCAAATTCTCACTTCATTTTGTATTCTTAAGTCGTGCCTCAAGATTCTAAAATTTATGTGTCCTTTATTCTAATATTTTAATTCTTGATACAGGTTCTGACTACTAGAAGGACAGACACAAGAACGGTTGAAGAGGAGACTGTCAATGCGGGAGTTCATCCCCAAGACAATCAAGCTCCTCCTCTACATTTTTTGGGATAAATGTTACCGATTGTTTCATAATATATTGTACTGTATTATATTCTATTATATTGTATTGTATGATAGATACAATGTTTGGCCAGACTATATTGTTCGTGTTTGTTTAATAACATTTTAAATGTTTGGTTTGATTTTATCGTACTATGTTGTAATATTTAGATTTATTAAAATATGCTTAATTATTCTAGTATGGGAGGTTTGACTATATTTAATAATTAAGTGAAAGGATAGAATAGTATTTTATGAACCTATTAAGTCAGTTCTACGTTATTTCTATGTATTAAGGTGTTTTAAACCCTAAGACATCATTTTAGACTTCATTTTCTAAAACCCAGAACCCCTCTTACTTAGAAGGCTCTCTCAAGTCACCATGGAAGCTAGAAGTTAAGAAGGGATAGAAGGGGTTGGTAGTCGACTTTTCTTCATAAAAATTAATTGGGGTTCCTTCTATGTGAAGTATGGTAGTCATACTTTACCTCTCTTCAATTCAAGGATCCCCTACTCAATAGATTTCAAAAAGAGTTTTCCAACCCTAACTTCATTTATCTATGGTTCTAAGTATGGGTATCGCATAAAAGCATTTTAAATAATTCAAATATGATGTTTTTAATGTTATTTGGTGATTTTAATGCTAAAACATTAATCATGTTAAAGCTTTATGTCAAATATTTGTCTTAAGGAATGGGTTAAATGAGCATGAATTTTGTAGTCTTTAAGCTTTTGTTTGTTTGTGTTGATGTCGTTGTTAGATACTGCCCTAAGGGATATATAATGATGAATTGTGGAGTATAATGTTATAGGTTATGGAATCTTGAATTAAAGGGTAAGTTGGTTATGTTGTTTCGTTTTGATTATGAAATACTCTTGAGTGGTATGGTCCACCTTCTTGTTGTAGGTGTTTACTTGAGTTGTATGAATGTGTAGTTACTTGTGTATTTTGTATGAGGCCATGAAGGCATATTATGTGAAGAAAGATGGAAATGAAATTATTTTTTTAATTTGTTTTATGAATCTTTTTATGAGAAGTATGCTAAGGATTATGTCTAAACGACTTATACGATTATGTGAAGCATGTTAAGTGTTTGACGTGATGAGTGAAGTTTTATGCATGTATAAAAGTTAAATGCAAGTGAAATTATGCTGATGTGAACGTGTACTCATATGTACATATACTCACACTTGAATGAATGAATAAAGCTAAGTTAAGTCCAAAGGGAAGTTTTGGAGTGAACACTCTTCATGATTTGAGATGAAGTGTTTAGTAGCAACCTCACTGCATCGTAAGAGCTTTCTAAGATATGTTAGAGGATGAATGCCCTTCGTGAGTTGAGATGTGGTTCTCATTAGTTAGCCTTAACCTATAGTTTAAAATGTTGAGAATCTTTGGGGAGTTATGCATAGCACCAAGAGGATATTAAGAATAGGTGGTTACACTTCATGAGGTGAGATATTGTATTCAATTTAATTCTTGAGATGTGTACTCCTCGTTAGTAGAGAATTATTTACTTAGTAGCATTCTCCTTATCCATTAACTATGTACCTGCATAGGTGTAGCTATTAGGAAAGTCATGTAAAAGCAAAAAAAAGTAAGACCTCACCCTAGGCAAGTGAGGGGACCATTCTCCGATAAGGGAAGTATTGGGATTCCATGTTTAGCTCTCATGCTCTTTGTCAGTTAAGATAAATCCCATAAAAGTAATGAAAATGGTCTTCTAAAAGAGTGTACTACTTAGGGTAGGAGGTGGAATGGAACACTATTTATCCATTGCCCTAGGTAGGTATTCCGAAAGGGGAGTCTTGGTGAGCCTCATATGAATTGAATTAACTAAGTCTCCTATAAAAACATACTACTGAGGGTAGGTGGTGGAATGGGACGCTATCTGTCCATTGCACTAAGTAGACCTTATGAAAGGGGAGTCTTGGTGCTAAGCCTTCTAAAAGAGTGTACTACTTAGGGTAGGTGGTGGTATGGGATGCTATAAACTCATTGCATTAAGTAGGCATTCCGAAAGGCAAGTCTTGGTGTCTTATTTGAGAGTGTCCTTCTAATGTCTTGTTATTGAGTGGTGGCTGATTCTCCCGAGGTGAGTAAGCCGAAACGAGTACTCTTAAGGATCGCTTTGGTGTGTATTAAAGGAGCTGTTTATAAATTTCCTTCATGCCATACCTTCGTAAGTCTTAGAATAATCCTTATTTAGGGAAACTCCTACTGAAATGAGTTCACTTCCTCTTTGCTTGGCCTTAGAAGTTCACTATTATTTGAATAGGATAGTTCACTGTAATATTGAAGGAGCTTACTATAAAAATTTGGAAACTTCACTGTAAAATGCTCTTTGTTCTTGAAATAAAATTATGGAAATCTTCTCTAATTGTTAAATGATGATTCTTATGTTGTTTTACTTCTATATTCATGAATGTTTTATTCATTTGTAGTGAAAGTTTATTTTACTAAAATGTCCCTTTTTGCATATTTTGCATATGTCATACTTAGTACATTGTTTTGCACTAACCTGATACTTTTCAATACTCAATAACTATAGGTTTTGGAAGCAAGGTTGAAGTCTAGAAGGAAAAGATTCAGAAAGTTTCTCTCAAGACAAATTACATCCTCATATATCCGAGGGTATAGTTCGATCTTCTTAGTTTCTTTACGTTAAGACTTATTATCTACTTCTATAAATGTAAAGGAGAGTGTCCCTAAGTTATTTATGTCGTGTCTTTATGTTTGTCTTGTTACAATGAGATTTTCTAAGCATTTATAAATGAATTCCTTTTTATATTAATTGTCGTGAAAAAGTTTTTATTTCCCACTACTTTTCATGTCTTATGTAATGAAAGATAGTTCAAGGGCTTGTACAAGACTCCAAAGGTTCAAGTACGCCCGTTCATGACACAAGGGTCCTCCCTAACTTCTAGGGGGTGCTTGCGGGTCTTGTTAGACTTGATATCAGAGCATAGGATTGTGGGAAATAGATTAGGGTCTAATAGTCTCACAAGCCACGTCTAGTAGTATCTTGGTCATTGGTGTGAATCGCAACACATCCATGGACAAGAGGTTATAGGATGATAGAGTTTTACTTTCTTCATTACTCTTGAATCGTGCCATATAAGTTAACTCCATATGGTCTGTCTCTCTCTCTTATGTTCCCTCGTCCGATGGTCTGATAGGTGTGATTACTTGGAAGAGGAGATGTTTGTATGTTTGCGGGAGAGAATTTTTATTTTTGATGCTTATGATGGTTTTGTGGATAGAAGAGTACATATGATGCTGAGTTTTGAGAATTGTGATGTGATGCCATTTATGGCTATGTGTGATTTATGAGATTGGGAGTGCAATGATGAGAAACATTATGGTGATGTAGTTCTAATCATTGTAGAAATTTTAATGATAGTATAAAGCGCCTTAGAGAGAAAATGAGTCATATTCCAATTATGTTCAATAATGGTAGAAATTATTTAAGGTGTAAATTTGAGGAATGTTAAGAGGATGTGGAGATTTTGTAGGAGTTGAGGGAAACCCACTTGTGTGGTTAATGTTTCATAGTTCTTCTTATGATTGGGTTGATGTTTTTTGTGTAGGTTTTTACTCTAAGGGTAAAATGTGGTATGATTACCTAGTGAGGAATTTTTTGAGGTATGCTAGCAAAAATGGTGGAGTTAACATAGTAAGGTTTTTTATTTTTCCAAATGAATCTAACTTAATTGGTGTAAAGGAAAAGGAGGAGTTTTATTCCATCAGATTGAGTATTGTTGTGCTTAAGAGTTGAATGAGGTGATGTTTAAGAAAGTTTGTCTAGGCTTGAATCCTAAGAGGAGAGTGTTATGCTTGACTAGTAGAGTTGATGTTTAGTCCTTATGTGCATGAGTCGAGGGTATTGTGAGTTCCTACCTAGTAAGAGTTATAATGGTACTTTGAGGTATGAGGCCTTGAAGATAACTTTATCCTAAGTGGGGGAGAATGAGTTGAGTAGAAAGGTAGTTGATATCCTCATCTTTCATTTGTGTTCTTATTCAACCTTGAGACAAAGTCCTAAGTAGTTTGGTAATGATTAAGAGTCTTCCATAATAATATAAGTTATCATGTGTTGTACATGAAGTTAGATGACTTAAGGTATACTGTTAAAGAAGAAAGTTAAAGCTAGGTTTTGCATGTTGAATGTTGAGTACAATTGCATTTATTGTACTTAGTCCAAGAGAATCCTCAATGGTCACTAAGTGGGAGTGGTAGTATGGGATGCTACTCTCACATTGCACTTAGTGTAACTTACCTAGTCTCTTCGGGGTAAGTTAGTATGGCCTTGTCTCTCATATTGGCATGCCTTTTTGTTAGAGTTGCTTGAAAGGTGCATTATAGAATTTTTAAGAAAGTTGCACAGTGAAGTTTCTAATTCAATGTAAAGAAATCAAACTTTTTATAAAAAAAAAATAATTTTTCATGAACAATGGTTTCAATGTGTTTCGAAATGATGTTTATAAGCATGTTTGACGTTGGAGAAGGTATTTCCTCCATAAGTCATGAAATGAAAGTGCGATTAAATTTGTGAAGTTATGCAAAGTTGCATGTGTTACGTGATGCTCACTGTGAAAATCTTCGTTTTTGATGTTTAAAGGGTTTGTTTATAAACATGTTTAATGTTTGAGAAGGTAGTTCCTCCATAAGTCAAGAACAAGAGTGGATTTTGAAATGTGGAAGTTGTTACAAAATGCTTGTGTTGCAAAGCGTTTGACATTGTGAATTTGTAATACTTGTTAGTTGGTGATTTGATTGTGAATGTTTGAACATGATTTTAATGTGTTGTGTGTTTATAATTGAGTCCTTGAATGTCTTAAAGTTTTAGTGTCATTCGAGGACGAATGTTATTCAAAGTGGGGGAGAATGTACCCTAAAACGAACTAAGGTGAACTAGAGCTTCGTGATTGTTTCTTGAGTTAATTTTAAGTTAAAATGATTTTTATTAGTGTAATTAGGCATTGTGTGAAGTTTGGTTAAGTTTGGAGGTCAAACGTCCGAGAATTTCCACGTCATTCGCAAAGTGTTCCTTAGAGAGTGTTCTGTGTCTTCATATGTTTGAGTGAGTTTTACGTGTTTGCTTTACTTAAAATTGGTGTGGGATTTTCATAACTCCTAGACGACTATGTTTAGGGGTTTAACGTCTTGGTACAACCCTACCTAGGACCTACAAGGGGCCCTAGAGAAAAACCCAGAACTGCCTTGGCAGTGTCTACCAACGAGGGAAAACGACGGCCAGTTGTCCAACCAACGGCCTATCAATTTGTCCCGCTGATTGGACCTGCAAGGTAGGTTATCCATGATCCTAATGGATCTAATTTTTCACCCACAGAACCTCACAAACGGACCATTGATGGACGGACAGTCCGTTGGTTTTTCAGCGTCATTTCAAGTCTGTTAAAAATTGTCTTTACATATAGTGAATTTGGGTTTTTAGTAAATTCACCCCAAGTATTTTATGAACCTGGGAAGTAATTTTTAGGTTTGTTTATATATATATTTAAGTGTTTTAACCCCTAAGACATCATTTTAGACTTCATTTCCTAAAACCCTAAACCCCTCCCTCTTAGAAGACTCTCTCAAGTGACCAAGGAAGCTAGAACTAAAGAAGGTCTAGAAGGGGCTGTTGGTTGACGTTTATTCATCAAATGTCATTGGGGTTTCTTATATGTGAGGTATGGTAGTAATCCTGGAACTCTCTTCCATTCAAGGAGCACCTTTCTAATAGATTTCAAAGAATATTTTCCAACCCTAACTTCTTCTATCAGTGGCTCTAAGTATGGTTCTTGCATGAAAACATTTTAAATCATTCAAATATGATGTTTTAATGTTATTTGGTGATGTTAATGCTAAAATTTTAATGAAAACATGTTAAAGCTTTATGTCAAATTTTGTCTTGAGGAATGGGTTAAATGAGCATCAATTTGTAATCTTTAAGATTTGGTTTCTTTGAGTTGATGTTGATGTTTAGATACTGATCTAAGGTCTATATTATGATAAATTGTTTATTAAAATGTTACAGGTGATGGAAGATTGGATTAAAGGGTAAGTTGGTTATGTTGTTTCATTTTTTTATTATGAAATACTCTTAAGTGGTATGGTATACCTTCTTGGTGGCGATTTTTACTTGAATTGTATGAATGTGTAGTTACTTGTGTATTTTGAATGAGGCTATGAAGGCAAATTATGTGAAGAAAGATGGAAATGGAGTTATCATTATTAATTTGTTTTATGAAGCTTGTTATGAGAAGTATGCAAAAGATTATGTCTAAATAACTTATAAGATTTTCTGAAGCATGTAAAGTGAGTGATGTGATGAATTAAGGTCTAAGAAGGTATAAAAATTAAATGTTAATGAAATGATGCTTATGTGCAAGATGTTCTCACATGTACAAACACTCACACTTGAATGAATGAATGAAGCTATGTTAAGTCAAAAATGGGTTTTTCTGGGTGAACACTCTTTGTGATTTAAGATGAAGTGTTTAGTAGCAACCTCACTATATCGTAAGAGCTTTCAAAAAGAGGTTTGAGGATGAATGCCCTTATGAGTTGATATGTGGTGATCATTAAATATCCTTAACCTATAGTTTAAAATATTGACAATATGTGGGGAGATATGCTTAGAGTCGAGAGGATATGAAGAAGAGATGATTACACTTTCTTAGGTAAAATGTTGTATTCCAATGTACCTCTTTATATGAGTACTCATTTTGTAGAGAATGAGTTACTTAGTAGCGATCTCTTTATCCCTTAACTATGTGCCTGCATAGGTGTAGCTATTGGGAAAGCCATGTAAAAGCTCAAACAAAGTAAGACCTCACCCAAGGCAAGTGAACGGACCCTTCTCCGATAAGCGAAGTATCGGGTTTATCACTCATGGTCTATGTCGGTTAAGCTAACTCCCATAAAAGTAATAGAAATGCTAAGTCTTCTAAAAGAGTGTACTACTTAGGGCAGGAGTAGAATGGGACACAATTTATCCATTGCACTAGGTAGGCATTCCGAAAGCGGAGTCTTAGTGAGCCTTATATGAATTTAATGAACTAAGTCTTTTAAAAGAACGTACTACTTAGGGTAGGTAGGTTAATAGGACGTTATCTATCCATTGCACTAAGTAGACCTTACTAGAGGGGAGTCTGGGTGCTAAGCTTTCTAAAAGAGTATACTACTTAAGGTAGATGATAGTATGGGACGCTATCTAATCATTCTGCTAAGTAGGCATTCAGAAAGGGAAGTCTTGGTGTCTTATTTGAGTTTTATAATTTCTTGTTATTGAGTGGTGGCTTGTTCTCCCGAGGTGAGTAAGCCAAAAGCAGTAGTCTTGAGGATTGCTTTGGTGTGTATTGAAGAATGTGTATGGAAATTTCCTTCATTTCTTACCTTGGTGAGTCCTAGGATAATCCTTAGTTAGGTGAACTCCTACGGAAATGAGTTCACTTCCTCTTTGCTTGGACATGGAAGTTGAGTAGTTTTGCAATAGGATTGTTCACTATAATGTTGAAGGAGCTTACTGTAAAAATTTGGGTAATTCACTGTAAAATGCTCTTTTTGGTTAAAATGATGGAAATTCTTTTTTACTTCTATATTTATAAGTATTTTAATTATTTGGCTTGAAAGATTATTTTACTAAAATGTCCCTTTTTGCATGTTTTTGAAGATGCCATACTTAGTACATTGTTTTGTAATAACCCCAGACATTTATGTAGTCTATACGTATAGGTTTTGGAAGCAAGGTTGAAGTCTAGCAGGAAAATCTTGGGAAAGTCTATCTCATGTCAAAGTATTTCCTCATATATTTGAGGGCATACTTCCTATGTTCTTAGTGTCTTATGTTACGACTTATTATGTATTTATGTAGTCTATACGTATAGCTTGTCTTTAACTTTGGCTTGTGACAATGAGATAATATAAGTATTTATAAAAGAATTCCTTTTTATATTAATTATCATGAAAATTTTAAATTATTCAGTACTTGTCATGTTTTATGCAATGAACGATAGTTAAAGGGGTTGTACAAGGCCCAAAAGGGTCAAGTATGTGCGGTCATGTCCCAAGGGTCCTCCCTAACTTCTAGAGGGTGCTTACGGGTCGTAGCAGACTTGTTATCAGAGCATAAGGTATTATAAAATAGTTTAGTCTCTAAATGTCTGACAAGCCTCGTCTAGTAGTATCTTGATCATTGGTGTGAGTCGCGACACATCATGGACAAGAGGCTAAAGGACGGTAAAGTTGAACTTTCTTCGTTACTCTCTTATCGTGATATAGAACTTAACTCCATAAGGTCTCTCTCTATCTCTTATTTTCCCTTGTGTGATGGTCTTCAAGGTGTGATTTCTTGGAAGGGGAAATGTTTCTATGTTTGAGGGAGATAAATGTAAGTTGTTAATGCTTCTGATGGTTTTGTGGATACAAGAGTAGATATGAAGGTCAATTTTGAGAATTGTGATGTGATGCCATTTATTTTTATTTGTGATTTATGAGATTGGGATTGTTATGATGAGAAACATTATGGTGATGTAGTTCTAAGCAATGGTAGGAATTATAATGATTGAATAAGGTGCCCTTGAGTGAAAATGAGTCATTTTGTGATTACGTTCAATGATGGCAGAAATGCTATAAGGTGTAAATTTGAGGAATGCAGAGAGGATGTGGAGATGTTGTAGGAGTTGATGGAAACCCTCTTGTGTGGTTAAAGTTGCATAGTTCTTCTTATGATTGGGTTGAAGCTCTTGTGTAGGTGTTTATTCTAAGGGGGAAATGTGGTATGATTATCTAGTGAGGAAATTGTGGAGTTATGCTAGCAAAAATGGTGGAGTGTGTATAGTTAGATTTTTTATTTTTTCAAATGAATCTACCTTAATTGGTCGAAAGAAAAAGGAGGAGTTTTATTCTATGAGATTGAGTTAAAGGATACCTAAGAGTTTAATGAGGTGATGTTTCATAAATTTGGTTTAGGCTTGAATCCTAAGAGGAGAGTGTTATGCTTTACTAGTAGAGTTGGTGTTTAGTCTTCATGTGCATGAGTCGAGGGTAATGTCAGTTCCTACCTTGTGAGAGGTATAATGGTACTTTGAGGTATGAGGCCTTGAAGATGGTTTTATCCTATGTGGGGAGGATTAGTTAAGTTGAAAGGTAGTTGATATCATCATCTTTCCTTAGTGTTCTTATTCAAGCTTGAGAGTGAATCCTTAGTAGTTTAGTAATGATTAAGAGTCTTGCATAATAATATGAGTTATCATGTTGTATATGAAATTATATTACTTAGCTATAATGTTAGAGGAGTTAAAGCTAAGTTTTGCATGATGAATGTTGAGTTGAATTGCGTGTACTGTACTAAGTCCAACGGAATCCTCAAGGGTCACTAAGTGGGATTGGTAGTTTGGGATGCTACTCTCACATTGCACTTAGTGTAAATTACCAAGTCTTTTTGTAGTAAGTTAGTTTTTCTTTGTCTCTCATATTGTGATGCCTTAGAGTTTCTTGAAAGGTGCATTGAAATTTTAAGAAAGTGACAGAATGAAGTTTTGAGCTCACAATAAAGAAGTCCAAATTTTTAGAAAAATAGCATTTTTCATGAATGGTCGTTTTAATGTGTTTAGAATGATGTTAATGAGCATGTTTAATGTTGGATAAGGTAGTTCCTCCATAAGTGAAGAAATGAAAGTGAAATTGAATTTGTAAAGTTTTGCAAAGTTGCCTGGTGTTACGGTGATGCTCATTGTGAAAATCATCAATTTTGAAAAAATAATTGCTTTGTATTGAAATTATGTTTCAATGTGTGTAAGGGGTTTTTTATAAGCATGATTAATGTTGGAGAAGGTAGTTCCTCAATAAGTGAATAATAAGAGTGGATCTTTAAATGTGAAAGTTGTTACAAAGTGCTTGTGTTATAAAGTGTTTGAAAGTGTGAAATTTTGATCCTTGTTAGTTGGTGCTTTGATTGTGAATGTTTTAAAATGATTGTAATGTGTAATGTGTTGCTAATGTAGTTCTTGATGGTCTTATAGTTTTAGTGTCATTCGAGGACGAATGTTATTCCATATGGGGGAGAATGTAACACCCTAAAATGAACTAAGGTAAACTAGACCTTCATGATTGTTTCTCGAGTTAATTTTAATTTAAAATGAGTTATATTAGTGTCCTTAAGCAGTGTTTCAAGTTTTGTTATATTTGGAGGACAAACGTCCGAGAACGTCCATGACGTTCGCAAAGTGTGCCTTAGAGAGTGTTCATGTGTCTTGATGTGTTTGAGTGAGTTTTATGTATTCGTTTTGTTTTAAATTGGTGTGGTATATTTCAAAGACCTAGAAGACTATGTTTAGGGTTCTAGCATCTGAGTTACGACCTCACCTAGGACCCATAAGGGGCCCTAGAGAAGAACCCACAACTGCCTTGGCGGTGTCAACCAACGAGGGCAAACGATGGTCAGTGGTCAAACCAATGGTCTGTCAACTTTCACCGTGGTATATACCTACAAGGTAGGTTATCCAGGCTACAAATGGAGCTAACTTTCCACCCACGAAACCCCACCAACGAACTGTTGATGGACAGATGATCCGTTGGTTGAAAAACCGCAGTTTCAAGCCTCCCAAAAACTGTACTATGGTTTCACGGTACTTTAAATACTTTTTCCTTTAGATTGGTGTGTGTACACAGCCTTTTTATAGAAGTTTTAATATGTGTTTATCTTTGTTTTGCAGGAAAGGTGTCCAAAATCAAAACGCAAAAGGCAGCTTAGATTTATTTCTAAGGTGACCCGCGAAGACCATCAACCACCCGTCGTTCCATCGACACACTGTAGATGGTGACTGTCAACTAAAGTTCAGGAATCTAGAGAAACTCGATGAAATCTGACCAAGTGTGGGTCTATGGAAGGAACGAAGGACCGGCTGGTTGAATTGTCGATCAGGTCAGAGAGAGTCCCAGTACCCGAAGTTGAAGAAAGTTTAAGTATGGAAACACAGAAAGCATCAATGGATAGTAGACGCATCGATGGACCATGTTGTTGGTCCATCGATTGAATTAAGAAGATGCCAGTTGAAGGATGAAAAAAGATACCAAGTCTGGACATACGGAGGTAGTCGACTATCCGTCGTTTCATAGACGAACCGTCTGTGGGGTCATTGATGGAAGTCGTATTTTTGGAAAACTTTCATTATTTGAATTCCTTTTAATTTAGGACACTTTTTTTTATAAATAGGGAACCTCAATTTTGTGGTTGGATTCTATTACTACTATTCTTAGTTTGTTTTTGGAGATTGGGTTTTTGTAACTTTGGCATTAATTCAAATATCCGGATTTCGTTTTACGTGATTTTTGTTGTTTCAAGTTGAATTTCTAGATTTTCTTTGAATTTTTCAAAGTAAGTTCATGATTTATTGTTTGTCAGCGATGAATTGTGTTCTTCTATGCATCGGTAACTAAATCCACAACTAGGGTTGTGGGAACCATGGGTGATTAACAAAGTAAACTCTAGCTTAATAAAAATTCTCAAATAGAGTTAATGCATGCATTGATAATTCTTTCGCTTAGAAGTCTTTTTAACAAGTGCACGAGTTAGAACTCGCTTTACTGCTACTTGTCAGACCAAAGAGGTTGTTAAAAGGAAAAGAATTATCAACGTAGATTTAGTGGATACTATCCAATAGGCTATTTTCAATTGGTGCAAAGTAATAACTAAGTCATACATAGAATTTGATTCTTAATCTGAAGTAAAGGTAAGGGTTAGTAGCTTAGACACACTTAGCCGAACCAAGGTACGGGGTGAAATTCTCCAAGTTCCGGACTAAGGGACTTAGAGATACCTAATTTATTACATTCCATCTAAAACACTAGGGAACAATTGTTATAGCTAGCATTTTGAACCTATGGGGAGCACTTACACCCTAGTTTCTCTCAGAACATGATAAACACTAAAGATTTACTCCTTTTAGTTGTTTAACTTAGAGATATTACAAAAATTTTGTTTCACAACATCCCCCCTTTAATTTCCTATTTCTGAAAAGGGCTTGACTAGATAGAAGTAATCGTACGTTAAAGTTAAGTCTAAACCAATTTCCTCTTAAGATTGACCACAACCTAATAGGTGGGTTCTTGACTTGATATGACCGCTTAAACTTCCTTATAGAGGTGTAATTTGATCATATCAATTATTGGCGCCGCTGCCAGTGGCTTTTAGATTAACATTAATAACATTACTGAAATTTAGTCAACAATGTCTTGATTTTACTTTTCTTTTGTTTTTGTTTCTCTCAGGTCTAGCTCTAGTGTATACCAAGTACATGGAGTCGAGGAGAAACAATAGTTCCATTCAATCCTTAACTTAAAAGTACACTTTGAAGAACGAATAATTCGTAGAACCCATCTAATCTAGGTGATAGGAACAATTGCCAACTCCCACCACCGGTTGATGCTCACGATCAAGTGGTTGCAGAAAATCCGGCAAGTGATTCTTTAAGGATGCATCATCCCATCCCATGCTCTCAAGATTTCTATTGGGGAAACATCAATATCACTAATTCTGATGGGCCTCTTGACTAACCTTATCTACCACAGGGGAAGACGTTCGTGGAAACTAGTAGCTTGATGTAGATTTCACCGGAAGGGGTATGTCTTAAGGGCTACCATCTGAGGATCCCATGCTCACATAGCCAAACTAAGGTGGGTGTGCAATATTTGTGTGGGGAGGCCAAACTAAACATAAACAGTATCGGGCTGAGAGTGTTCCCTCTATCACTGATGGGAGAGGCCACAATATGGTTTACTGAGTTTCCATATGATTCTATTTATACGTGGGATAAGTTTAGGGATGTGTTCCTAGCACGGTACTACCCGATTCCCAAAATCTTCACCACAAAGATAAAGTGAACAACTTTGTGGTATTTACCTAGGGAATCGGTAAGTAGCTCTTGGGATAGTTTTACTGCATACGTGAGAGGTGTCCCAAACCACCGCATTGATGATGAGTCATCGAAAGAGCACTTCTATCGGGGACAAGATGCTAAAAGAAAAGAAGTGCTTGATAAAACTGCGGGTGGTTCTTATGGTGAGTGCACATATGCAAAGATCGCAAAGAAGTTGGAGAAAATCTCTCACAACAATAAGGCTCGGAGTACTATAAAGTCGGATACTTGTAGAAACACCTTTGTAGTAAAATTACACAAAATTTGGCCTTAGATGAGATTCGTGAAGACATGGATCAAATAAGAACTGAGCTTGGGTAGGTATTGAAACATGTCACTAGAGGAGCAGAAAAGGTAAATGCGGTAAATTACTTGACTAAAACCACCACCGCTAGCAGATGAATACTATAATGAAGATTATACTTATGTAGTGGATGATAAGACATGGTTTATGACCAAACGCCCAAGGCTTCAATAAGAAAATTTGCATCAAGGTCAAGGAAATTAAGGTCAGAACTATAGGAATTACTACAGAGAAGGACAGTATGTTCGAGATGGAAACTACAAACTGTGACAACAACTTCAACCGGGGTAACTATGGTAACAAAAATTATCAAAGTGGTCCCTATGTTCCACCTCAAAATTGAGAAGTTGCTCCTAGGTATAGTAGAGGTATTATGGCGCGAGTTGAAGATATGCTACAGAAGATAATGAGAAGGTTTGATGCTAGTGATAAGAACGTCAAGGACTTGAGAGGTTATTTGGCTAATATAAGGCAAAAGGTTGATGCACATGTGGTCTCGATTAAACAGTTGAGGTACAAATGGCCCAATTGTCCACTACTGTGAACTCACGACAACCAAGCGCTTTTACTTGCAATACCATTAAAAATCCTAAAAATGATAAACATTTCATGGTAGTCACTACTCGAGGAGGTAAGCAAACTATTAATCCACCTATGTTGTATGTGGTAGAAGATGAGATGAGGAAAGATGAATAGGTGGTAGAAACTAGTGGTGAATTGGTGGACAAAGCGGTGAAAGAAGCAGAGGTACCTCACCATTCCTAGACCACCTCCACCATTCCTTGAAAGATTGGTGAAGAAGATTGAGAATGGTAAATATCGACATTTTATCACTATGTTGAAGCAGCTTTCCATGAATGTCCCATTGAAAGAAGCTTTGGAGAAAATGCTCGGTTATGCCAAGTTCATGACGGATATGGTTACAAAGAAGACACCAGTAAGTTTTGACGATGGTGACAGAATGCAGCATTGTAGTGCTATCTCTACAAGGTCTCTTGTGCAGAAGAAGAAAGATCCATGTTCTTTTACTATTCCATGTACCATCAGATTATTACATATTTCCCAAGCACATTGTGATCTAGGTGCAAGCATAAATCTCATGTCACTTTCCATTTTTTAGAAATTGGGTTTGGCTGATCCATTGCAATGCGGTTACTGATGGACGATCCAACAGTGAAGAGGCCCATTGGATACTTCATGATTTTCTCTTGAAAGTTGAGCCGTTTATATTTCCGGACAATTTTGAGATTCTTCACTATGAGGTGGACTTTGAGGTCACTATTATTTTTTGGAGGTCCTCCCTTGCTACGGGTCACGCCTTGATCGATATGGAAAAAGGGAAAATGAAGTTGTAGATATGCAAAAGGGCAAATGAAGTTTAGGTTGAACAATTAAGAACCAACATTCAACATTTTGTAGATCCATGAAATAGACTGGTGAGATCTAAACGGTCTCTGTTATATCCTACAGGGTTGAGAGTATGTTTGAGGTACAAATTGAAGAGCGCCTTAACATTGAGGCACTAGCGGCGGTAATCATGATTTTTGAGAGTGATGGTATTGAAGAGTATGGGTCTTTGGTTGCGGAACTTGAATGAGGCAAATATAAGTCCAAACCAAAGAGTTTGGAGTTAGATATGATACATAGCGAGTCTCCACCCGCGAGACCATCTATTGAGGAGGACCCAAAATTAGAGCTTAAGGCTCTACCACCTCATCTGAGGTGTGTATTCTTGGGTAGAGATGACACTTTGAAAGTAATTATTGCATCTGATTTGACTGTGCAACAAGTAGAGTGTTTGGTGGATGTTTTTAAGAGGTTCAAACGAGCCATTGGTTGGAATATTGTGGACATTTTCGGGATCCCTCCCGGTATTTGTTGACACAATATCTAACTCATGACACAAGCCAAGTATTGAGCAACAGAAGTGGTTGAATCCACTTATGCAAGAGGCAGTAAAGAAAGAGATCATTATATGGTTGGATACCAGAGTCATATATCCTTTTGTTGATACTAGTTGGGTATTGCCCTGTTTAGTGTATGCACAAAAAGGGAGGGAATGGCAGTAGTGTCCAATGAGAGGAACGAGCATGTTCCAATAAGGCCGATGACTGGATGGAGAGTGTGTATGGATTACTTGAATGCATGGGCAGAGAAGGACCATTTCCGATGCCCTTCATGGATCAGATGTTAGCTAGACTCGCAGGAAAAGAATGGTATTTTTTCTATGGATATTTGCATTAAAATCAAATATTTATCGCCCCAGACAAGAAAAATAAGACAATATTTACTTTCCCTTATGGGACATTCGCGTTCAAGAGGATGTTGTTTGGCTTGCGTAATGCACCGGTCACTTTTTAGAGATGCATGATGTTTATATATCTGATATGGTGGAAAACACTATTGAGGTAATTATGGATGAATTTTCAGTGGTTGACGACTTCTTTGATCGGTGTTTGAGTCACTTGGCGAGGTTCTCAAAAGATGTGAAGATTGCAATATTATGCTAAATTGGGGAAAATGCCACTTTATGCTGAAAGAAGGTATAGTATTGGGCCATCACATCTCGGAGAAGTGGATAGAGGTTGGTCGAACAAAAGTTGAAGTTATAGAGATACTTCATTCACCCATCTCTGTAAAAGGTGTGAGAAGTTTTTTGGGCCATGCGGGCTTCTACCGAAGGTTTATTAAAGATTTCTCACAAATTGCACATCCTCTGTGCAAATTACTTGAGAAGGAATGTAAATTTTATTTTGATGAATCTTGGCTGAAGGTGTTTGGAGAGTTGAAGGAGAAGTTGGTGTCTGTGCCCATAATTATTTTCCCAGATTGGAGTAAGCCATTTGAGGTGATGTGTCATGCTAGTGGGGTTTCTCTTGGTGTGGTATTGGGACAAACAAGGTGTAAATCCTTCACCCCATCTATTATGAAAGTAAGTCCCTAAATTAATCTCAAAAGAACTACAATGTAATTGAACAAGAGCTCCTAGCAGTGGTATTGGCTTTCGAAAATTTTTGCTCTTATTTGCTTAGCACGAGAGTCATAGTGCATACTGACCTCTCCGGTTTGAGGTATTTGATGGCAAAGAAGGATGTTAAACCAATGTTGATTTCATGGGTGCTACTATTGAAAGTGTTTGATTTTGAGGTAAAAGATAGAAAAGGGACTCAAAATCAAGTTTCCGATCATTTGTCCAGATGGAGGATGAAGCTATGCGAGAGTTGGGTGAAAAGGCTAAAATTGATGATACATTTATTCATGAGTATGTACTGGTCATTTTTCATGATTTGATTTCATGGTTTGCCAATTTTGCGAATTATCTTGCTAGTGATATACTTGTCCCTCCATCAGATGAAGAAGTGCATACATGATGTGAAAAAGTTATTTTGGGATGACCCTTACATATACTAGAGTTGTGCTGGTGGGCTTATTCGTCGTTGCGTGCCGAAAGTGGAGATGCTATGTGTTTTGGAGGCATGCCACTCCTTGCCTATGGGTTGGCATCATAGTGGCATCTGGGACTGCCCACAAGATTTTGCACTATGGATACTATTGGCCAACCATTCACCAAGATGCTCATGAGTTTGCCAAGTCATGTGATAGGTTTTAAAGAGATGGAGGAATTTCGAAGAGGCAAGATCTCCCTTTAAATCCATTCTAGTGATTGAGTTGTTTGATATATGGGGACTGATTTTATGGTCCCTCTTGTGAGTTCTCATCGGATGAAATCTATACATTTGGTGGTGGACTACGTGTCAAAACGGGCAGAACCCATAGCTCTTTCTAAAAATAAAGGGAAGAGTGTCACCACGTTCTTGAAAAACATCTTTTCCAGATTGGGCACACCTAGGGCCATTATTAGTGATGGAGGATCTCACTTTTGCAATACGTTATTCAAAGGGCTATTGGATAAATATGGGGTTTGACGCTATGTGCCCACTCCGTACTATCCAGAGACTAGTGGGCAAGTTGAGTTGTCCAATCGAGATCAAGCAAATCCTGTCAAAAATGGTTAATGATAATAAAACGGGTTGGTCAAGGAGGGTTGATGATGGTCTTTAAGCCTACCGAACTTCATACAAGATACCCATAGGCATGTCGCCATACCAACTTGTATACGGTAAGGCTTTTCACTTGCCAGTTGAGTTAGAGCACAAAGCCATGTGAGTGATGAAGAAACTGAAGATAAATTAGAATGAAGCATTGGAATAGAGACTTAATGGGTTGAATGAGCTTGATGAGGTTTTCCTCAAAGCATATAAAATTTCAGCCATCTACAAAGAGAAGATGAAGAAGTATCATGACCAAAAGATTGAAAATAAGAATTTACGGTTGGGGACTTGGTGCTTTTATTCAACTCTAGTTTAGCTTGTTTCCGAGCAAACTCAAATCCAAGTTGAAAGGCCATTCCTTATTTCCAAAGTGTTCCCACGTGAGGCACTTGAGTCCATGAATTAGTTGAGGCAAATCGCGTTGATGAAATATGAGTAATAAAGTATCATGCTTTGTGCCGCGATGTTAAATTAAGGTCTTCTTGGAAGGCAACCCAAGGAGTATCCTCTAGCCAACAATGGGTTTTTCTTTTCTTTGTAGGAATACTTGCATTCTCTTGTTTCATTATTTTAGTTGTACTCATCTTCATGCGTTATTTTTTAGTGTGTTGTCTAGAGATTAATTTAGGATCGGTGTCTCAAAAGTTTCTAGAAAAACACAAAAACAATAACTTAATGGGTTTTAAATGTGCAGGCACCACAACCAAGAATTCTGCAGAAAATAGTCTGGTACACAGATCTACGAACCCAATCGATAGTTATCGATTGTGTTCATAGATCCCAAATATATCATGTAATTTTCTAAGTTTTGTGCAATCGATGGTCTAATCAATGATCGGTTGATTGACTTACGAATCGTTGATAGGATGTCATCAGTCCATAAAACTAGTGACCCAACCCGACCTGACTAGTTATATTAATAGAAAAATGTTCAAATAACCTCCACAAATCTTTCGAAATTCTTTCCCAACCGTTTCCCTCCCCTTATTTTCTTCCTTTCCCATTAATTTTCCATATCCTTCCCTTCCATATTCATGAGAATCCCCAAAGTCCCAAATTACCCTAAACTCCCACAACCTTCTCCTCCCCCAAATCTTCTTCATCTCTCATATTTTGTCCAGTCTATGTTCAAAGGCAGGAATGTAGGTTGTTGAGAAAATCACCCAATCATTCACTACACTATTGTTTTTAGGTATTTCGATTCCCTTAGCTTAATGAATCTCGTTCATTTGTTGTTCGAAACAAAAAATTAGAATGTGGATCTTGAATTAGGGACAAAATTTCATGTTTATGATTGTTAAAAATGGGTAATAGGTACCTTAGAATGATAGAAAGTTCATGGGTTATGGTTTAATTTGTTTAAAATAATATTGTTGACTTTCCCACTTAGTGCTTGATAAAATCTTAGAATCCGATATTGAAACTTGCGACACTGAAACCCTAAGGATGAAGAATTTGTGTTGTAGTTGTTGTCATGGTGTTGGGTAAACTTATAAGGTTCTAAAAGGTTTCTAAATGTACTACTATAAACAAGGTCTGAAATATGTCTCTGACCAACAGCACGAGACACTGTCGACAGGCCGTCGGTTGATCGATCGGCCTTCGATGGGGTCCGTCGATTAATCCACCTTAAAATTGCTGAACTCTCAGACGATAAAAGAGGACTACGATACGTCGATTGATCGACGGGCTGTTCTGCACGTCCGTCATTTCTAACTGAAACCCTGGTTTGTGAGAGCTTAAATTTTTTCTAAGTGTCAGACGACAGAAGTGGACAATAGTTCGTCGATTGATCAACGGGCCATTCTGCAGGTCCGTCGTTTCAAACTGAGAGGTCTATTGAATGAATTCTAAAAGAAAATTCTTAAGTACAACGAAGGTCACTATCGATGGATCGTCGATTCATCGACGGGCCGTCGATAGTGCCCATCAACTAGTATTGTGGTTCTGTACTAGACTGTGATTTTTGTTTCATATATCTAGTTTGATTGTTTTATGTGTTTAGTAAGATTTATATGAGTCTAACAAACTTTTTTCGAGGTACATATGTCCCCCAAACCGAACATCGTCTATTGCAGGGGAAGGTCCAACACCGTGGCACCATCCCATTGGATTATTAGCATGTCCGACAATGAGCTAGATCCTGAATACATGCTCCCAGGTACCCGGACCCCTACACCAGCTGCAAGAGTCACTCGGGGCACCCCCAAGAATGTGGCTTCCGGCGTACTCATTGCCTCCAAATCTAAGGAGGAGCTTATACTGACCGGGACACCGTCATTGTCTGCTTTGGGTTCAGAAGAAGCGTTTGGCTCTAAAATGGCATCAAGTTCAGAGTCAGACCACTCTACGGGGTCGAATGAGGCCACTTCCTGCGGTTTTGGATAACTTGGAGCCACTCACCCAGAGGTGACTACCCGTCATTCCTCGTTTGATAAGGACAATCATTTGGAGTCAACTCCGTACCCCAAGATGATGTCCCTACACAAGTACCTGATGAGCCAAACTGATGGTGCATCAATGGTCAATATTAGGTCTACAAGGACGCAAAGCTCTAAATAATAAGATGGTGATGACTCGTTTGGTGACAGTCAAGCGGAGATTTCTTACAGGGAGTCTTCACATAGTCCTTGATGTGCATAACTTATTTAGTTGGGCGGGCGAAACCTGCCAAATAGGACCCACTCACAGAGGTTTTAGCTTGAGGCTGTCGGGTGGACATTTCTCCTACTTCCACTCCGCCGCTTATTGTACGGGTGTGCCAACTAGTGCTATGAGGGATCCCCTTACTCCGGAGTTTGATTATAGGTGGGCGTTGGTAAAGAATGGACAGTTTAAGAGGAGCAGATATCAGAGAGAGTCCACCAAGAGATGGCTTGCACACAGCTATCCATTGACGGTAAGGGAGAAGACTATGTGTTGGACCTAGACGCCTTATCAAAAAGGCCAACCTCGCTTTCACAGCAACGTTCTTCTTGTTGTTAGTCCACCACCACCTGTCTCCCATGACAGCAGATAACATTCTTACATGGGATAGAGTGGTATTGATTGCAGCATTGGTGGCCGGGTTGGAGATCAACTTCGCAAAGTTATTGATCTCGGTAATACATGAGAGGGCGTGTAAAACCTCTAATACTTACTCGTTCACCTATTTGATATTCCAGTTATGCAGAGATACTGGAGTGAGTGATGCCCTCCGTACATCGACTGGAACTGTGGATATAGGTCTCATCAGGGATGAGGCCAATGTGGCGGCACCTCGGAGAGGGCCTTGAGTTGAGTTGCAATCGCTGAGTGAGAATTTAGCGAATTCGGTAGAGTTATCCCGAGGGGTTAATCATTCCACTTTAGAGCCTACTGAGAGCACTCCATCCGATTCCACCCATGCCAAAAGTAGAGCACCCAGTTCCTCCCGGTCCACTCCACCGTTAGCAGCACTAGTCTCGATACCTAGGGTCTGAAAGTTAAAGGCCTAGATGGTCACCTTGTTGCATTATATCCAGCATTGGATGCTGAAATCCATTGCCTAGGCTGAGGAACGGACTCAGAAGGGGGTGGCTGATATACCATGGTTTCACGGTATTATTAATACATTTTCTTTAAAGTCTAGTGTGTCCAAAAGCCTTTTTGTGCTAATTTTTATGTAAGTTTCACTTTATTGGCAGGAAATCTGTCCAAAGATGAATGCGGAGATTTTGAGCAAAGAAATGCAGAAGAGACCACCTACAGAGCTTATGACGGTCCGTCGTGCTTGTGACGGTTCGTAGGTGGCAGCGTAGTGTAGCTGCTGAAGGAAGATGGGGAAGTCTGACCAAGTGTGGGGTTACAAAGTCCATGACGGTCCGTCGTGTCTATGATGGTCCGTCCTGCAGGTTCGTCATAAAGTTCAGAGAAGTAATCCTAGTACCCATATTCAAAGAGTTGAAGTATTTTGGAACAAAGACCCTCGACGGACCGTCGTGTTTGTGACGGTCCATCTTACTTGCCGTCGAGGGTATGAAGAGAGCAGAAGAAAAAATTGCACAAGTATGGGATGACGGAGTCAATGATGGTCCGTCGTGACCACGACGATCCGTCGCGAGGTCCGTCGACCCAGCCGCGTTTTGACAGATTTCAAGCAAATAGAGTCTTTGTTTAATTAGGTTTTTATTTTCTATAAATGGTTCGAAAAAACTCATTTTTTAGGTTAGACTCTGGATCATTATTAGAATCCGTATTGTTAGACACCTTTTGATTATCATTAGACTTTTCGTGAGATTATTGATTACTTTGAGATTCTTGCAAGTGATTATTGGTGGTTTTTGGTGATTAATCAAGCAAACTTTCGGATTTTACTCTTTCTCATTGAAGTAAGTACATGAATTCTTATATAATATATTTGGATATTGTGATTATGACTATGGGTAACTAAACTCCATAACTAGGGTTCTCGGAACCATAGGCAAATAATGAGAGAAAACCTAACTAAAATAACAATTCTAGAATAGTGTCTTGCATGTATTAATAATTCTTTCATTTAGAAGTCTTTTTAACGGATGGCCAACGTAAGAACTCGCCTTAATGCTACTTTTCGGACCAAGGAGGTAGATAATAGGAAAAGAATTATCAACAAAGATTTAGTGTATACTATCTAATAGGCTAGAATTGATTGGTACAAGGTAATAACTTAGTCAAATATTGAATATGATGCTTAATATGAGGTATATATAAGGGTTAGGATAGCAATACACGTAGCCGGACCAAGGTGCGGAGTGAGATTTTCTAGATGCCGGACCAAGGATTTAGAAATACAAAACTTATCACTTTGCATGCAAGATACTATTCTGGAATTGTTATAGTTAGAATTATCAAATTATGAACCTGTGGGGAACACGTAAACCCTAGTTACTTTGATTAATTGATTAAAATCAAACATTCAAAGCTGTTAAGTGTCTCTTTCAATTTACGTAGTTATTATCACTCATTTAGAAATACAAACCCCCCTTTTATTGTTTTTACTTTCCAAGGAATTCATTGACTAAAGAAAAGTAATAATAGATTGAAGTTAAGTCTAGACTATTTTCCTCGTGGGAACAATCCCAACCTCACTAGTTGGGTTATTTACTTGACACGACCGCTTTACTTCTTATTTGAGAAGTAAAGTTTGAGCGTATCAAATTTTGGCGCCGTTGTCGTGGATTATAGATTTTAGATTAACTTGAACTTATTACTATAGTTTAGTTGATATTTTCTTGATTTTACTTTGTTTTATTGTTTTTGATTCTTTCAGAACTATCTTCCTTGTATGCCAAATACACGGAGAGGAAGAGAACCCTTGTTTCCCTACGATCACGAATTAGAGCGCACATTGCGCAATATGAATCGAAACTTGGGAATAAATGTTGATGATCAAAACAAGAAAATCCCAGCTCCAGTTGATGAACATGGTCAATTGTTACCCGAAGCTCCGGGTGAACACCAACAGAGGGGATAAAATCCCGTTCCACGGCCCCAAGCATACTACAGAGGCTATGATAACATAGCAGACTACGATGGGCCACTTGTCTTACCTCCTCTACCCACAGGCCACACCTTTGTGGTAACTAGTAGCCTGATGCAAATGCTCACTGCCAGAGGTTTTTTTTAAGGGCTACCTTCTGAGGATCCACATGCCCATATAGCTAAGGTAAGGGCAGTGTGTAAAGGTTGTGTAGGGAGGCCTGATTTGGATTTAGATGTAATAGGTCTCAGAGTGTTTCCTCTCTCACTGACGGGAGAGGTTGCTATGTGGTTCATTAAGCTCCCATACAACTCAATCTTCATATGGAACCAACTAAGGTATGTCTTCTTAGCGCTCTACTATCCGGTCTCAAAGAAACTAAACCACAAAGACAGAGTGAACAACTTTGTGGAACTACCAGGAGAGTCAGTTAGTAGTTTTTGGGATAGATTCACCTCATTCTTGAGAAGAGTTCCAAATCACCATATAGATGATGAGTCACTAAAAGAATACTTCTATTGGGGACAGGATGATAATAATAAAGCGGTGTTGGACACTATAGCAGGTGGATCTTATGGGGAATGTCCTTATGCAGAGATTGCTGAAAAATTAGAGAAAATCTCCCGGAATAATAAAGCTTGGAGTACTAGGAAGTCAGATACCGGGAGAAACACCTTCGTAGTGCAGTCAACTCACAACCCAGCCACAGATGAGATTCATGAAGAAATGGCTCAGATGAGAAATGAGCTTGGGTTGGTATTAAAGCATGTCACTAGGGGTGCAGAAAAGATAAATGCAGTCAACTACTTGTCGAAACCACCGCCACCTAATGATGAATGTTATTATGCGGAGGACACCTATGCAGTAAATGAGCAGATGGGGGGTTTCCGACCGAGCGCCCAAGGCTCAAATCATGATAATTGGCACCAAGGTCAAGGGAACCAAGGTCGGATCTATGGTAACTACAACCATGAGGGCCATTATGTCCGAGATGGAAACTACAACCGTGACAATAACTTCAATAGGGGTAACTACGGTAACAGAAATGATACGAATGGGCCTTATGTCCCTCCTCAAAATTGTGAAGTTACTCCTCGGGATGGTGGAGATACTATGGCGCGAGTTGAGGATATGTTGCACAAAATGATGAGGAGGTTCGATGCTAGTGATGAGCATATTAAAGAGTTAAGATGCGATTTAGCAACTATTGGGCAAAAAGTCGATACACATGCAATATCGATTAAGCATATCGACTTGAAAATGGCCCAATTATCTGCGACAGTGAACACACGGCAACCGGTCCTAGCAACAATGTCCAAAATCCAAAAAATGATATGCACTGTATGGCAATCACTACTCGGGGTGGTAAGCAAACCATTGACCAACCTATGTCGTCTAATAAGGAAAAGGTGAGAAAGGATGATGATAAGGTGGTAAAGGGTAGTGGTGAAGCAGAAGAGAGTACTGGAAAAGATGCAGAAGTCCCTATGAAGGTAATTCCCATGCCTAGACCACCACCACCCTTCCCTCAGAGATTAGTGAAAAAGACCAAGGATGGTAAATATCGGTTTTTCATAATAATGCTGAAGCAGTTTTCAATCAATGTCCCTTTGGTATAAGCTCTTGAACAAATGCCCGGTTATGCCAAGTTTATGAAAGATCTGGTTACAAAGAAAAGATCGGTCACTTTCGAGGATGATGATAGACTGCAGCATTGTAGTGCAATTGCTACAAGATCTCTCGTACAAAGGAAAGAAGATCCGGGTGCGTTCACTATTCCTTGTACAGTCGTGTCATTACATATTGCGAAAGCAATATGTGATATGGGGGCAAGCATAAATCTCATGCCCCTCTCAATTTACAAGAAGTTGGGTTTGGGTGACCCAAAACCCACTGCGATGCGGCTACTAATGGTTGATCGAACAATGAAAAGGCCTATAGGGATACTCCATGATGTGCTA
Organism: Solanum peruvianum; assembly: GCA_027705065.1. Lineage (NCBI taxonomy): Eukaryota > Viridiplantae > Streptophyta > Magnoliopsida > Solanales > Solanaceae > Solanum > Solanum peruvianum. The sequence continues at coordinate 20,445,180 of JAKWJD010001757.1, forward strand.
GTAAAAGTGGAGTAATTCATATTTTCGGCAGATTTTGTTATTCTTGATTGTGAAGTCAATTTTGAAGTGCCTATTATTCTTGGGAGGCCATTCCTTTCTACAGGTAGAGCCGTAGTTGATATGGAAAAGGGGCAGATGAAATTTCGGTTGAACAATGAAGAAGTGACCTTTAACATTTGTCGGACCATGAGGCAGAGTAGTGAGCTCCAATCGGTATCAGTCATATCCCGCAAAGAAAAGATGAAGAAGGAGAATGAAGAAAAAAGTGCAAAACAAGAGTTTATGGTTGGGGATTTGGTACTTTTAGATAAATCTGGGTTGCCTTGTCTTCCGGGCAAGCTCAAGTCCAAACGGACTGGCCCTTACTTGATCACCCAAGTATTCCCTCATGGAGCAGTTGAGTTAAAAACCAAGGATGGAGTGCGGTTTAAGGTGAATAGAGAACGAATAAAACTCTATTTTGGGCATACTGCATCGCTGAATGAAAGGATAGAGGCATACCATCTTGATGAAGTCTGAGTAATCAAGTGTCTCCAGTCGTGCCGCGACACTAAATCAGGAGCTTGTGGGAGGCAACCCAATACTTATAGTCTTTTTAGTAATGGTAGCATTTTTCTACTAATGGGTTTTTAAATTTGCAGGCACACCAGGAAATTCTGTAGAAAATTACTCTGCAGCAGTCACTGACGGATACATCGATAGACCATTGCGCCTGCGACGGACCGTTGCATGAATCCGTCGTGCTAGGTACGTCTTTCTGTTATTTCTCAAACTAGGGCACACACTACGGACCTAACAACGGATCGTCACAACTGAGATGGACCGTCGTCTGGGAGTCCTCGCGTCATTAATGAGGCGTACCCGACCCGACCCGGCTGGAGTCTTTCAAAATCATACCGTTTAAACTCCCCCAACACCTCATTTCACCCCCATTACTTCACTATTCCGCCTATTTCCCTCCCTTTTCAACTTCCAAAATCTCTCCCTCTACCAACCGATCATTGTTCCCCCAAAATTCTCCAAAGCCCTAAAAGTAATCATCTACTAGTCGGAGTTGCTGTTGTGGGTGTCTTCTCGGTCACCAAATACTTTTCCATCTTGTTTTTATCCACTTCTGAGGTTTGTGTCTCTAAAATCTACTCATTTATCTTGCATTTTTGCTTATCAATTAGTTTTAGCCTAGTTTTTATTGATATGTTCATTTCTTTTATATACAATTCTGTCTAACCTAGGTTAAAAATCTCTGAAATTGTCGTGTTTACAACCCTAGACAAAGGTGCTTTTGCAATTACTAGTTTACTAGGTATTTGGGTTAGACAAATGTAGGTCCAGAACACTACAAATTTGATTTGGGTCATCGGGGATGAATGGGGTACCCCCAGTTCTGTCACTGCTATAGAACGAGACCCCGATGACGGAATGTCGTACCCACGATGGACCATCGTAGGGTCCGTTCCAAAAGCCCTAACACCCCACTGCCCATTTTTTTTAAGTGTTCTCCGATGGAAACATGGGACGGACCGTCGTCCTGCACAACCGTTCTGGTTGTCAGAGACCCTGTTCTTTCTGGTTGTTAGAGACCCTGTTCCTAAGGGTCTCTAATTTTTTTCTAAGTGTCCACCAACGGACACATGTGACAGACCGTCGTCTTCACGATGGTCTATCCTGCACAACCGTCCTGGTTGTCAGAGACCCTGTTCCTGAGGGTCTCTCATTTTTTTCTAAGTGTCCTCCAACGGACACATGTGACGGACCTGCACAACCGTTCTGGTCGTCAGAGACCCTGTTTCTTAGGGTCTCTCTCCATTTTTTCAAGTGTCCTGAAATGTACGAGTATGACAGACCGTCATATCCACGACAGTCCGTCATGCATGACCGTTATGACGGTCAGAGACCCCTCTCGTAAGAGTCTCCATTTTTTTCAAGTATCCTCTGAAGGACACCTACGACGGACCGTCATACCTGTGACGGTTCGTCCTGAACATACCGTCATACCTGTCAGAGAATTTCCTTCAGGGTTCTCCATATATACATAGTCTAAGGAAGACACGACGGACCCCATGACGGTCCGTCATAGTCACGACGAGCCGTCACCAGGCCCGTTGTGTGTCACTATTACTATAGAAATGTCATGTTATTTGAATTTTTTTGTGTGGTTTTGCTTGTATTGTTTGCCACTACTCGTACTAATATTGATCCTTTAAAGGTATTATCTACTATGGCACCTAAGCAAGATCGAATCTATGCATGCGGGCGATCGAAGTCTGTCGCCCCATCTGCCCGCATGGTCATTGGCTCTGATGATGAGCGTGACCCCGAGTACGTGCCCCCAGGCACTTCCACCCCTTCCCGTGCTTCACGTGCCACCAGAGCCACACCCTCAAAGGTGGCGTCTGGCGTAGTCACTGCCTCCCAGTCTGATGAGGAGCGCACACTGACCGGCATAACTTCTGGGTCAGCCACCATTGAAGAAGAAGCTTCTGGCTCCTATAGGAGTTTCGTGGTCGGAGGAAGCATTCGGCTCTGCAGGTTCCCGCACCGACCACCGCTGCAGCCTCGGCCTCGTCTGATGAGGCTGACAGTTCGGAATCCACACCAGGATCACCAGCTCATACCCCCACCCCGGCTACTGACCAGCCTAACCGGTGGTTTGTCGACAGGCAATTTCAAGTCTACTCTGACGCCTAGTTCCCGAACGATAAAGGAGTTATGACTCGAACACTCACATTGGAGTGGCGGGTCCTTACAGGGAGACTCCCGACGATGCCTGAGATCCACAATCTCTTCACCAGGCATCGCCTGGAGTGGACAGCACGTCCGTTGGGACGTTACAGTGAAGAAATGGTCCGAGAGTTCTACGCATCCTACGAAGCGACCTCCGATCACAGATTGATAGGTGGGCTGCCCCCGCCAAATAGGCCCCACTGGAGAAGGTCTGAGTACGGGGCGTGCAGGTCGACATTTCCCTGGCTGCCATTCGCCGATTTCTATACGGCGAGGGTGTTGATGCTACTCGGACCCCTCCCACTTCCGAGTTTGACTATCGATGGTAGCTTGTTAAAGATGGCCAGTTCCTGCGCGAGGCATCGCTGAGAGAGACCACCAAGAGGTGGATGGACCTGCACCTATCAGTTGATGGAGAGGGTGCCGACTGGTTGACCGAGCCAAAGGGGGCCATCAAGAAGGCCAACCTAACTTTCACGGCGAAGTTCTTGTTGCAGATTGTCCGCCTCTGCCTTTTCCCCACAGCCGTTGATAATATCGTTACATGGGATCGCGCTGTATTGATGGAGGCGATGATAGCCGGGTTCGAGGTGGATTTCGCGTGGCTTCTACAGGCAATCATGCATGAGAGGCTTTCAAGGTCACAACTACTTAGCCTTTCTTGTGCATGATCTTTTCTCTCTGTAGGTCCGCAGGTGTGCCTATATGGCACGTAGATCAGCTCAAGACCCCTAAGGGCACTGTTGATGTCGGCCTCATCAGAGATGAGTCCAATGAGTTGGCTCCACGCAGAGGGCCCCATCCAGAGCTGGCCCCACTTGCTGACGATCTTGCTGATACGGTAGCCCAGGCCCACACGGCTATGCAGGCGGCGTTCACTGACACTACCCGAGTCTATCCCGGGTAGTAGCACTGCCCCGAGCTCCTCTCGCACGGCCCCTCTTCCCGCGTTGGTCCCGCTTGCTAGGGTCCAAAAATTAGAGGCGCAAATAGCTACACTTCTGCATCATATCCAGCCGTGGATGCATAGGTCTATTACCGAGGCAGAAGAGCGCCTGGAGCGGAAAATTGTCCAGTATACAGAGTGGAAGATCGATGAGGTTCACCAGCGCCTCGATGCCTTTGAGTTGAGGGTGCTAGCCCGGCCAGCCCTTCCGGTGTATGTGTCGACTCTTTAGGCTACGGTCGACAGTCTTTGTGCAGATATCGACACGATCTTAGAGGCTAGGGTGCCTGAGTCTGAGGCCGCTTCTGTCGAGCCTGCTGAAGACACAGTGTTGGCGGCCCTATTCGCCACCTCAGATTCCACCACCTCCCCCTCGAGAACATGCCAAGAGGTGTAGGGGTCGAGCAGAGGACGAGGCGCGAGCACGGAAGAAGGAGCTCCGTGAGATGGAGGCTGCGAGGAGAGCCTCACTTGCTGAGGAGGCGGCACACCAGATTAGAGCAGGGGAGTTTGCGGCTGGGGCGTCTAGCTCCCGAACTGTGGAGATAGCGGGAGGCACTGCTAATAGTGCAGTTGTTGCTGAGGACACCACTGAGGGTGTCCATATTGTAGAAGACGTAGGTTCCGGGGAACCGGACCCACCAGCTTGCTAATCGACGGCGCTTTGCGCCACGGGTTTGCTTCACCTACCACTCTAGTATTTAAATTTTTTATTCATTGGGGACAATTGCATGTTTTTTTTATTGGGGGTGGGGTAAATGGAAAGTGAGTTCTAGGGTGAAGTCTGAGTAGCCCAATTGACTATCCTCTTTTGGGGTTTTCTTGCCTGTGTTCTTTTTCCCCAAAGACTGATTACTTTTTTTGTTGAACCGGCATGTCTATATCTTGTGTACATAGTTTAATTCTGGAGCATGATGGCTAAATTGATATCCTGATAAACTAGAAAATGATTCACGACTAGGCATAGTAACTGATAAATGTGTGGCTCTAAGCATGACATAAAGTTACACCTTTGCATTACCCTAAGTCTAAAATCGAACTAGGTGTCTGATAATCTGGAAGAGTGATGAGATGTCAAGTGAGTGTGAGGAAGATTTGAATAGTCCACTATTTGTACTGAGCTAGAACTTTCCTGCTTAGTCCTGCTAAAAGTAAGTTGTAATAGACAATTAGGAAAGGATCATAGGCCCTTATTCAATCTAGCCCATTTTTAGCCTAAATAAACGAAACCAAATGAAATTTATCCTTCTTTGATCCAAATGATCTTAGCTTAAATTAGACCTTTCTTTTTCACCCCAACTGATCTTTTCTGGGAATAATGTGTTGGCCATGGTCCCTCCTTGGACATGTGCACCTCAGCTTATGCCAAAAGCATAAGTTGAAGGTGGCTAATGCAGTAAACAACCTTCGCTATGGCCCTGACCCAACTTTGGGTATTGTGTACCTTGACTCATGGCAAAGCCATGAGTTGAGGGTGGCTATTATGAGGAATGCTCTGGAAAGTGGGGTTGAAAGAACAAAGAGAGAGAAAGAACAAAAGTAAAGTGACTCAAGAATTAGTTGAAAGAAAAGTAAAGAAAAAGAAAAATATACAAGAAATACAATCAAGAAAAGAAGAAAGTCACTTACACAAATGAAGAAAGAAGAGAAAATAGCAAGGTGAAAGAATATGAGAAACTCGGCGAGATGAAATTATAGAAAATGGTATATTTAGCCGATATGTCAAGGAGGGCAAAAAGTCACTAAAGTATACCTAAATATACCCTACCTGACCCTAAGCCTATGTTACAAGCTAAGAAAGTCCTATCATGACCCTAAGGGTTGTATAGCGAACTTAAGGCAGTGAAAATAAGGGCAAGCTTATGGGAATAGGTATGAATGAGTGTGACTTTGTTCTGAGAGCGAGTGTTGAAAAGTAATCCTTATACTCAAACTGAAATCATTGTGTGAAAAATGAGGATTTTTTTTAAAGTGAGGACACTAGTTGCAAAACCAGAATTGTTAGCACCTCGGTGAGAAATTAAAGAGGATAGGTGTTTGTGCATGGTGAGTCTGTGTCATGTTCTGATCCCACATAATTCAAGCCTAATAGTGATAGCATGCATAGATATGATGAGATTAATCGCGATTGATAGCCAAATGATTGCAAAGGATAAAACATGGATACTATTGTACAAAGATTGTGTATTGAGTCATAGTGCGTCGCTTGAGGACAAACAACGAATTTAAGTTGAGGGTGTTGATATATCGTGGTTTCACGGTATTATTAATACTTTTTCCTTAAAGTCTAGCGTGTCCAAAAGCCTTTTTGTGCTAAACTTTATATAAGTTTCTCTTTATTTGTAGGAAATATGTCCAAAGATGAATGCAGAGATTTTTAAGCGAAGAAATGCAGAAGAGACCACCTACGGAGCTTCTGACGGTCCGTCGTGCTTGTGACGGTCCGTAGGTGGCAGCGTAGTGCAGCTGCTAAAGAAAGATGGGGAAGTCTGACCAAGTGTGGGGTTACGGAGTCCACGACAGTCCGTCGTGTCTATGACGGTCCGTTTTGCAGGTTCGTCATGAAGTTCAGAGAAGTAATCCCAGTACCCATATTCCAAGAGTCGAAGTATTTTGGAACGAAGAGCCTCGACGGACCGTCGTGTTTGTGACGGTCCGTCATACTTGCCGTTGAGGGTATGAAGAGAGCAGCAGAAGAAATTGCACAAGTATGGGACAACGTAGTCCATGACGGTCCGTCGTGACCACGACTATCCGTCGCGAGGTCCGTCGACCCAGCCGCGTTTTGACAGATTTCTAGCAAATAGAGTCCTTGTTTAATTAGGGTTTTATTTTCTATAAATAGTTAGAAAAACCTCATTTTTGAGGTTAGACTCTGGATCATTATTAGACACCGTATTCGTAGACACCTTTTGATTATCATTAGACTTTTTGTGAGATTATTTATTACTTTGAGATTCTTGCAAGTGATTATTGGTGGTTTTGGGTGATTATTCAAGCAAACTTTTGGATTTTACTCTTTCTCATTGAAGTAAGTACATGAATTCTTATATAATTTATTTGGATATTGTGATTATGACAATGGGTAACTAAACTCCATAACTAGGGTTCTGGGAACCATAGGCAAATAATGAGATAAAACCTAACTAAAATAACAATTCTAGAATAGTGTTTTGCATGTATTAATAATTCTTTCATTTAGAAGTCTTTTTGACGGATGTCCAACGTTAGAACTCGCCTTAATGCTACTTGCCAGACCAAGGAGGTAAATAATAGGAAAAGAATTATCAACATAGATTTAGTGTATACTATCTAATAGGCTAGTATTGGTTGGTACGAGGTAATAACTTAGTCAAATATCGAATACGATGCTTAATATGAGGTAAAGATAAGGGTAAGGATAGCAACACACGTAGCCGGAACAAGGTGCGGAGTGAGATTTTCTAAATGTCGGACCAAGGATTTAGAAATACATAACTTATCACTTTGCATGCAAGATACTATTCTAGAATTGTTATAGTTAGAATTATCAAATTATGAACCTGTAGGGAGGGCGTTAACCCTAGTTACTTTGATTAATTGATTAAAATCCAACATTCAAAGTTGTTAAGTGTCTCTTTCAATTTATGTGGTTATTGTCATTCATTTAGAAATAGAAACCCCCCTTTTATTGTTTTTACTTTCCAAGGAAGTCATTTACTAAACAAAAGTAATAATAGATTGAAGTAAATTCTAGACTATTTTCCTCGTGGGAACGATCCCAACCTCACTAGTTGGGTTATTTACTTGACACGACCGCTTAACTTCTTATTTGAGAAGTAAGTTTGAGCGTAGTAGTGGCCCAGCAGACGGAGCAACAGATTCAGGCGGTTCATCAGTGTCTTGATTCAATTGAGCGGCGATTCTTACGCGCCCATCCCCCACCATTGATAGCCATGTGATTACAAAATCTCAAAAGAGGATACTTTCGTATAAAGTGGTGTTTTCATTCATAGTGTGTCGCTTGAGGATAAACAACAAATTTAAGTTGAGAGTGTAGATGTATTGTGGTTTGACGATACTTTCAATGATTTTTACATAAGATTGGTGTGTCTATAGAGTCTTTTTGTAGAAGTTTTAATATGTTTTTATCTTTGTTTTGCAGGAAAGGTATGCAACACCAAAATGCAAAAGCGGCTGAGAATTATTGCAGAGTACATCGATGGCCCGTCGTTCCATTGACAGACTGTAGATGGTGATCAATGACTGAAATTTGAGCCATCTAGAAAAACATGGGGAAATTTGATAGTGTGGGGGGCTACAGAAGGATCGACGAACCGTCCTGTTGAATTGTCGATTAGATTAGAGAAAGTCCTAGTACTTGAAGTTGAAGAAAGTATAAGAATGGAACGATGAAAGGCATCGATGGATCATTGATGCATCGACAGACCATGTTGTTGGTCTGTCGATTGAATTAGAGAAGATATCAGTTGAAGGATTAAAAAAAAGACAAGTCTGGATATACGGAGGCAGTCGATGATCCGTCATTTCATCAACGGACCGTCTGTCGGGGTCGTCGATTGCAATCGCATTTTTGGACAACTTTACTTATTTGAATTCCATTTAATTTAGGACAATATTTGTTAATATAGGGTGCAAAATATCATTTTTGGGATTGGATTATATTACTACTATTCTTTGTTTGTCTTTGGAGATTGGGTTTTTGCAACTTTGGCATTAATTCAAATTTCTGGATTTTGTTTTAAGTGATTTCTTGTTGGTTCAAGTTGAATTTCTGGATTTTCTTTGAATTTATCAAAGTAAGTTCACTATTTATTGTTTATCCACTATGAATTGTGTTCTTCTATGCATGGGTAACTAAATCCACAACTAGGGTTGTGGCAACAATGGGTGATGAACAACGTAAATCTAGGTTAATAATAATTCTCAAATATAATTCTTTTTCTTAGAAGTCTTTTTAACGAGTGCACACGTTAGAACTCGCCTTACTACTACTTGATGGACCAAGGATGTAGTTAATAGGAAAAGATTTATCAACATAGATTTAGTGGTATATTATCTAATAGGCTAGTTTTGATTGGTGCAAAGTAATAACGAAGTCATACATCAAATATGATGCTTAATATGAAGTAAGGTTAAGGGTTAGTAGCTTAGATACATGTAGATGAACCAAGGTACGAGGTGAAATTCTCTAAGTGCCCCACCAAGGATTTAGAGATACTTAACTTATCACTTTGCATGCAAAACACTAGGAGAGAATTGTTATAGCTAGGAGTGTGGTGTTATGAACCGATGGGGAAAACTTACACCCTAGTTTCTCTCACAACTTGATAAACACTAAAGATTTACTCCTGTTTGTTGTTTCACTTAGAGATATTGCAATAATTTTGTGTTCACAAAATCCCCCCTTTAATTTTCTGTTTTCGAAAATGACTTGACTAAATAGAGGTAATCATACGTTGAAGTTAAGTCTAAACAATTTTCTTTGTGGGATCGACCCCAACCTAATAGTTGGGTTCTTTACTTGATACTACCACTTATTGTTCTTTGGGGAGGTGTAATTTAAGCGTATCAAAATTGACCCCAAGTAATTTATGAACCGCTTAAGTCATTTTACGGTTATTTGTATATTTTAAAGTGTTTTAAAAGCTAAAACCTCATTTTAGACTTCATTTACTAAAACCCAGAACCCCTCCCTCTTAGAAGACTCTCTCAAGTCATCATGGAAGCTAGAACTTAAGAAGGGAAAGAAAGGGTTGTTGGTGGACGTTTCTTCATCAAAAATCATTGAGGTTTCTTCTATCCAAGGTAAGGGAGTCATCCTTGAACTCTCTTCCATTCAAGAAGCACCTTTATAATAGATTTGAAAAAGAGTTTTACAACCCTAACTTCTTGTATCTTCGGCTCAAAGTATGGGTCTTGCATGAAAACTATTTTCATGATTTAAATATGATTTTTCTAGTGTTATTTAGTGGTTTGAATGCTAAAACATCAACGAAAATATGTTAAAGCTTTATGTAAAATTTTGGCTTAAGGAATGGGTTAAATGAATTTGTAGTCTTTAAGTTTTGGTTTCTTTGAGTTGGTGTTGTGGTTTAGATACTTCCCTAGGGACTATATTATTAAAAATTGTTGATTAAAATTTTATAGGTGATGGAAAATTTTATTAAAGGGTAAAATGGTTATGTTGTTTCGTTTTGATTATGAAATATTCTTGAGTAGTATGCTACACCTTCTTGGTTGCTATGTTTTCTTGAATTGTATGAACGTGCAGTTACTTGTGTATTGTGAATGAGGTCATGAAAGCATATTAAATGAAGAAATATGGAAATGAAGTTATTCTTGTCAATTTGTTCTATGAATCTTGTAATGAGAAGTATGCTAAGTATTATGTCTAAAAACATATATGAATTTGTGAAGCATGTAAAGTTTGTGATGTGATGAATGAAGGACTAACCATGTATATAAGTTAAATGTAAATGAAATTATGCTTATCTGCAAGGTGTGCTCACATGTAAACACACTCACACTTCAATGAATGAATGAAGCTAAGTTAAGTGAAAAAGGGGAGTTTTGGGGTGAACACTCTTCGTGAATTGAGATGGGGTGTTTAGTAGCAATATCACTACATCGTAAGATCTTTCTAAGATAGGTTGGAGAATGAATTCTCTTTTTGAGTTGAGATGTGCTGTTCATTAGTTATCCTTAACCTATAGTTTACAATATTGAGAATCTGTGTGGAGCTATGCCTATCACCGAGAGGATATGAAGAAGAGGTTGTTACACTTCGTGAGGTAAGATGTTGCATTCTAATGTACCTCTTGAGATGAGTACTCCTTGTTAGTAGAGAGTGGTTTACTTTGTAGAAATATCCTTATCCCTTAATTATGCACCCACATATGTGTAGCTATTGGGAAAGCCATGTAAAATCTAAAACAAAGTAAGACCTCACTCTAGGAAAGTGAGCGGACCCACCTCCGATAAAGGAAGTACTGATTCCATGTTTAGCACTCATGCACTATGTCGGTTAATCTAACTTCAACAGAAGTAATAAAAATACTAAGTCTTCTAAATGAGTGTACTACCTAGGGTAGGTAGCGGAATGGGATGCTATTTATCCATTGCACTAGGTAGGCATTCCGAAAGAGAAGACTCGGTGAGCCTTTTATGAATTGAATGAACTAAGTCTCAATAAAGAACGTACTACTTAGGGTAGGTGGTGGAATGGGACGCTATCTATCCATTGCACTATGTAGACCTTCCAAAAGGGGAGTCTTGGTGCTAAGCCTTCTAAAAGAGTGTACTACTTAGGGTAGGTGGTGGTATGGAAAGCTATCTACGCATTTCACTAAGTAAGCATTCCAAAAAGAAGTCTGTTTTTATAATGTCTTGTTATTGAGTGGTGGCTTGTTTTCTCGAGGTGAGTAATTGAAAAGAGGTAGTCTTGATGATCACTTTGGTGTGTATTGAAGGAGGTGTATGTGTATATCCTTCATGTCTTATCTCGTGAGTCTTAGGATAATCCTTAGTTAAGTAAAATTCTACGAAAATGATTTCACTTCCTCTTTGCTTGGCCTTGCAAGTTTACTAAGTTTTGAATAGGATAGTTCACTGTAATGTCGCAGGAGCTTACTGTAAAAATTTGGGTACTTCACTATAAAATGTTTTTTTGCTTAAAATTATGGAAATTCTTCTCTAAGTGTTAAATTATGATTCTTATGTTGTTTTACTTCTATATTCTTGAATGTTTTAATTATATGGTATGAAATCTTACATTACTAAAATGTCCCTTTTTGCATGTTTTTGCATATGCCATACTTAGTACATTGTTTTTTACTAACCCCATTCTTTTCTATTCTCTATAATAAGAGGTTTTGGAAGCAAGGTTGAAGTCTATAAGGCAAAGCTTGGGAAATTGTCTCTCAAGGAAAAGTATGTCCTCATATATCCGAGGGCATAGTTCCTATCTTCTTAATTTCTTTATGTTAAGTCTTTTTATGTATTTCTTTAAATGTAAAGGGTCGTGTCCCTAAGTTATTTATGTAGTGTCTTTAAGTTTAGCTTGTGACAATGAGATTTTCTAATTATTAATAAAATAATTTCGTTTTATATTAATTGTCGTGAAAAGTTTGAATTCCGCACTAATTTTTATGTGTGATGTAATTAATGATAGTTAAAGGGCTTGTACACGATCCCAAAGGGTCATGTATGCCCGGTCATGACCCAAGGGTCCTCCCTAACTTCTAGGGGGTGCTTGTGGGTCGTAACAAACTTGGAAGAAGAGCATAAAGTTATGTGAAATAGTTTAGGGTTGAAAAGTCTCACAAGACACGTCTAGATGTATCTTGGTCATTTGTGTAAGTCGCGACACATCCATGGACAACAGACTATCAACTATATAGTTTCACTTTCTTCATTATCTTGAATTGTGCCATAGAACTTAACTCGATAAGGTCTCTCTCTCTCTTATGTTCCCTTGTACGGTGGTCTTCTAGGTGTGATTGCTTGGAATGGGAGATGTTTCTAAGTTTGAGGGAGAAAAATGTGAGTTTTGATGCTCATGATGGTTTTGTGGATACAAGAGTAGATATAAAGGTGAGTTTTGAGGATTGTGATGCGATGACATTTATGGTTGTGTGTGATTTATGAGATTTGGGAGTATTATGATGAGAAACTTAATGGTGATATAGTTCTAAGCATGGTAGGAATTATAATTATTGAATAAAGTACCCGTGAGAGTAAATGAGTCATCTTGTGATTATGTTCAATGATGGTACAAATGCTTTGAGGTGTAAATTTGAGGAATATTGAGAGGATGTTAATATTTTGTAGGAGTTGAGGGCAACCCTCTTGTGTGGTTAATGTTTCATAGTTTTTCTTATTATTGGGTTGAAGTTCTTGTGTAGGCGTTTATTCTAACAGGAAAATGTGGTATGATTACCTAGTGAGGAAGTTGTGGGTTATGCTAGCAAAAATAGTGGAGTTTATATAGTAAGATTTTTTATTTTTCCAAATAAATCTACCTTAATTTGTGGAAAGGCAAAGGAGGAGTTTTATTCCATGAGATTGAGTTATGTGGTGCCTAAAAGATGAATGAGGTGATGTTTAAGAAAGTTTGTCTAGGCTTGAATCCTAAGAGGAGAGTGTTATACTTGACTAGTAGAGTTGATGTTTAGTCTTGATGTGTATGAGTTGAGGGTAGTGTGAGTTACTACCTTGTGAGAGGTATAATGGTACTTTGAAGTACGAAGCCTTGAAGATGTCTTTACCCTAAGTGGGGGAGAACGATTTGAGTAGAAAGGTAGTTGATATCCTCATCTTTCCTTTATGTTCTAATTAAATATTGAGACCAAATCCTTAGTAGTTTGGTAATGATTAAGATTCTTGCATAATAGTATGAGTTATCATGTGTTGTATATGAAGTTGGATAACTTAAGGTCTAATGTTAAGGAATCAATTTAAAGATAAGTTTTGCATGATGAATGTTGAGTAGAATTGCATGTAGTGTACTTAGTCCAAGAGAATCCTTAAGGGTCACTAAGTGGGAGTGGTAGTATGGCATGTTACTCTCACATTAAACTAAGTGTAACTTACCAACTGTCTTTTGAGTAAGTTTGTATGTCCTTGTCACTCATATTTTCATGCCTTCTTGTTAGAGTTTCTTGAAAAGTGCATTGAATTTTTTAGAAGGTGACACAGTGAATTTTTTAGTTCACTTTAAAGAAGTTCAAATTTTTAGAAAAATTGCATTTTTCTAAAAACAATGGTTTCATGTGTTTAGAAATGAATTATATGAGAATGTTTAATGTTTGAGAAGGTATTTCCTCCATAAGTGAAGAAATGAAAGTGAGATTGAATTTGTAAAGTGTTGCAAAGTTGCCTGTGTTATAGTGATGCTCACTGTAAAAATCTTCATTTTTGAAAAAAAATACTGATTTGTCTTAAATTTTAGTTTCAATGTGTGTAATGGGTTTTGTATATGCATGTTTGATGTTGGATAAGGTAGTTCCTCCATAAGTGAAGAAGAAGAGTGGATTTTGAAATATGAAAGTTGCTACAAAGTGCTTGTGTTGCAAAGTGTTTGAAAGTGTAAATTTGTGATCCTTGTTAGTTGGTGCTTTTATTTTGAATGTTTGACCATGATTTTAATGTTTTATATGTTTCAAATTGTTTTCTTTATGGTCTTAAAGTTTTAGTATCATTCGAGGATGAATGCTATTCCAAGTGGGGGAGAATGTAACTCTAAAATGAACTAAGGTGAACTAGATATTAGTGATTGTTTCATGAGTTAAATATAATTTAAAATGAGATATATTAGTGTCCTTAGGCAGTGTGTGAAATTTGGTTAAGTTTGGAGGTCAAACGTCCATGACGTTTGCGAAGTGTGCCTTAGAGAGTGTTCATGTGTCTTGATGTGTTTGAGTGAGTTTTACGTGTGTTTTTTGTTTGAAATTTGTGTGGGATGTTCCTAAGACCTTTAAGACTAGGTTTAGGGGTTTAACATCTGGGTAAAACTCCACCTAGGACAACCAAGGATCCGTAGTCAAGGACCCCAAATTGTCTTGGCAGTGTCCACCAACGAGGGCAAACGACGGCCAGTGGTCCAACCAACGGCCCGTCGACTTGCCCCATCGATTGGACCTACAAGTTAGTTATCCAGGATAAAAATGGATCTAAGTGTTCACAAACGAAACCCCACCAACTTACCGTTTATGGACAGATGGTCCGTTGGCTACAAACCATCGTTTCAATCCTGCCAAAATATGTCCTTTCCTGTAATGACATGTAGTGTTTGGTAAATTAACCCCAAGTCTTGTATGAACCTAGGTATATATATATATATATATATATATATATATATATATATATATATATATAAAAGTTATTGAAACCCGAAGACCTCATTTTAGACTTCATTTCTTAAAACCCAAAATCCCTCCCTCTTAGAAGACTCTCTCAAGTAACCATGTACGCTAGAACTGAAGAAGGGATAGAAGGGTCTGTTGGTGGACGTTTCTTCATCAAAAATCATTGGTTTTTCTTATATGTGAGGTATGTTAGTAATCCTTGAACTCTCTTCCATTGAAGTATCCTCTTTCTAATAGATTCAAAAAAGAGTATTCCAACCTAACTTCTTGTATCTTTGCTTCTAACTATGTCTCTTGCCTTAAAACGTTTTAAATGATTAAAATATGATTTTTCTAATGTTATTTGCTAATTTTAATGCTAAAACTTCAATGAAAACATGTTAGAGCTTTATGTCAAATTTTCGCTTAAGGAATGGGTTAAATGAGCATGAATTTGTAATCTTTAAGCTTTGGTTTCTTTGAGTTGATATTGTTGTTTAGCTACTACCCTATGGTATATATTATGATTAATTGTTGAGTAAAGTGTTATAGGTGTGGAATCTTGGATTAAAGGGTAAGTTAGTTATGTTGTTTCATTTTGATTATGAAATACTCTTGAGTGGTATGGTCCATCTTCTTGGTGGCGGTGTATACTTGAATTGTATGAATGTGTAGTTACTTGTTTATTGTGAATGAGTCCATGAAGGCATATTATATGAAGAAATATGGAAATGAATTTATTCTTGTTAATTTGTTTTGTGAAGCTTGTTATGAGAAGTATGCTAAGCATTATGTCTAAATGACTTATATGATTATGTGAAGCATGTAAAGTTTGTGATGTGATGAATGAAGGTCTAGGCATGTATAGAAGTTAAACGTAAATGAAATTATGCTTATGTGCAACGTGTGCTCAAATGTACACACACTCACACTTGAATCTATGAATGAAGCTAAGTTAAATAAAAAAAAGGGAGTTTTGGGGTGAACACTCTTTGTTAGTTGAGATGAACAGTTTACTAGCAACCTCACTACATCCGAAGAGCTTTCTAAGATAGGATGGAGGATGAATGACCTTCGTGAGTTGAGATGTGGGGTTCATTAGTTATCCTTGACCTATAGTTTAAATTGTTGAGAATTTGTGGGGAGTTATGCCTAGCACCAAAAGGATATGAGTGGTTACACTTCATGAGTTGAGATGTTGTATGCCAATGTACCTCTCGACCCAAATCGGGGACGCGACTGGCACCCACATTTACCCTCCTATGTGAGCGAACCAACCCATCTAAACCTTAACATTTCAATATAATATCAACAGAAAATAATGCGGAAGACTTAAACTCATCAATAAAACAACTCAACTATTATTAATATTCCCAAAATCTGGAAGTCATCATCACAAGAACATCTATGATCAAATTACTAAACTAAACTATCTAAGAATGTCTAAGAAGCTAAAAATACATAAGAAACTAGTCCATGCCGGAAGTCAAGGCATCAAGACTTATAGAAGAAGATCCAGTCCAAGCTAGAAGCGTTAGCTCACCCTGAGATCCGGTATGACAAAATCTGGCCCGAATTACTGTTGTGTTGAAGTTGACGGAACGTTTGCTGCATAACACAAATAACAAAGGGAAAACATAAAAGTAGGGGGTCAGTACAACCACACGTACTGAGTAGATATCATCGGCCAACTCAAAATAGTAGATAATATATATCAAGTAATATTATAAATCAACTATAAACTCAACATGTAGCAACAACAAGTATTATAATCGTCAATAAATACCATCAAATTCATCCATGAGGGCTCAAGCCTCAATACCATACTCGTTTGGGAATTAAGTTCATTATGTTGAGTATATTATCATCTTTCAAGATTCATTATCTTTCTTCCTCTTGTGTCGGTACGTGACACTCCGATCCCCTATATGTGTCGGAACGTGACACTCCGATCCCCTATATGTGTCGGAACGTGACACTCCGATCCCCTATATGTGTCGGAACGTGACACTCCGATCCCCTATATGTGTCGGTACGTGACACTCCGATCCCCTATATCTACGTGTCGGTTCGTGACACCCGTCCCACTAATACTATGTGTCGGAACGTGACACTCCGATCCACTAATCTCATTCTATCCGTTCATCAAGCCTTCTCTTTATCAAGGCATCACCAATCCCTTTACTTTAATTCATCAAGCCTTCTTTTATACCAAGGCATCGTCATTAATATCGTAGATTAAAGTTTCTTTCAAGATTTGGGATTCAATGGTTTTTATCATGCTTGTTTCATCAAAATCACATAATCATATTCATACAAGCATACAATAAGCATATAGACAGGTTTACAATATCATCAACACATATTATTCACTATTAAGAGTGCACTACGAATATCGTAACATAAACCATAACCTACCTCCACCGAAGAATTGAATCAACAAGCTATCTTCTCAAAATCCTTGCTATCCTCTTTGTTTCTCTCTCTCTACTCGTTCGTTTCCCCTCTCTTTCTGTTCTGTCTCTTTTGTTTTCTTATGTTCAAACCCTCTTTCTTTTACCCTAATTAATCATATAATTAAGTGTGAAAAAGGACAAATAACCCCACTAATTAACTTGAGGTTACCCCTTTTAACCCCTAAGTAATTAGACTTATTAATGTTAACCCTCAATCTTTATAATTAAGGAAAGAATAGTCAAAAACGACCCTTAAAACGTGTGGAGAAATCCCAAACTGCCTGGGATTGTGCAGCCTGTGACGGGCCGTCGTGCCTGTGAAGGGCCGTCGTGCCTGCGACGGTCCGTCACGGTGGTCGTCGCACCTCCCCAGGTTCCAGGTGGCTGTGACGGTCCGTCCTGCACCTCCGTCCTGACGGTCAGAAACTCATTTCTCGAACCAAATTCTCAAACGCTGAAGTGTTTTGCGACGGAAACTCACCACGGTTCGTCGTGGATGTGACGGAACGTCCTGCAGGTCCGTCACAATTTACAGAGAGTCGATTTTAATATCCAATTTGAAGAATTCTAAGTGTCCTGGAACGGCACTCCCTCGACGGGCCGTCGTGATCACGACGGTCCGTCGTGACACTCGTCGTTCCAGCCACTTTTTCCAGAAATGCACTCTGTTGCTCAAAACGACTAAACAGGTCATTACAATAGATACCAATTTACCCATCGTTCGTCCCCGAACGATCAAAAGAAGAAAAACAATGGCGAAAAGGAGTACCTGAATCTGTAAACAGATGTGGGTATTTTTCTTGCATATCTGCCTCCTTCTCCCAAGTAGCCTCTTCAACCGGTCGATTCTTCCATTGCACTTTGATGGATGCAATCTCTCTCGACCTCAGCTTGCGAACTTCTCTATCTAATATAGCAGCCGGTTCCTCTTCATAAGTCAAGTTCTCATCCAACAAAACTGAATCCCAACGGATAATGTAGTTTCCATCTCCGTGGTATCTCTTCAACATGGATACATGAAACACCGGATGCACTCCGGACAGCCCTGGGGGCAAGGCTAATTCATAAGCCACCTCCCCTATTCTCTTAAGCACTTCAAATGGTCCAATGTACCTTGGACTTAACTTACCCCTTTTTCCAAACCGCATCACCCCTTTCATGGGTGAATCCTTCAACAAGACTCGTTCACCTTCCATGAACTCCAAGTCTCTAACCTTTCGGTCTGCATACTCCTTTTGTCTACTTTGAGCCGCTAAAAGCTTTTCTTGAATAGCTTTCACCTTCTCCATAGAATCTCTTAACAGATCAGTCCCCCAAGGTCTAACTTCAAAGGCATCAAACCAACCAATGGGAGACCTACACATCCTTCCATACAATGCTTCAAATGGAGCCATGTCAATACTGGAGTGATAGCTATTATTGTATGAAAATTCTGCCAAAGGCAAGAAACTATCCCAATGACCACCAAACTCTATCACACACGCACGAAGCATATCCTCCAACACTTGAATCGTTCGCTCAGACTGACCATCAGTCTGATGATGAAACGCCGTACTAAGGTCCAACTTAGTACCTAATTCTGCATGCAACGTTCTCCAAAACTTAGAAGTAAACTGCGTACCTCTATCTGATATGATGGAGAGTGGAACCCCATGTAACCGAACGACCTCTGAGATGTAGATTTTGGCTAACTTCTCTGCATTGTAGGTCACCTTGACCGGAATGAAGTGAGCGGACTTAGTTAACCTATCAACAATCACCCAAATAGAGTCATGCTTGCTCAAGGTCTTGGGAAGACCAACCACGAAGTCCATCGCGATTCTCTCCCACTTCCATTCGGGAATGGGCATTCTCTGAAGTGTTCCTCCGGGCCTCTGGTGTTCATACTTTACTTGTTGACAATTTGGACCAAACTCAACAATATCTCGCTTCATTCTACTCCACCAGAAGTGTTGCTTTAGGTCGCGATACATCTTGGTTGCACCAGGATGTATAGAGTATCCAGAACTATGAGCCTCGGTAAGAATGGTGGTGATCAAATCATCGACGCGGGGCACGCATACCCTTCCCTTAATTCTCAAAACACCTTCCTCATCGATTATTGCTTCCTTAGCCTCTCCTTGCAACACTTTATCTCGAATTCGCCTTAGTTTCTCATCATCAAACTGTTTCCCCTTAATCTGATCAAGGAAAGAGGATTTTGCCTCTACACAAGCTAACAATCCTCCATTCTCATTTATTTCCAACCTCATAAGGTCATTAGCCAGAATCTGCACTTCTCTAGCCAAGGGGCGTCTAGAAACTTGCAAATGAGCTAGACTTCCCATGATTCCGGCCTTTCTACTCAACGCATCTGCTACAACATTAGCCTTTCCCGGATGATACAAGATAGTGATGTCGTAGTCCTTCAGTAGTTCCATCCATCTCCTCTGTCTCAAGTTCAAGTCTTTCTGGGTGAATACATACTGTAGGCTACGATGGTCCGTGTAGACTTCACACTTAACCCCATACAAGTAGTGTCTCCATTGCTTTAGTGCAAATACTACCGCGGCCAACTCCAAATCATGGGTCGGATAGTTACGTTCATGCACCTTTAATTGCCTTGAAGCATAAGCAATCACATTCTTATCTTGCATAAGCACTGCACCCAACCCAGAATAGGATGCATCACAATAAACAATAAAGTTTTTACCCTCTACCGGCAAGGTAAGGATAGGCGCGGTAGTCAACAAAGTCTTGAGTTTCTGAAAACTTTCCTCACACTCATCCGACCATACAAATGGAACGTTTTGCTTAGTCAAGTTCGTCAATTGGGAAGCAATAGAAGAGAATCCCTTGACGAATCGGCGGTAGTAACTAGCTAACCCAACAAAACTCCTTATTTCTGACACGTTTGTAGGTCTTACCCAATTCTTCACTGTTTCAATCTTAGAAGGATCTACCATCACTCCTTCCTTAGAAACCACGTGCCCCAAGAAGGACACTGAATCTAGCCAAAACTCACACTTGGAGAATTTCGCATAAAGCTTTTTCTTTCTCAACAACTCTAACACCATTTTCAAATGTTCCTCATGTTCTTTCTTACTCTTCGAGTATATCAGTATATCATCAATAAACACAATCAGAGGTCCAAGTATGGCGTGAAAATCCCGTTCATCAAACTCATGAAAGTAGCAGGGGCATTCGTAAGACCAAAGGACATTACCACAAATTCATAGTGCCCATACCTAGTTCGAAAAGCAGTCTTTGGCACATCCGTTGCTCGTATTTTCAATTGGTGATAACCGGATCTCAAGTCAATTTTAGAGAAGACACAAGCACCTTGTAACTGGTCGAACAAGTCATCAATGCGAGGAATGGGGTACTTGTTCTTAATAGTTACTTTGTTCAACTGTCGGTAATCTATGCACATTCGGAAACTCCCATCCTTCTTCTTCACAAATAGCACCGGAGCACCCCAAGGAGATGCACTTGGTCTAATAAAGCCCTTGCTTAACAACTCTTGAAGTTGTGCTTTTAACTCTCTTAACTCCGCGGGGGCCATTCTATACGGGGGTATAGAAATGGGGCGAGTACCGGGTTCCAAATCAATGCAGAAGTCTATATCCCTATCTGGTGGCATATCGGGAAGATCTGCAGGGAACACATCCAAAAACTCACAGACCACTGAAACCGACTCGATCGAAGGTACTTGGGTAGTGTCATCCTTGAGATGTGCCAAGAAAGCTAGACAACCCTTACTAACCATCTTCTGAGCACGAATAAAGGAGATGATACGCACCGGATTGGGAGTGTAGTCACCCTCCCACACTAACGGATCTGCCCCAGGCTTGGCTAACGTTACCGTTTTAGCATTACAATCCAAAATCGCAAAGTTTGGAGAAAGCCAAGTCATACCCAGAATTACATCAAAGTCACCCATTTCTAAAATAACCAAATCTACATAAGTGTTGCTCCCCACAAAATTCACCAAACAAGACCTATACACTTTTTCGACTATCACAGACTCACCCACCGGAGTAGAAACACGAATAGGCATGTCAAGTAATTCACAATGTAAATTTAGACCGTTAGAAAATGAGGAAGATACATATGAAAACGTGGAGCCAGGGTCAAATAATACAGATGCCATGCAATCACAAACCAAGAGATTACCTGTGATAACAGCATCAGACGCCTCCGCTTCAGACCTCCCAGGGAAAGCATAACAATGGGCCCTATCATTCGTCTGTCCGTTGCCCCTACCATGTTGTGTAGTAGTGGCTCCGTTTTGCCCATCACCTCTGCCGTTTTGGTGACCACCATTACCTCGACCACCACGTCCTCCAGAAAAACGGCCTCTACCATGACCACCCCTTCCTCTAGCTAGTGGGGCTCTGTAACTCTGTTTTGGACAATTTCTCCTAATATGTCCAATCTCCCCACATCCATAGCATTCTCTGGAATCGGGCATAGGTCTCTCGGGGTAGTTTTGACCGTTCTGAGGTGGACCCCCAACTACAGTCTGTAGTGAAGACTGTATTGGTCGAACTGAGTGACCTCCGGAGTTCTGTCCTCTAGAGTAGGAACCATTAAACTCACCTCCCCTTCGAAACCTCTTTGATGTCGATGTCGTGGTGAAGTCATCTGGCTTCACTCCTTCCACCTCTATCACAAAGTCTACCACCTCTTGGAAGGATGTTGCTGTTGCCGCTATCTGCAAGGCTGAAATCCGCAATTCTGACCTCAACCCCTTCACAAAACGGCGGATCCGTTCTTGTGGACTGAAACAGAGTTGGGTGGCGTATCTGGATAGTGCGCGAAATTTAGCCTCGTATGCATTAACCGTCATTCTACCTTGCTCCAGACTCAAGAACTCATCCCTCTTTCTATCTCTCAAAGTCCTTGGGATATATTTCTCCATAAATAGGGTAGAGAATGATTCCCAAGTCATAAGTGGTGCCTCTGTTGGTTGACACTCAACATGTGAACGCCACCACATTTTGGCGTTACCTTGGAACTGATAGCTCACGAACTCGACACCAAACCTCTCTACTATCCCCATCTTGTGTAGTAGCTCATGACAGTCAACCAGAAAATCATAAGCATCCTCAGATTCTGCACCCTTGAAGGCTGGAGGTTTCAATTTCAAGAACTTACTGAAAAGTTTGTGTTGATCGTTTGTCATGATAGGCCCAGTAGTCAGACGTGGAAATGTGCCTATTCCCAATGATGCATCCATGCGGGGAGCCATAGTAGCCGCATGTCGTATCTCTAAAACCGGAGGTGTTGGTGCAGAAACCACTGGAGGTGCCTGACCCTGATCAGACAACCCGCTAAGATAAGCCAGTACTTGGTTGATCATCTCTGGGGTAGGTTGGGGTGGCATTTCCTCATTCTGCCCTTGTTCATTCTCCCCTTCCTCACCCTCTCTTACCACATCCTCGGTCGGTGGAGGAGTCACTGCCCTAGTATCAGATGGGCTAGGGGCTCGTCCTCTCCCTCTAGAGGACGTCCTCCCACGACCTCTTCCACGGCCTCTTGCCGCTGTTCCTCCTCGAGCCACAGCCCCAGTGGCTGGCTCAGTAGTTTCATGTCTTTCCGTTGTCGCTGCTGGTGCGGTCGTTGCTCTAGTTCTAACCATCTGCGAAATAGAGTGAAGATGGTCAGATACCAATTTGTATCACCTAGATACCAATTGGACTCAAGTAGTAGCACGAAAGAAAGAATTAAAGAATGGAATTTTCCTAAAGTCTTATAGCCTCTCAAGGAAAAGTAAAGGCGTCCCCCTACCGTTCCTTAAGACTCTACTAGACCTGTTCTTGTGTGATGAGACCAACGAACCTAATGCTCTGATACCAAGTCTGTCACGACCCAAATCGGGGACGCGACTGGCACCCACATTTACCCTCCTATGTGAGCGAACCAACCCATCTAAACCTTAACATTTCAATATAATATCAACAGAAAATAATGCGGAAGACTTAAACTCATCAATAAAACAACTCAACTATTATTAATATTCCCAAAATCTGGAAGTCATCATCACAAGAACATCTATGATCAAATTACTAAACTAAACTATCTAAGAATGTCTAAGAAGCTAAAGATACATAAGAAACTAGTCCATGCCGGAAGTCAAGGCATCAAGACTTATAGAAGAAGATCAAGTCCAAGCTAGAAGCGTTAGCTCACCCTGAGATCCGGTATGACGAAATCTGGCCCGAATTACTGTTGTGTTGAAGTTGACGGAACGTTTGCTGCATAACACAAATAACAAAGGGAAAACATAAAAGTAGGGGGTCAGTACAACCACACGTACTGAGTAGATATCATCGGCCAACTCAAAATAGTAGATAATATATATCAAGTAATATTATAAATCAACTATAAACTCAACATGTAGCAACAACAAGTATTATAATCGTCAATAAATACCATCAAATTCATCCATGAGGGCTCAAGCCTCAATACCATACTCGTTTGGGAATTAAGTTCATTATGTTGAGTATATTATCATCTTTCAAGATTCATTATCTTTCTTCCTCTTGTGTCGGTACGTGACACTCCGATCCCCTATATGTGTCGGAACGTGACACTCCGATCCCCTATATGTGTCGGAACGTGACACTCCGATCCCCTATATGTGTCGGAACGTGACACTCCGATCCCCTATATGTGTCGGTACGTGACACTCCGATCCCCTATATCTACGTGTCGGTTCGTGACACCCGTCCCACTCATACTATGTGTCGGAACGTGACACTCCGATCCACTAATCTCATTCTATCCGTTCATCAAGCCTTCTCTTTATCAAGGCATCACCAATCCCTTTACTTTAATTCATCAAGCCTTCTTTTATACCAAGGCATCGTCATTAATATCGTAGATTAAAGTTTCTTTCAAGATTTGGGATTCAATGGTTTTTATCATGCTTGTTTCATCAAAATCACATAATCATATTCATACAAGCATACAATAAGCATATAGACAGGTTTACAATATCATCAACACATATTATTCACTATTAAGAGTTCACTACGAATATCGTAACATAAACCATAACCTACCTCCACCGAAGAATTGAATCAACAAGCTATCTTCTCAAAATCCTTGCTATCCTCTTCGTTTCTCTCTCTCTACTCGTTCGTTTCCCCTCTCTTTCTGTTCTGTCTCTTTTGTTTTCTTATGTTCAAACCCTCTTTCTTTTACCCTAATTAATCATATAATTAAGTGTGAAAAAGGACAAATAACCCCACTAATTAACTTAAGGTTACCCCTTTTAACCCCTAAGTAATTAGACTTATTAATGTTAACCCTCAATCTTTATAATTAAGGAAAGAATAGTCAAAAACGACCCTTAAAACGTGTGGAGAAATCCCAAACTGCCTGGGATTGTGCAGCCTATGACGGGCCGTCGTGCCTGCGACGGTCCGTCACGGTGGTCGTCGCACCTCCCCAGGTTCCAGGTGGCTGTGACGGCCCGTCACCCCTGTGACGGTCCGTCCTGCACCTCCGTCCTGACGGTCAGAAACTCGTTTCTCGAACCAAATTCTCAAACGTTGAAGTGTTTTGCGACGGAAACTCACCACGGTTCGTCGTGGATGTGACGGAACGTCCTGCAGGTCCGTCACAATGTACAGAGAGTCGATTTTAATATCCAATTTGAAGAATTCTAAGTGTCCTGGAACGGCACTCCCTCGACGGGCCGTCGTGATCACGACGGTCCGTCGTGACACTCGTCGTTCCAGCCAGTTTTTCCAGAAATGCACTCTGTTGCTCAAAACGACTAAACAGGTCGTTACAGTACTCCTCGTTAGTAGAGAATAAGTCACTTAGTAGCAATATCCATAACCCTTAACTATTCGCCCTCATATGTGTAGCTATTGAGAAAGCCATGTAAAAGCAAAAAAGAAATTATACCCAACCCTAGGCAAGTGAGCGGACCCTTCTTCGATAAGGGAAGTATCGGGATTTCATGTTTAGCTCTCCTGGTCTATGTCAGTTAATCTATATCCTACAAAATTAATGAAAATGATACGTCTTTTAGAAGAATGTACTACTTAGGGTAGGTAGTGGAATGGGACGCTATTTATCCATTGCACTAGGTAGGCATTCTGAAAGGGGAATCTTGGTGATCTTTATATGAATTGAATGAACTAAGACTCCTAAAAGAACATATTGCTTAGGTTAGGTGGTGGGATGGACCCTATCTATCCATTGCACTAAGTAGAGCTTCCGAAAGGGGTGTATTGGAGATAAACCATCTTAAAGAGTGTACTACTTAGGGTAGGTGGTGGTATGGGATGCTATCTAATAATTGCACTAAGCAGACTTTCTGAAAGGGAACTCTTGGTGTCTTCTTTTAGTGTTCTTCTAATGTTTTGTTATTGTGTGTTGGCTTGTTCTCCCGAGGTGAGTAAGATGAAAGGGGTAGTCTTGAGGATTGCTTTGCTCTGTATTAAAGGAGATGTATGTGCATTTCCATCATTTCTTTCCTTGGTGAGGCTTAGGATAATCCTTAGTTAGGTAAATTCTTGTGGTGATGAGTTCATTTCCTCTTTTCTTGGCCTTGGAAGTTCACTATTTTTGGAAAAGGATAGTTCACTATAATGTTGAAGGAGTTTACTGTAAAAATAAGGCTACTTCACTGTAAGATGCTCTTTTTGCTTAAAATTATAGAAGTTCTTCTCTAAAAGTATTAAATGATGATTCTTATGTCCTTTACTTATTTGGCATGAAAGCTTATTTTACTAAATTGTCCCTTTTGCATGTTTTTGCGTATACCATACTTTGTACATTATTTTGTACTAACTTATACATTTCTACAATCTATAAGTATAGGTTTTGGAAGCATGGTTGAAGTCTAGAAGGCAAAGTTTGGGAAAGTTTCTCTCAAAGCAAAGTATGTCCTCATATATCCGAGGGTATAGTTTCTATCTTCTTATTTTCTTTATGTTAATGTATTTCTTTAAATATGAAGGGTCGTGTCCCTAAGTTATTTTTGTCGTGTCTTTAAGTTTTGCTTGTGACGATGAGATTTTCTAAGTATTCATAAAAGAAATACTTTCTATATTAATTGTCGTGAAAATTTTGAATTACATACTACTTTTCATGTCTTATGTAATGAAAGATAATTAAAGGGCATGTACAAGACCGCAAAGGGTCAAGTAGGCCCGGTCATGACCCAAGGGTCCTCCCTAACTTCTAGGGGGGGTTTGCGAGTCGTGACATGGATTGTCTCATAGACAAGACTCAAGTAAAGGAGAGTAATCAATAACAAGTAAATGGCCTTAATTCCGATGCTCATAAGAAGAATCACTTCTATACTCTCAAATCTAGGGGTTATCAAGAGTATTCTCCCGATGTTGTTACCAATTTGTTGCAGGTCTTTTAAATAAATCAATATTTATTCGTTGCTAGATCCCAGTTCCACTTTATCTTTTGTAACTCCTTTAGTTGCTATGGAATTTGATGTACTCCCCGATGTTTTAGTTGAACCTTTTTCAGTTTCTACCTTGGTGGATGACTCCGTTGTTGCTAATAGAGTATATAGGAGTTGTCCCATATTATTGTCCAATAGAGTTACATTGGTTTATTTGGTAGAACTTGATATGTTGGAATTTGATGTCATATTGATAATGTATTGGTTACATGCTTTTTTTGGCTTCAATTGATTGTAGAACAAGGGTAGTGAAATTCAAACTTCCTAATGAACTTGTTTTCGAATGGAAGGAGGGAAACTCAATCCAAGAGGTCAAATTATTTCATGTCTAAAAGCATGTAAAATGTTTTCCAAGGGATGTCCCTATCATATTGTGACGGTCAATTACCTTTGGTCCAAGGCTCCTCCTTTAGAGTCGGTCCTGATAGTGAAGGACTTTCCAAAAGTCTTGCCCGATGACTTCCCCGAAATTCCTCACCAATGGGAAATAGATTTCAGCATAGATTTGATGTCGGGAACTCAACCCATATCAATTCCTCCTTACCAGATGGATCCATCGGATTTGAAAGAATTGAAAGCACAACTCAAGTATTTGTTAAACAAGGGTTTTATACAACCAACCATATCTCCATAAGACACTCCAGTATTATAAAGAAAGATGGTTCACTTAGAATGTGTATTGACTACCGACAACTAAACATGGTCAGTATAAAAGAATAAGTATCCTCTCCCTAAAATTGATGATTTTTTTGAACAACCCCAAGGGTGAGTTACTTTTCGAAGATTGATTTGAGGTTGGTGTATCACGAACCTAGAGTTAGAGGAGTTGTCATTCCTAAAATGGTTTTCCGAACAAGATATAGTCATTATGAGTTCCTAGTCATGTCTTTTGGTCTAATTAATGCCCCATCACCTTTCATGGACCTTATGAATAGGGTTTTCCAAAATTATCTTGATTCATTTGTAATTGTTTTCATTGATGATATCTAGGTGTATTCCAAAAGTGAGGATGAACACTGATTCATTTGAGAATAGTATTACAAGTCCTCAAGGAACATCAACTCTTTTCTAAGTATAGTAAGTGTGATTTTTTTCTAAGATCGGTGTCTTTTCTTGGTCACATTGTATCTAGTGTGGGTATTGAGGTTTATCCGAAAAGGATGGAGGCGGTTAATAATTTGCCTAGACCTCTAACTCCTACCTATATTTGAAGTTTCATGGGTTTAGCCGGGCATTATAGGAGGTTTTTTGACATATTTTCATCTATCGTTTCTCCATTGACTACCCTAACCCAAAACAAAGTTAAGTTTTAAAGGATGAAATCTTGTGACAAAGGCTTCCAAAAGTTGAAATACAAGCTTACCTCCACTCCGGTTTTGACTTTACTTTAGGGCACGAAAGGTTTGGTTGTGTATTGTGATGGTTCTCGAGTAGGTTAAGGTTGTTCCCTCATGCAACATTGTAAGGTGATAGAATATGCTTCTGGGAAACTCAATGTACACGAAAGGAACTATCCAACCTATGATCTTAAATTAGACGTCATACTATTTGACATAATAAAAAAATGGAGACGCTATCTATATGAAGGGCATGTAAATGTGTTCACCGATCATAAGAGTCTCCAATATGTGTTCACCCAAAAAGAGTTAAATCTCCAACAAAGAATGTGCTTAGATATTTTGAATGATTATAATATGATTTTCCTTTACCACCCCGGGAAATCCAATGTCTTTGCAAATGCTTTGAGTCGGCTGTCTATGGATAGTATAGCCCATATTGTTCATTGTAAGAAATAGTTAGTGAATGATGTGCATAGATTGGTCCAGTTGGGTGTTCGACTTAATGATTATCCAAAAAGGAGTTTCATGGTTCATCATAGCTCCGATCATCTTTAGTGGTAAAGGTGAAATCTAAGAAACATATTGATCATCTATTGATGGAGTTGAAGGAATTGGTTCTTAGTAAGTCCAATGAGTCCTTCTCTTGAGGGATAGGGTACTTAGGTATTGAGGTAGGTTGTGTGTTATGGATGTGGATGACTTAAGAAGACAGTTTTTTGAAGAGGCTCATGGTTCCCAATATTCCATTCATCTGGGTGCCACCAAACTGTTTCTTGATCTATGAGAGGTCAATTGGTGGAATGGGATGAAGATGGATATAGCAAAATTTGTGGCCAAATGTCTGAATTGTAAACAAGTGAAGGCAAAACATCAAATACTGGGAGGTTTGACTCAAGATATAGTTATCCCCACTTAGAAGTGGAAAGATGTTTATATGGATTTCGTTGTGGTTTTCCTCGTAACTGAAAGCAATATGATTTGATTTGGGTTATTGTTGATAGGTTGATCAAATTATCCCAATTTATTCCCATCAAGGCTACTTATTCGGCTGTAGAATATGCTAAATTGTATCTTAATGAGATTGTGAGAATGCATGGATTTCCCTTTTCTATCATTTCGGATAAGGGTACTCACTTTACTTCTCAGTTTTGGAAAGATTTCAAAATTGGGCTTCGTACCAAGGTAAAACGTAGTATCACATTTCATCCACAAATAGATTGTTTGACGGAACGAACCATTCAAACAATATAAGATATGTTGATGGCATGTTTCATTGACTTCAAGGGTAATTGGTATGACGATCTACCATTGATTGAATTTTCCTAAAATAATAGCTATCACTCAACTATTGCCATGGAACCCTTTGAATCCCTTTATGGTAAGAGATGTATATCTCCAATTGGGTAGTTAGAGGTAGGTGAGTTTTCTCTAATAGGTCCTGAATCAATTTATGATGTTGTGGATAACTCATAACGGATAGATTGAAGATGGACCAAAGTCGGCAAAAATCTTATACCCACAATAGATAGAGGGACCTTGAGTTTATTGGAAGTGACTTGGTCTATTTGGAGATATCACCAATGAAAGGGGTGATGAGGTTTTGGAAAAAGAGAAACTTAGTCCCCAGTATATGGGGCCATATGAGGTTTTGAAATGCACTGAAAGTGTTGCCTATGAGTTAAAATTACCTATTGTGTTTTCTCCGATGCATCCGGTGTTCCATGTATCAATGCTCAAAAAGTGCATAGGTGATCTGGTGTCTATCCTTCCTATAGAAGGGTTTGAAGTTTATTCTAACTTTTTGTATGAGGAGATATTAGTTAAGATTTTGGACCGTCAAGTGAAGAAAATGAGGAATAAAGAAGTGTCTTCTGTTAAGGTTCTTTGGAATAATGATCTTGTTGAAAAGGCTATTTGGGAGGCCAAGTCCACTATGATGTCCTGATATCCTCATATTTTTCCTCCCTCTTCTAGTCAAGGATTATCTTAGTAATCCCTCCTATGTTTTGTTCATAAAGGGTCAAAGACGCATGTGAACTTCAATGATTTTCCTTTATGTATGCATGTTCTTGTCAAAAATTCATGTTTCATATGTGTCTTGAATTATATGTTCTTGATACTTGATGACACTTGATTATATGGTTGGTATAGTTGAGTTATATGATATTTGTTGTTGTGAAATTGCTCAAGTGTGAAGTGATGAAATGATGTATTGACTCCTTGTTGAATATATTGAGCTATATGTGAAGGATAAGGAAATTCCTCATTGCATAATGTGAAATGATGAAATGTGTGCATAATTGGTAGTTATAGTTCTACCTCAGAGTGATGCATTGTTATGTTTGAGAATGGAGTTAATGTTTCCTCCTTTGATATTCAATTGTCATTTTATACATGTCTGTGTTGGGCTTATCACAACCCGATAGCACACCTAAGTTGTGACACGGCGTACTCAGCCTCTCAGAGGTCTTTTACAAGCCTCTTAGCATTCATTCATCACATAAATATGAAAAGTAGTGCAGAATTAAAACTTTTCACATATAAAGTTAGTAAGGAAACTCTTTTATAAAACATAAAAAAAACAGAGTGTCATCACAAAGCCACCTAAGACACATCTCATTATCATAGGGTCACTACCCTTTACATTTGAAAAGAAACATGTAGTCTAATACGAAGTCTTTAATGAAAGAAAACTAGAAACATAGTCCATGTCCTCGAACATATGGGGACATATCAATCTTTAGAGAAATCTACTTCCGTAGCTTCAACTCTAGAAATCCTCACTTGCCACCACCTACACTTGTAGACATGGAGAAAAATATGGAATTAGTACAATTAATGCACCAAATATGGTGAACATGCAAGAAAACCATAAAAAAGGGACACTTTGGTTGAAATATGATTTTCATGCTATTTTGATAAAATCCCATAACAAGGTACAAAAGTGATCATGCAAGTCATCATCAACCACAAAATATAATACTCACATAATCTTCATAATAAGACCATAATCATTAAGTAACAATTTATCTATTTAGACCCTCAACCCAAGGTTATCTTAAGACCTACTATGTGAGACATGAAGAGACCACCCATACAACCTCTTCAATACACACCTAAGTGTTCCTTAAGACTACCAAAGATAAGGATGTTTCCTTTCCAACACAACCACAACAAGTCAACATTCATTACTAAAGACCCTAAAATAGACATTCATGCAGTTAAGAGACTTCACATAATGGTCTTGGAACACCTAGGGAACTCACTTTTGCATCTTCAAAGCCTACTTGTGCCATGTGTAGATAGTGTCCCATTCCACTACCTACACATTGTAGAACCTATACAATAACTAAAGTGTACATACCTCATGATTAGAATAGGCATTAACCAACATAGACCACACTAGCTAGGTATGGAATCAGGTGTCATCAAAACCCCACACCGTGGAAGGTGTTATACTTGCCAAGGGTAGAAGTAAATACATATCGGATGTCGGCATATGGTTTAGGGATATCAAGGGAGTCTATGTACTCTAGTCTCATACTACGAGTAGAGCTACTACCACAAGCATATCCACTCGGTGCTTTGCCATGTTTCTCATAGAGTAAGTTCATTCATATAATAGTATTTGATAAAGTACCATCTCTAAGTCCTACGAACTCATAATACCACAACAAAGAAGGGATCCACAAGGATTTCCGATCAAGGTTCATTATGATAGCTCTTATGACTTTCTTAGAGATGTTTTTGTGTCGTTACAGCCAACCTACCTCTAAGTCCATAATTCCATTCAAGAAGAGGCGTCATTATGGTCTACCACTTTAAAGTCTTAGTTATTAACATTCTTTTCTTATTCAAGGCTTCATATTAGTTTTTCATAGAAGGGTGCCTACTTTACGTCTACCGATCCTAGACTTTCATTTGTTCTTACATTCATGACAACGGTGCCTAACCCTACCAAGTCAAGAGATCACATTCACATAACTCTCATTTATCAAGTAGGGACAACTAGGTCTACCTAAACAAGACACCATATCAACATATAGAGACTTTTCATAGTCTATTATTATCACATACCAACATTTAGAGGAACCATACTTTCATTAAAAATATCACAAAGCTTTATACAAGATAACATGAACACCATCACAATACATATTCACATATACAATATCATAATTCGCGTTTTATATCGATATAAGCTATAACATGATAATACTACAATTCACATAATAATGCCGACGAGGGCATGTTCATATTAATTATAACAAGTAATCACCGCCACCATAAGTGGACCATACCAATCAATACAAATTTGATATCAATTCTACATTAAATAAGGGAATTAGGTCAACTTACCACCCTCCAATAGCAACAATCACAATTCCTTAACATCTCCAACAATTTTCACACAACAATACAACTTACCATTACCACGCCCATAAGGCTACACCACTAACTCACCATTATGTCCACACTTCATCATATAAAGCTATAGATCACAATAAGAAACAATAATATAAAGCAATCTACATACAATTCCATCCATAACCAATCACAATTATCAAACCCACTTTATAAGTCAAAATTAGAGAACTCGAATGATCATTGGTTCATGGAATTTTTTATCATAAAATAGTCAATGAACATTGAATACTTCAGAAATCATCAATTTAAACCTTTTCATGCAAGAATCCATGCTTAGAATTCTAAATAGGATTTTTATGCTATTTGAGATCCTTTAAAAAAGCTTTTGAATTGGCTCCTTGAATGATAAAAGAATCAAGGATGAAATCACCATACATTTTAGAAGTCCTATCCACGAAATTTGGGTTAAAATATTGGAGAATTTACCTTCTTCCTTTGACCTTCAAAGCTTATTAATGGAGGTTCTGGAAAAAGAGGGAGAATGGAGAGCTTTTGATTTTTAACTTGAGGGTTTCATTTTGATTGGTGAATTGGGGTAAAAGTGACTCAAAACCCATTTGTAATAACTCCTTAAAGTACCCAAAACACCCTTAAACTGATTGGACATTTAATTAAGTCTAACATGACTTTTAAACGACGCGATCGAATATAGGACATAGCTGCTCATCATGGGGAAACTTCTAATTCTTTGTTCTGAAATTTAATTTGAGGTAGAATGGTTCATCGCAAGCCTGCTTCGCAAGGCAAACTTTTTTCATTTTAAGTTGAAGTTGTACAATGCGCCAACATTCTCAAAAAGGGGTTGCATGCACGCTGCCTTGTCCGCCTCTTAGCCAAACCTTGGGTCCTCCTCAAGGACCATTTGGTTTTTCCTTGGGGAGTCGTGTCCGTACGTTTTTACCCTAAACTCAATTATTAAGAAACTATGGTCACCCCCCCTGATTTTTGACTCTAAACAACACATAAAATACATACAACATACGAGGATAAACTAGGACACACAAGACTAGTTTCTTGACATCTTGGTCTTCCTTTGACATTTAACTTGGAAACTCTTTAAAACTAACTTCAAAGGCTGGATTTAATTATTTTAACAAGTTATTAACTCATAAAACTAACGTGAAGCGACAATTTATGTTAGTTCATTTTGAAAGTGTCATGGGGATGCAAGTCTTGAATCGTAAATTCCATAAGATTGTTAAAGTATCATTCGAGGACGAATTAACCCCCTAGGGGGGGGATAATATTTCACCTCGGAAATCCAATGACTTAAGCTAGATCTATGATTGGATTTTAATGACCTAAAAATGGTTCAAATAATGTTTCGAGACCTAAACTAATGTAATTAACTTAGTTAGGAGGTATTAGAGTCGAAACATCAAGAAACGACCATGACATCCAAAAGATTGTGAAATTGAACTAGTGTGTTCTTAGGTGTTGTAAGGTTCTTTGGAGTGTCATATGAGTATGAAATATTATAAAATGATTGAAATATACAAAAATAAACAAGTGTTAAGAGTCAAAATGTCCAGGAACAAGTCCCCAAGGACCACCCTAGGGGTCCTTGAGGAGGATCAAACTATTTGACTCAAAAAACTATTAAATGACAGGTTGACCTACGGAGGCAGTGACAAGTCGTTACTAGTATTTAGCCCCGTAAATGAGGCTCATGGGTTGAGACTTAGTCTGTCCACAATTTATTTTCCTTTACACCCTCTCAGACAAGGCTTACGACCTGTAGGAGGGGTTGTAATACCACCTATTGTCTGTAGGTGGTGGTTGTAAATCACTACAAGGTAAGTGTCACGTCCGGATTTATCCCCTGACGTTACCGGTGTGGTTGTCCTTTTCATGGACTAAGACTATCCTCTTAGTCTCATGTCAATACATTCATAAGTTGAAAAATGCGGAAAATTTTAAAACTTTCATTATCACTACTTGGAGGTTTACATAGACCTCTACATATACATATTATATATTCATATCTAGTATACATAGATCCTTCGTATAGGAAGGTTACATATCCTTCTACTTTTATTGCACATACATATCGTAAATTATATAAATAGTCAAAACGGTTGTATCATCTCATACCATCTAAACGAATATCACAATATGGGAATAGCCCATACATCAATCCAACAAGACCATGTATAGGTCATACAAAAGTACAATACTCCAGTAAAAGGAAAAAGGAACGAAAGACACAATAAACTCATAAAAAAATCCGTAAGCTAGAGGATGGGATTGCCCTCGAACAATTAGGACCTACCCCACTTGGATGAAAGGAAGAACCCAAGCCTTCGACAATGTCGCCTTCCAAACACTGTAACGACCGGAACCTAAAATGTTTGGAAAAAGGGAAGAAAATGGGGTTAGTACTCCATATATACTAAGTATAAGATCTTATGCACATACACAAGCAAAACATGCTAAAAAGGACTTTTTATCAAAACATGCCAAATTACCCCTTTAGGGACCTAATGCAAAGTCAAGTAAGTCATATCAACCATCTAAACATGCTTCTTACCTCAACCAGTAATTCTTATCCCAACATAATTGAAACCATGATTCACAACAACACTAACATCAAGGAAAAATATCACAAGAATTAATAAGAGACAAACATATCATAATAAGCAAGACAACTACTCACAAGTCCTTATCAAGTCAACAAGTGCAATGACCAAGCAAAGCCCCATAACCTTATTCAATAAAGTATCCTCAACAAGAAAACATGACCAATATCTAACTTTACATATCATTGCATTTAGGTTTACATTTCATCATATATTAACATTATAACCCAAGGCATATTCATAAATGAACTAATCAACATATAGTATCAACAATATGCCATGGTCATCATATATACATCATATATTATCATAACATAAACATATATAAGAACCTCCTCCTAAGAATCCCCTCAAGGCTAACTAGTGCAATGTTTAAGTAGAGTCTCATACCCCTACCTAGACTAAGCTAGGCCTCTTAGGTTATCCAAATTAGAGTTCAAGTCCTTTAATTCGTTTTACCTTTTGGGAACATCTTTCCATAACCGACATAGACCATATGAGTAGTGTGGAATAGAAAACCCACAACGAAAGAAGGCGGACTATTTGCCAAGGTAGTACCAAAAAATGAAACATAGAAACTACGTGGAACCACTAGCTAGTATTCTTATGGGGGCAACATAGTTCAAGAACTAGGAGATATAATTGGGACCCTCTTTATGCGCCATACATTATAGTCTCCAATCTCTAGAGTAACATAGTGTTCCTACCTTCCCTATGTGTCAAGGGACACTCCTCAATCTAGTTCACTCGGTGCTAAGCTAGAGTCCCTTTTTGATATGTCTTTAAACCTTTAATTATCAATCATAGATTAATTTAGGCAATTGGGTCTAGACCTTGTATACTCATCATCATCAATAGCTCAATAAGAATTGTATGATTATAAGTCCTTTTGTCACAATTTATATAAGTGAGGTTAACACATTAGCATTTCATAGCATATCAAGGCACATTGATAGTTTTCAGCATCCTTATATCACATAAACCTTAAACAACCTCACAACATAGTCAAGACATTTCAATTCAACATCATACAACCATATAATCCTAGTATATGCATACTCCAATGTAATATCATCACTTAACAATAATTAATCACAATTAGAAGTAAAGATAAAGATTCTAAGACTTACCAAGTCTTCTTTATAGTCTATCATCAAGGTCTTACCATCAACCCATAACTAAACGCAATTTTGGGAGTAACATCATAATACAATAATAACCAATAAGATAAAAATATCAGTTGCATCTCTATAACACAGTTAAACTCTAGATCCTAACTTGAGACAAGATACATAGGATAATTTCACATTATAATTCATAACCTAAATCACATTTCAAGAACTAGAATCATAGGCCTATAATTCATCTTAAGTTAATCATAATAAAACCATAGCATAGTAATCAAATCAATAACCAACTCAATTGAATGATCACAATACAATATAGGTCAACATCACTACCTATGGTTAGGGATAGAGGACCATATTCTTCAATTTAGACAAAACCATCAACAATTACCATAAACAAGTTAGATTACATGTTAATATACTCAA
This sequence comes from Solanum peruvianum, assembly GCA_027705065.1. NCBI lineage: Eukaryota > Viridiplantae > Streptophyta > Magnoliopsida > Solanales > Solanaceae > Solanum > Solanum peruvianum. The sequence goes on from JAKWJD010001757.1 coordinate 20,481,477, forward strand.
TGTAACCATAAGAAATCATTAAAAACTCAATCCATAACTTCAATTTCGTAATATAATGAAACCCATAAGAACTTAATTTTTGAAATCTATTTTTTAAGGAATCCTTTGAGGAAAGTGTCTCAAACGTGAATAGAACCGTACCTTGTCAACAGTTTGATAGTGAATTCGTCCCTTTCCAGCCCCCAAACACTAATCGTTGCTAGTATTCAATGGTGATTTCATGTAGAGAGATAAATAAGAGATAAGGAAGAGAGTTTATTTGAGAGTTGTCTTTAGGCTAATGAAGATTGAGGGTATTTATAGTGTGACTTAATCAACTTAATTAGTCTTCCTTTGATCCCCAACTAAACCCTAAACCACCTAATTAATTAAATAAACTGAATTAAAATTATGTAGCAACTTGGGACCCTCACAGACGAGACACCGCTTGCGGGCTGTCTGTGAGTCAACGGACATCCGCCCCTACGTCCTACACTCTTTCGTCTTGGTCAGAGACTGTGGAGGCGAGGAGCTTCCTCTAATTGTCTAAGTGTGGCACGACGGTGGCACCGATGCCCTTTCAATCCACACATGGAACGTAGCATGCACCTATGTACTGCGTCTATGAGTACAGAGGCTATGCGGGTAAAGAGGTCTTCTCCACCAGCCTAAGTGTGGGACGACTGTGGCATCGATGCCCCATCAATCCACATACGGTCGTCTTCTGTCCCATCGATGCACACTGCAAGCAGTGTTGCATCAAAATACAAGGGTCTTACTCAAGGGCTCTTTGTTGGTCCTTGGAGAATCGTACCCAAACGTTTCAACCATGAAAAAATTCAAATACCTATTAGCTGCCTATCAACCCATTTTCATACATTTACGACTCCTAAAATTTAGTCAAATAGTCTAAGGAACACAAACACCCCTTTGAACTAGCTTCCCAGACGTCATAGACCTTTTTGTAATTAAACCTCCTAAATGACCTATATTCATTAAGAATGGACTTAGATACAGTACCTAGACCTTACGACACCAGTGTTAGGCTTTACAATGTGTCTTGGATTTCAAGGTGTTACAGTAAGTGAGTCTTCACTTTTATATTATGATCTCATCTTGAGTTAGTTATTTAACTAGGGGTTTAGAGGGGTGGCTAGGGAGTTAATTGCCTAAGTAAAATTAACTATAACACCACAACCCCAAGACACTATGTCCTTCAAACTAACTCACAAACCACAACTCAAAACACAACTTCTCTCTCAAAACTCTCTCAACGCAATACTCCATTGAAAAAGAAGATCAATCTTTCTCTAGGGATTCAAGAACAAGAATTTTCTTCAAAAATCCTTAAGGATTTATAAGGTCTGGGAACTCTTCACTCTTAGGACTCCTTTCCCCAAGAGATTCCTTCAAATTGAATTTCACTGTTCTTCAACTAGAATTTACTCCTATTTGTGGGTTACCTTTAAACATGACTTATTTGGTCTATATGTGATTAATTATGACGGATTATGAATTTTTATAATTGAATTGATGTATTCATTTAGTTTTTTTACCTAATTCCTTATAAACCCATGTCCCTCTTCTCCTATTCCTAACTCTTGAATTATGTTGATTAATGACGAGAGGTGATGTAAATGAATATGTTCTGGCATAATTCACTATTGTATAATGATGATTATTTAATTGTTGGGTAAATATCATTGATTTGGTGGTGATGTTTTGAATGGTTTTCTTGGAGATCATTGGTAAGATCTTCAAGGTCATGAACATGTTATTGTAGTATTGTTGGCTTACCTTTGGTGATGTTGATTAATTGAAGTACGAACGATGAAGTTATGATTGTCTGATCATGATATGAATATGATGGTTATGAGAGGATGATAGATGTGCTATTATTAGGGGGGTTAACTCTAATTATGAAGTAATGTTCTCACATGATATTGGGTTGTGATGAAAGGGTTTTCTAATCTTGAAACCTATGAGCTATAAAAATGTAAATGAAGGGTTAAACTCATATGTCCTATGTTATGAATTAATGTTAATAATGACTTAAATATACTTCAAAAATGGAATGTAGCTTAGAACTGACTGAACTTGACATTGAGAGGTGTTCCTTCACAAAGGAAGGGAGGTTCACACTATGTTCTCTCATGAGGTTGAAACTACAATGCTAAGTTATCGTAAAGAGGGTTTCTAGTAACAACCTCCTACTTCCTTAACTATGTGCCCCCTATAGGAACCTTAGCTAGTGGATCCACCTAGATGCTATATGAATGTAAATGTATTACCTTGGTAAATAGGACACCTCTTTTCGGTGTGAGCAGATGATGCCGAATTCCATGAATGATTGGAAGTAAGAAGATTAACCCTAAATAGGACTACTCAAGCGGTGTTACTTAGTGTAGGTAAGGGTATGGGACTTTACCTATAAATTGCACAAATGGACTTTGAGGGCGAACTCTAGGGTGGGTCCTTTATGCGTATATATATATGGAATACATTATGTTTGTCTAAATTGTTATGTATTATGTTGACTACACTTGTTATGATGATGTATGAATTAAAATACAATGCTTATGATCTTTTTGTTAGTTTACGTGGTTTATGTGGGGTTTTCGGGGTCCACACACACACATTCTACTAATGGACTTGGATTGGGCTATAAGAGAGGTCTTGTGATGTGTTGATGGAGTGAACTCCAAATAGGAATTGTTGAGTATGGCTTTATCATGATGCTACTTATGAACATGATATTGAATATGTCTTATTATTGTCGTGATATTCCCTTATATATGTTCTTGGACTCTGCATAAAGGTTTTTAAGTGAACTTAGCATGCTTAAACAAAAAATTTCACTTTGTAAATGTTTTTAAATTTTTTTCTTGCATATGTTTCCATACTTACTTGCATATATCATTGAGGTGATTCCAGTCCTTTCTTTAACAACTTTGGATTGTTGTTCCCAAGTTGGTGAATCCTCAAGTATGGGGATGGAGATGTTTGATTATAGTTTTTGTTCATTTTCCTTATTAAAGGAATCAATTGTAATTCATATTATAAGACTCGTTGTTGATGTAAGGGTTAAGTCCCAATTCTCGTACTCTTATGTTTAGATGTCTATGTGAGACAAATATAGATTCTATTTTGATTTATGTGAAGTGAAGTTCAACTTCAAATAAAAGGTTTTAAATTTTCCTATTTTATTTTATCTATGATGCAATGATGAATTATAAGAAAATTGGCTAAGGTATCTTTGAGGACGAAGACACCAATTACAATTAGGGGGTACTCTATGGTCATGACTGTAACACTCCAGAAGTTCCATGACCTAGTCTAGAGCCTCATTAAATTAATTATGCCTTAAAAGAGTATTTCTAAGCATAAACGAAGGTAATGAACTTGATTAGGAAGTATTAGAACCAAATCATCAACAACTACCATGACGTCCTGAGATTTTGTTAAAATGACGTAGTATGCCTTCATGTGTTTCAAGGGACTTTAAGAGTTGTGTAAAATCTAAATTTGGTGAAGAGATTTAGGAAACATCCTAGATTGTGATTAGGATCGAAATGTTCGGGCACGACTCCCAAAGGACCTCCCTTGATGAGGACCCAACATTTGACCCTAAAAATTGTCAATGAGACATTGTGCAACCACGAGAGCAAGTGATGAGCCGTCGATGGGAGAACAGATTGTCGGTGGTTCTCATTGGTTGAAACATATAAATGTCACAATAATAATTTAAAATACATCTTTTGATCCAAACAAAGGTTGACCAGGACAGTCCATGGTTGAATCAATAGAGTCTCATTATTTGAGACCCCACTTCACTGTCCAAAAACGGTTAAGTCAAGGGTGGTTAGGGAATTAATTAATTAATTAGTTAAGGGTTAAGGTTGGATATAATAATTTATTTTAGTACTATAAAATGGCTATAACTCATTAAACTAACCTAAAACCTCATAATTTCCTTAATCCAAATTACTCTCAAATCTCTCTACTTTCTCTCACTACCCCAAAGACCCACATTAAAAAGCAAGGTCAAGATTCACTACGGATTCAATATCAAGGATTTATTCTTCAATTATTTAATATTTTAAAATGTTTTGAAGCTTTTCAATCTTGACACTCCTTTACCAATAGGTTCTTCAAAGTTTGCTTTTCAAAGATGTCTAAACCTATGGTATTCATCCAATTTCGTGGGTTATCTTTCACATTGGTTTAATGTTGTAATGATTTGATTAATATTGATAGATTATGATTGTTTACTGGTGTATTGTTGTATTACTCTAGACTTTGACCTAGTTTCCCTAAAAGATTCATGATTGTCCCTTTCCTTCTAACCCTAGGTTATGAATCAGGTTGATTGGTGATTAGAGATGATGTAATTTATTGAGTTCTTGTATAATTTACTATTATGTGATGACGATGATGATGATTGAATTAATTGATAAACATTGTGTAATTGATGGTGAAGTATTAAAGGAGATTCTTGGAAGGTATTGGTATGATTCTCAAAGGTTATGAACATTATTGATGTAATAATGGTTTATTCTTTACAATGATGTTCAATTGAAGTATGATTATGTGAATAGAATAGGAAGATGATGAGAATATGAATATGATAGAATGTTTATGAATATTATGATTGTGAGATTATGAAAAGGGGTGTTATTCTGCAAGATTAAAAGTGATTCCCTTGTGTGCCTTATTATTATATGACTATGATGTGATGATTTCACTAATGTTAGGTTGTGATGAAACAAAGTTCTGATTCTAAACCTAAGAGTTGTGATGATGATTATATAAGGGGTTAGTCCCTAATGCCTATACTTTAAACTAATTTTGATGATGGTATAAAGACATTTAAGAAAAAGAAATTTAGATTAGCACTGAACGAACTAGATATGAGAGGTGTCCCTTCCAAAGAAGGAAGGTAGTTTAACTATTTATCTCATGATATGGAGACTACAATGCAAATATGCATAAAAGAGTTTCTAGCAAATTCCTAGTTCCTTAACTATGTGCCCCCATAGGAAGACTAGCTAGTGGATGTACCTAGATGCTACATTTATGATGTATGGTTTTACCTTGGCAAGTAGAGCACCTTCTTTCTGTGTTGGGTTTCGCATGGCCTATGTCGGTTATCAAGAATGTTCGCAAAATTAAAATTAATGAATGTAATAAAGATGGACACTAACTAGGGTGACTTAAGGGGTACTACTTAGTGTAGGCAAGGGTATAGGACTTTACCTATGCATTACACAATTTGTCCTTGAGGGGAGTCCTAGGAGGATGTTCTTAGGTACTCATGTTATGAATTAAAAGCATCAATTTTGATTCTACATGATGTTGATCTTATATGATTTTGGTTTCATTTGATGAACATTATATAGGTCTAAATTGCTATATATGATGATGACTGTGCATGGTATGATAGTATGTGATGTAAAGGCATTGCTTGTGGTCTGTTTACTAGTTGACTTAGTTTATGGGGTTATGGGGCTTCACATTAGCATTTCACTAGTAAGATTGGATTGGAATTATGAGTAAGGATCTTGAGATGCTTTGATGATATGAACTCTAAAACATGAAGTGTTGCTTATAGATATATTATTATGTTATTCTTGTACATGAGTATAACTATATCTTAATGTTTATATGATTATGGACTTGTATATGCTCTTGTCTGTGCATAAAGGCATTCAAAGTAACTTACTATGGTTTTGAAAAAAATATCTCTTTGTGCATGTTTTCAATGGTTTTACTTGCATATGTTTCTATAATTAGTACATGTGGTTTGTACTAACCCATATTCTCTCTATTTCTACAATAATGTAAGTATGGGCCATTGAAGAGCTTCAATTCCATTTTCAAGGTAACACTTGGATTTGTTCCAAAGTTGTTGGTGAGTCCTCAAGTCAGAGGATGATTCCATTATTCTAGCTTTACTATTTGACTATGTCAAAGATAATGTTCATTTCTTATCTTTGGAGACTTTGTTTTAAGCCATATCTGAGACATATTGTAGTATTGTAAGGGTTATGTCCCAAATCTTTACGTCTATAATAAATGGTTATGTGTGAGACAATAGTAGACTATGTTACTAAGTGAGAAGTCTATCTATGTATATTTCAGATGTAAAGTTTTTGATTTTTCAGCATTTTCTCTACCAATGATATGCAATGATGTATGCTAAGGGCTAGTCTAACACTTTTTCAAGGACGAAGACACCGATTACATCTAGGGGTGCTCCCCGGTTGTGATAGTGACAATGTCGATTAAGGATATATTTCCATATAAGATAAAAATATGAATATGGTAATAACATGAACTATAACTACGACTTCTTAAGAGGTACTACTTAGTACAAGTGAGAGTATGGGACTCCATTTGTGCATTGCACAAGTAGGCTTCAAGAGTTGTTATGGTGAGGTTTTCCTATGATATGAAGACTTATGAATTATGTATGTATGAAATGTGATGTTACTAAGGATGAATCTACTTGATATGAAGTGTGAATATAAAAGCTTTCTTGGTTATGAACATTGACGATTAATGAAGTTAAGGTATGATGTTGGTGATCTAAAAGTGGTACTTGCATTTGGTAAGGTTATAGGGTCGTTCCTTTGCATTGCACAAGTACAGATTTGGATTTATTATGATATGGTTTGACTTATATTTCTTTTAATATGCTCATAACAGCTTTTAAACTTGATAAATGCATGATTTCAACTAAATGTCCCTTTTACGCATATTTTAAGGATTTTTGTGCATGCTTCTATACTTAGTACTTTATTGTGCTAACCCATATTTCTACTTTTTATTATGAGTGTTGGTCTATGTCGTTGAGATATACTTTGAAACACCTGCATCCAAAAACAGACCAAACTTTGTTTTTCAAAAATTACATGTGCAATCTATGGTCACCATCTACGGACCATAGTCTGATCTATGAATCATACTGTGGGTGTGTGGCTCACCACTATAGACCCTCCAAAACACAGGTCATAAAAATTGGCTAAGTCTTGACCCATAGACAGACCTCATTTCGTAAGTAAGACCATGGTCCGTTGTTTGTGTTTGTGGATCAAGACTCCTGATACGTAACCTCTGATATGAACTACGGATGTCTAGCACAGGTTGTCATTCGATCTACGGTTTGTAAGTCCGGACTTAGGTAATGCTTAGCAGTTAGTTAGGAGGAAGTTGCTAACTATTTCAACTTCAAATGATCATAACTCTTAGCACATAATGAATTAGGTATCCTATGACCTATGATATGATATATAATTGAATCCTCTTTCAAGGTCCATCGAGTTTGCTAAAATTTCACCTCCGAGTAAAAAGATATGCCTATTATAGTGAAAACCTGTTGAGAAGACTCAAATGACTGACCCAAAATGACGGAACGTCGATTGAACGATAGCCCGTCAGTCCAAATCGTCGATTGCTCTGACAACAATTATTTCAGGGGTCTTTTAGTCTTTTTCTAGTACATTTAACCCCTAAGATAAATCGTTTAGATCTTTAATCATGAGATTTTAGTCAGTTTAAGCCTAGAAACATAAAAAACTTAACTAAGTAAAATCATTTATTAAAACTTAGAAAATTAGAAGCAAGAGATGTGAAAAAATGTCAAGAACCCCAATTAAAGAACGCAGTAAGGTTCCATCAGTTCCAGCCCCGTAATCTAAAGATTTCTCTGTGGAATTCATCATCAGTTATATGAGGTTTCACTAGTGGGTTCCTTTCACCCATTAGATCAGTCAGTTTCTTGATTCCCATATCATGACTAGACTTAGGGTTTCTTGAATCTTAAAATTATTGTGTTTTAACTTATAGAATGATCCTAATCAGATTAGTAAGTTAATGTTCAGATAAATACATGAATTCCATAACCCTAGCAATGCATTTCTTTAGTTCGTGAATTACACATTCTAGATCAGATATTTCAGTTACTTCCTATATACATGCATCAGTTATTAATGCATCATTATCAGATTAATTGTTGCATTCTCAATTTTAATGTTCAATTCTGAGCTATCCGATATTTACAAAAACTTAGTCATAATTAGTTAACTACTTAATTCATTGGGAGTAGCATAATACCGAGTTGAACTAGGATTCAGCGTACCCTAAAAGTCTGAGAACTACTACCCAAGTAGGTTGTGAGTCCCCTCTGTGTTATCAGTGTAATGATCAGTCAGCATGCCTTTGTAACTCTGACAGGGTATATTGGATCCTCTTGATGGGGCGTATGCATCGGACTCCATATTTAGCTCTTGTGGTTTTATTATCAGTTATTAGTAGCTCCCATAGTTTAGTCAGACTCTATTGCATTGACTATATTTACAGTTCAATTAGTATTAATTCTCAGCTTATTAAAAATTTGGTCATTACATCCAGTTAGCTCAACATGCAGTATATCACGTTCAGAATATTATACTTCCTTTTGTTCTTGTTCAGTTATGCATTATTTCAGATTTACTCTATCATACTTGCTCGTTACATTTCAAGTACTAACGCCTACGTGCACTGCATATTCTTTTGATGTAGGTTCATGTTCTCTGTATCCATATCACGTATAGATCGATTCTCGATCTCCAGTTCATTAGAATTTTCCGAAGACAATAGTCATGATTTTATTTTTAGTAATTTAGTCTTTTATTTTCAATTTTCGCTAGACTTAGTTGGAGATTGTCCCAGCATTTCTATTAAGTTAGAGGCTATTTTCTAACATATTTAGTTTCAGCTTAGTATTGAGTTAATATATTGTTTGTATTAAACTCGCCATTTCAAATATCTCAGTTATTGTATATGGGTATTCCCCATCTTTTCATTTTAATTATGATTGAGCTTCCGCATCAGTTTATTATCTTTATTATGCTTATGATCATGCCAGCAGGGTTATCTTGGGATCACTTGTGGTCCTAGGTCCCATGTCCACGTTTTGAGAGTAGCCCGGGGACTTACATACTTCTTCATTTAAGTACAGCTTGGTTTGACTACTTCCTAGGCTTAGCGAGTTCTCATTGATGTGAGAACAAGATGTTATTCTTTTCTAGTTTCTATTGTACTTCTACTTTCGATACTTTAATCATGTAAAGAGCTTTGACCCTAACTGTATTCTCTATGTTCTAGATGGTGATTGAGATAAGGTCTTTATTTTATTTTTTTTGTTTATGAAGAGAAGTTTCAACATCATTTATATATCCTATGTGTAGGATCATGCTAAGGGTTGTATGAGACACCTTCACAGTCGAGTACGCCATGTTACTTATAGGGGGTAAAACCCAGATCATGACAAATTTCGTAATTAGAGCACAAGGATTAGAATGATTCTAGGATGATGCCTCATGAACCACATCTAGAAAAGTTGTGTTCATCTGTGTGAAGCGTGACACACTTATGAATGAGAGGCTATAAGATGTTTAAGAACTATCACTTCTTTCATTACTCTTTAGTTATGCCTTGGAGTTTGACTTTATGAAGCTTTTCTCCTATTCTCTTGTGTATATAGGATATGACTACAGGAAGGGCGGCCACAATAAAAATGGAAGAGGAGATTGAAAATGAGATATTTCCTCCCCAAGACCCTCAAGGTCCTCAAGAGCCTCAAATTACTTAAGCTCCTATAGATGTGGAGATAAGGATGGATCTCCAAACATTGACTCATATTTTAACGGCTTAAGTCACTAGGGATGCTATAGTTCAAGTGAATCCCAATGTGGGAACAATCGCTACTAGAATAAGGATTTCACAAGAATGATTCCCCCTACATTCTTTGTCTCCAAAGTGGAGGAACATCCACAAGGGTTAATTGATGAGATCTTTAAAGTGATTGATGCTATGATAGTATATCCAGAAGAAAAGGCGGAACTAGTCACCTATTAATTAAAAGGTGTGGTTCAAGTTTTGTATGAGTAATGGAAGGGTGAGAGACCCATAGGGTAGTTTAGGAATTGTTCAAGTTGGTTTTTCTTGATAGGTTTTCCCCCTATAGTTCAGGGAACGAAATATGCAAGAGTTCATAGATCTTAGACAAGGGAGTTTGAGTGTGAAGGAGTATGACCTTAAATTCACCCAATTATCCATGTATACTCCTACATTGGTGGCAAATTTATGTCCAAGATCAAAAATTTTGTTATGGGGGTATCTGACTTGGTACTCAATGAATGTCATTCAACAATGCTTATTCCAAGTATGAATATTTCACGCCATATGGTTCATGAGTAGGCAAGTGAAAAAGGCAAGGAGCAATGACGGAACTTTTTCCAAGGGTAAATTGGAGGTTCAAGGTAAACCAAGGTTCAAGAAAAGGTTTTTCAACCAACGCTCCTCTAAAACTCCAATAGTCAATACAGATAAGGTCTCTAACCCTAATGCCCAAGTAGGTAATAGTGGTGGTTCTTATAATGATAGGCAATTGTAGAAAGTGTGGTAAGAAGCATGGTGGTAAGTGTCTAGTTGACTCGGATGGCTGATATTGTTGTGGAAGAGTGGGAATTTAATGATAGATTGTCCCATGTTAAAGATTCAAGGAAGAGCGGGCAAGACATTCCCTCCTAGAGGCTCGAATTCCTATGCTCCCTAAAGGAAGCGCTACTATGCTATTCAATCCTGAGGTGACCAAGAGAGTTCTTTTCGATTAGTTTATATGAATTGTTAGACCCTAGTTCCACTTTTTATTTTGTTACACCTTTTGTGGCTATGAAATTTAAAATACTCCCCGATGTGTTAGAAGAAACTTTTTAAATTTCTACCCCGTTAGGTGATTCGATTGAGGCAAAAAGAGTCTATAGGATTTGTCCTATTTCCTTGCCTCATAAAGTCACTTTGGTTGATTTGGTAGAATTAGACATGCTTGAATTTTTATCCAATCTTGGGCATTGATTATTTTAATGTTTCTTATGCTTCAATAGATTGTCAGACTATGATATTAATTTTTTAGTTTCCAAATGAGTCCATGTAAACGTGGAATGGGGGAAATTCTATCCCTAAAGGTCATTTTGTCTCATATCTAAAAGCTACGAAAAATGATCACCAAGGGGTGAATTTACCATATTGTTATGATTATGGATGTTGAGTTCGAGACTCCTTATTTAGAGTCGGTCCATGTAGTGAGTGAGTTTCTAAAAGTATTTCCCAATAACTTGCTCGAATTCCTTTCGAGCAGTAGATAGACTTTGGCATAGATATTTTTCAAAATACTAAACCCATATTTAACCCTCGTTGTCGAATGGTTCCGGACGAATTGAAATAATTAAAAGAGAAATTGAAGGATTTACTACAAAAGGGTTTTATTCAACTAAGTATCTCTCCATGGGGTGCTACGGTGTTGTTTGTGAGAAACAAGGATAGGTCCCTTAGAATGTGTATTGATTATAGCCAATTGAACAAGGTCACTATTAAGAATAAGTATCCTCTTCCTAGAATTGACAACTTGTTTGATCAACTTCAAGGGGCTAGCTATTTCTCCAAGATAGATCTTCATTCCAGTTACCATCAACTAAGGGTAAGAGGGGTAGACATTCCCAAAATGACCTTCCAAACAAGATATGGGTACCGTGAGTTCTTTGTGATATCTTTGGGTCTAACAAATGCCATGTGGCATTTTTATTCATTCATGATTGTTTTTATTGATGATATTTTGATCTATTCAAGGAGTAAGGGTGATCATATAATGATTTTAAGGATTGTATTGCAAGTATTTATAGACCACCAATTGCATGCTAAACATAAATATGAGTTCTGGCTAAGGTCGGCTGCTTTCGTTGGTCATATTTTTTGAAGTATGTGTAAAGAGGCAGATCCAAAGAAGACAGATGTGGTCAAGAGTTGGCCTAGACCCCTAACTCCTACCGATATCAGAAGCTTTTTGGGTTTATCCTGTTACTATAGGAGGTTTGTTTAGGGTTTCTCCTCTATTCCTTGTCCATTAACGGCTTAACTCAAAAGAAAGCTGAGTTTGTGTGATTGGAGGCTTGTTAGAAAATATTCCAAGACTTGAAAGATAAGTTTACTTATGCTCCGCTATTGACTTTATCAGAGGGTAACAATGGGTTTGTGGTATAACGTGGACAAGTGATTGAATATGCTTCAAGTCAACTCAAGGTCCATGAAAAGAATTATCCGACCCATGATCTTGAATCAGCGGTCGTAGTGTTTGCTTTGAAAATATGGAGACATTACCTATATGGGGTCCATGTAGATGTTCTCACAGATCATAAAAGTCTTTAATATGTGTGAAACACCTCGATCCTATTTTAATGGAGTTGAAAGAATTGGTTCTCAACAAGTCCATTGAGGCTTTCTCACAAGAGGGATATAGGGTGCTTAGGTACCAAGGTAGATTATGTGTTTCAAATGTTGATATCTTGTGATAGAAAGTTATAGAAGAGTCTCATGTTGGTGATATTCAATTCATTTGGGAGTCACCAAGATGTACCATAATCTAGAGAAGTCTATTGGTGGAATGGGATGAAAAAAGATATAGTGGGTTTTATAGCCAAATGTCCAAATTACCAACAAGTTAAGATCGAACATCAAAGGCCAAGAGGTTTGACTAAAGATATAGATATTCCAAGAGGGAGGATGTGAATACGGATTTTATTGAGAGTTTTCCTGCAACAATAGTTACCACTCAAGCATTACCATGGCTCCGTTTGAAACACTATATAATAGAAGGTGTAGATCTCCGGTGGATTGGTTTGAAATAGGAAAATTTTCCATAAGTGGCCCCAAATTAGTTTATGAGGCAATTTAAAAGGTTTGACTTATTAGAGATAGGTTGTAGATGGACCAAAGTCAACAAAAGTCTTATACCAATGTTAGAAGGAGAGATCTAGAATTTTAGATTAGTGAGTGGTTCTACTTAAAATCTCACTCATGAAGGGTGTGATGAGGTTTGGTAAGCAGGGGAAGCTTAGTCCTCGGTATGTGGGTCCATATAAAATCTTACAACTTATATAAAAGGTTGCTTATGCATTACACTAACCAAATGAATAGGCTCCGGTTCACCCGGTGATTCATGTTTCCATGGTTAAGAAGTGTATTGGTGATCGAGTATCCATCTAACCTTTAGAGGGTGGGAATTTTTCTTATGAAGAAGTTCTGGTAGATATGTTAAACCGGCTGGCAAAGAAGTTGAGAAACAAGGAATTATGTTCTTTTAAGGTTCTATGGAGCAATCACATAGTTGAGGGTTCTACATGGGAGACCGAGGACGATATGACATCCTGTTATCCTCACTTTTTTCCTTCTACTTCTACCCAAGATTGAGGTAAGTAATTTCTCTTGAGTTTTTAGTGTTTTGGGAGTCATATGTATTGCATGTGTTTTTCATGATTTCCTTATATTATGCATGTTCTTGTAAGAATTTCTCTTTTCATAGATTGAGTTTTCATAATATATATGTTACTCATGTTAAATTGAATTTGAGTATGACAATTGTATATTTGACTTCATGAGGTCCATTGATGGACACGCATAGTTATATTTTGATGAAATGGCATGTTGGCTCAATGATGATGTATTGAGCTTGCTTTGAGTTGGAGAAGGTAGTTCCTCGTATGTTTATATGAATTGATGTGTTTTGTGCATAATGGTTTGTAGAGGCAGTTCATACTTTCTTGTGATTGCATTGATTATGTCTTGAGATAGAGTAGGTGTTTCCTCCTTAGAATGTGTGTATTGTTTATATGTTGCATGCATGATGGGCTGATAATATTGAGTCTTTTTTCAATAAGGTGTCTAGATCGTCATTCGAGGATGAATGTTCCTAAAGGGGAGATAATGTAACACCCCGAAAAAATGATAGGTTAAACTAGAGCCTAATGTAAAGGTTAAGAATCATAAAATGACTCCCCGAATGTTAATATGTCATTTAGGGTTGAAATGTGGTCTATTGGAGTAAAAGGTCGAAGGGGAAAGTTCTAAGAAAAACAGGTAAGCCAAGGACAAAGTCCAGGCTGCCCCAAACTTGAGCACACTGCCTCAAAATCCATGGCCATCACTACGCCTTGCGGTTACCACCACTGCTCGTGGAGGGCCTCATGGAGTGGCCTTCGACAAAGGGAGAAGTCTCCCAAAATTCTAGCTACTGTCCTAACATCCATTGAAGGGACCACGACTCGTAGAGCCCTTCAGGAAGATTAGGCATTGAAGCTTAGGGCCCCAAATGGCAAGCTTACTGCCTCAAGACCACGAAACAGACCACGGCTCATGAAGCCCCTCATGGTAATCACTTGGTATTGAGAGACTAAGGCACCACTTCCCGAGACACTTCTTCAAATCCACGGGCAGGACCATGGGTCGTGGTCCACTCCACGGCTCGTGGAGTGGCTCGTGGTGTCTAAATGGGGTTCACTAAATTAGGGTCTTTTAAGTAATTTCCTTTTAAAGTCCAACTAAAGAGAGGTCGTTTTGGGTATTTTTAGGGGTACTATATGAGTTAATTTTAAGTTAAAGTCACCCATTTTCAAGTCATAAACTCAAACACCCAAATAATTCCCAAAATTCTCTCTTCTCTAAATATTTCTCGCTCTAGACTCAAAGAAGAAGAACAAGCCGTTGCAGCTACGGCTTGTAGATTCTCAAGGTTCTTCCCCAAATTTTTCGGAGATTATTAATTGAGGTATGGATTTTATTCATCTTTGGAAATTTATCACCCAAATAGCCCTTTAAATTATGTTTTCAAGTTTCCAATTTCCCCAAACGTAGGGTTTTACAATCTACGTCATGTATCTCTTTCAAAAATGATTGTACTTGGTTTATTTATGGTGAATTACGGTTGGTTATAATTAATAATGGTTGTATTGATGGAGTATTGATGTTTATGATTAAGATTCCACATAGACCCATGTCTTTCCCCAAATTGATAAAGTATTAATTGTGATTTGGGTTGGTTAATATTGGTAATATGTGAATTGAATATATGTATGTTAATTAAGATATTCAATCATGAAATTCCTTCTGTATTATGTAGTAATGTATATTTTGGGGTTGATGATGGTTCATGGCCTTTGAAGGGAAAAGTTATTAGAATTTTACATCTTTATGGGAATTGTGTAACAGGTTACAATTCACTTAGAAAGTGAAGGTCCAATGGATATTATGTAATTGTTGTAATGTTGAAAGATCATGCTTCCCTTATCCTTACACATGACTATGTATGATATGTTATGAATATGGTAAGATTGTAGTGTTGATAGAGAGGATATTATCATGAATACACTATGAATAAGATGTGAAAAGTTTATTCACATGTTGATGATACTAAGGTTGAAAGGACATTCTCACCTAACAAATCAATGAGCTATTATGATGATATGATATTGAGTTCCTAGTTTATTATTTGATAAAAATGAACTTAAAAGGGAATTATTCTTAGCTTTAAGTATATATGAAAATGAGATAGAAGCTTTTACACTAGAATTTCCGACTTCCCAAAGTAAGTATCTCATGCGATGTAAACCTTTTACATTGAAAAGTTTGTGTTTCTTATAGCAATCTTCTTATCCCATAACCATGTTCCCACACAGGTCTTAGCTAGAAGATCCATGTAAAATCTAATATATTATTTCTATCTTAGGAAAGTAGGACATCACTTTTTGGTATGGTAGTAAGACACCGGACTCCATGTAGCTCCACATGGTCTATGTCGGTTAATGAT
Source organism: Solanum peruvianum (assembly GCA_027705065.1). Lineage (NCBI taxonomy): Eukaryota > Viridiplantae > Streptophyta > Magnoliopsida > Solanales > Solanaceae > Solanum > Solanum peruvianum. The sequence goes on from JAKWJD010001757.1 coordinate 20,497,135, forward strand.
ATAGTTACCTATATGATAAGAATATAAATATTGTAAGAATATGAACTATAAATGTATGGTTGTAAGGTTCTCATATGATATGAATACTTATGAATTATATATTTATGATATGTAATGTTGTTAAGGATAAATCTACTTGTTATAAATATGAATATGAAATATTCCTTGTTTATGAACATTTACTATAAATGAAGTTAAGATATGATATGTATGATGTTGGTGATTCAAAAGTGGTTCTTCGCATTTGGTAAGGCTATTGGGACTTGCCTTTGTATTGCTCTAGTATATCTTTGGGTTTCTTATGATATGTTTTGACTTATGTTTCTTCTTATATCTTCATAATGTCTTATAAACTTAATAAATGCATGATTTGAACAAAATGTCTCGTTTATGCATGTTTTAAGGATTTTTGTGTATGACTTCCATACATAGTACTTTATTGTGCTAACCCATATTTCTACTTTTTAGTATGAGTGTAGGTCCCTATTTTTAAGACATACTTCTCCATTCAAGTAAAGCTTGGGTTGACTTTTGCTTAGACTTGGTGAGTCCTTATTGATGCTAGAACAAGATGTTTATCTTTTATAGTTTCTATTATACTTATACTATTGAGATTTTATAGATTTTAAGGGGTTGGACCCTAATTGTATTCTCTATGTACAAGACGGTGACTAATACAAGGTCAGGATTCTTATTTTAATTTATGAAGAGAAATTGACTTCGATTGTAAAAATTTTAAATTTTCCACATCATTTCTGTATCTTATGTTTATGATTATGCTAGGGGCTTGTATTAGACCCCTTTATATTGAGTATACCATGTTATTTCTAGGGGTAACCCCGTGTAGTAAAAGTAGAAGCGTTGGAAATAATAAAATCTCGCTTGCATTTGCAATTTGTTCATGAGATAGAATAGTGTATTTGTCATCAAAATGTACCTGAATATCTGAATTTCTTGCATGATCATTTCAAGGATCGTGCTGATCTACAAAATTAGCATCTAACATGACTTGATTGAAGATGTCATTATCACTTTGATCTTCCACATTGGATGTTCAACATGACTTGATCCGAAATGGCCTTATCTATCTCCATACTTGGACCTTTAAGCTTATCTCCCTAATTAACGATGAAAGACCATTTATATAACAAAATTATTATTTATATACAATACTTACTAAAGTTTTAAACTACATATTTATATATGTGTGGAAAAAAATTGGAATGTATATGCAGCACATGGTTAGTCTTAGTTGGAGAATTAAGTGTGTTCGATAATCTAAATAAATTGTATTATATAAATATTACATCTTTATCTTTCAACTCACTTGAATTCATTTGCTGAATTCCAGCACCTGTTTGTGGGGAGAGTGTAGGGGAATGATGAAAAATTGCAGTATGAGTTTCTTGTGAGACATCAACACCACTATCCTGACAAATTAATTATTTAAGTTTTATTGAAATTGTAATCCAAATTAGTATATATACAAATAGATAAAATAGTTGTATATACTTTTTAGAATGTGATCTAAACCAGTATATATATAAATAGAGGAAATAGTTATATATATTTTTGGATGATGTAAATTAGTCTATATACAAATAACTGAATTATTTTGTACTAGTTTATTTAAATTTAAACTAGATTGGTTTAAATAAATAAATGGCTGAACTTGGATTAATGTATATACAAGTAATATTACTGCACGATTTATACTAATTAATTAATATATACAATAACTGAATCTAATACAAATGAAAAACTATATAAAAATATTACCTCGCGATCTTTTCTTTCACTTGATTGGTTTGGTGGTTGAATACCACTATCTAATGTTAGAGAATGTGAGGGTGAATGATGAAAAACTGTGGTACGCAATTCTTGTGGAACATCAACAACATTCTCCTGAGCCATAATTATGCAATTTTATTAATTTGAATGTGTTTAATATTGACCTATATACAAATAACTAAAAGTGGAAATTCATACATTTGATTCCTTGGAACTAATGGCTGCCAAGACAATTTTGAGGTTGTCTTCAATAATTTTTATCAAATCAATGAAATTACTTTTTACCGATATATAACATACATTTTCATTAATAATTGAATATAAATATGATTAACTAACTTAAATTTGAAAAATGAATAGTTACCTATTTTGTGAACGCCTCAAGTTCATCACATGAAATGTTGATAACTGATGACTTCAAGTTTTGGGTCATTTCTGTTGTGTCCTGTATATTTTTGGCTCCACGGGTTTGGTATGTGACAAACCAGCAGCACTATACTTCTCAATCATTGTGGATCTTGGCTGGTGGTTCTCCTGTCGCTTGACGTGGCATTGGTCTTCTTTGAGGTAGTTTAATTATTTTGGTGGAGACTTATTTAGACTAATAGGGACAAATTGTATTTTCTTTTTATTTACAGGAGACTAACGTTCAACAACTTTCTCTTTTCCTTTTATGTTAGTAATGACAAGAGGATTTTGAAAATCATTGTCCGACTCTATATCTTGATTGTGATCTGAAAAGACCATTTGGGAGTCTGGTGAAACTGACTGGACTGTTGGAGGAGGTAGTTGAAGAATTTTAATTTCCATCATCGTTGACTCTATATTTCTCAAAGTAATCTGCAAAAACAAGAAAAAAATTATAGTTAATATAAGTAAATTATGATATACAAACATATTAATTTATTGTACCAAAACTTTTAAAGTAATTATTGTATACATATATAATTAATTGTTAAGTATAGAAAAATTATATATATAGACGGAACAAACAGTGTAAAAAGATTTCAATTTTATATATATATATGAGAGAGAGAGAGAGGGAGAGAGAGAGAGAGAGATAGATAGATAGATAGATAGATAGATAGAGAGAGAGAGACAGATAGATAGATTTAGGCTTACCCTAGTTATAGATTTCAATTAATTTACGTGCACATATAGAAAATATATATATAACTAATAAATACGTTATTGAAGCTTGAAATATATAAATATGAAATGTTTCGATCAAAAAATACATATGCTTTATGTAATTTTGGTGATGTGTCTACCTTGACTATAATATTTTCATCAAATAGTTGCATTAAAATAGCAGTAACAGTAGAAACTAACTGTAAATAATTACAATACATACCAGAATGTGGACATCTTTGAATATGCTTTTCATAAGATAATCAAGACAAGAATGATCTTTGTTTTAACACGTTGTATCACTATCGACGGACTGTAGTCTAATCTACGGCTCGTACTGCGCATCTGTCGTTTTTCAGTGGAGCTCTTCCAAAAACTCAACCCAGAAAATCGACCAAGTGTCGAGCCACAAACGTATCTACGATCCGTAAATCAGACTATTATACGTGGTATGTGTTAATGGATTGAGACTCAAGTTATCCAGCCTCTAACACAAACTACGAATGACCATCACAGACCACCATTTGATCTACGGTCCGTAGGTCTAACTGCAAGTGAAAGTTAATAGTTAGTTAAGAGGAAGTGTTGTTGGGTAAACTTCAAATAATCATAACTCTTAGCATAAAATGAATTAGGTGTCCCATTACCTATGAAATGATAGATAATTGAAATATCTTTCCAAAGCCATCGAGTTTGCGAAAAGGAAGCCTCCGAGTAAAAAGTTATAGCCATTTTAGTAAAGAGTTGTCGAGCAGACCCAAAATGACGTACCTTCGATTGAACAATGGCCCGTTAGTCCAAGTCGTCGTTTGGTCCGACAAAAAAAAACTCCTAGGGTCTTTTGGTCTTTTCCTAGTTTGCTTAACCACTAAGATACGTCTTTTAAGCCCTAAATCATGAGATTTTAGTCAGTTTAAGCCTAGAAACATAACAACTTTCTAAGTCAAAATCATAAATCAAAACTTAGAAAATAAGAAGCAAGAAAGGAGAAAAGGTCAAGAACCCTAGTTCAAAAATACAGCAAGGTTCCATCAGTTCCATCCCTGAAAGCTAAAAATTTCTCCGTGGATTTCATCACCAGGTACGTGGGATTTCACTAGTGTGTTCCTTTCACCCATTAGATCCCTAATTTTCAGTAAGTTCTTGATTCTCTTATTATGATTAAACCTAGAGTTTCTCGAATTACAACAGATCATCACGAATTAGTTAGATATATGTTCCAAATCAGATTGTAAAGTTATTATTCAGTTTATCACATAAATTTTTAGAATCCTAGCTATGTATTTGTTTAGTTCTTAAATTACACATGCTAAGTCATATATTTCAATAACTTAAGATATGCATGCCTCAGTTATTAATATATAATTATGAGATTAATTGTTGCATTCTCAATTAGCATGTTCAGTTTTGAGGTATCTAGTATTTACAAAAATTCACTCAAGATGCCTCGATCACTTTATTCATTGAGAGTAGCATAATACCGATTTGGACTATGGTTTAGCGTACCCAAATAGTCCAAGAACTACTAGCCAAGTAGGTTGTAAGTCCCCTCCGTGGGCATCAGTTTAGTGATCGCGCCAACATGTTTTATACCTTTGGCAGGGTATATTGGGTCCTCTCGATGAGACGTATACATCGGACTCCACAATTAGCTCGTGTGGTTTTATTATCGGTTGTTAGTAGCTCCTACAGTTCAGTCAGACTATATTGCATTGACCATATTCACAATTCAGTTAGTATTCAGTCTCAGCATGTTATAAATTTGGTCATTCCATCCAGTTATCTCAGAATTCATACATCATGTTCATAATACTAAACTTTCTTTTGTGCTTGTTCAGTTATGTTTTGTTTCAGCTTTACTCAATCCTACATGCTCAGTAACTTCCAAGTACTGATGCATACGTGAGATACATCTTCTCGTGATGTAGGTTCAGGTTCTCAGCATCCAGATCACGCTCAGATCGATTCCCAATATCCAGTTCAGCAAAATCAGTGGTGAGTCCTCATTTTCAAAAGGCAATAGTCAGGAGTTTATTTAGTATTTCTAATCTTTTAGTTTTAGATTTTTTCTAGACTTAGTTGGGCCCTGTCACAGCATTTCTAGTCACTTAGAGGCTATTTTCAGGCATAGCCAGATTTAGCTTGGTACTGATTTAATATATTCTTGTATCAAACTCATCATTGTTTTCATTTATTTCAAATATAGCATATGGGTATTCCCATATTTTCATTCTAATTATGATTTAGCTTCCACGCCAGTTTATTATCTTTAGTGTGCTCATGATCATGACAGCAGGGTTAGCTTGGCATCACTTGTGGTCCTACATCTTGTGTCTTTGTCTCGAAGGTAACTCGGGTTGTGAAAAACATAGTATCAGAGCATTAGGTTTAAGTGTCCTAGGATGCCTAAAAGGTTGCACTAAGTAGAGTACTTTTCATAGGTGTGAAGTTCACCACACCTAATAAGAAGGAGGCTATAAAGTTTTCTAGGAAAAACATCACTTTCTTGTTACTCCAATCATGCATAAGGTATGATCTAATTCAATTCTTACTCGACATTCTACATTTCAAATCATGCCTCCTCGTGGAGCTAACTCTAGGAATGTGAATGCCAGGAATGCAAACGCAGCTCCACAGTCAAAGATCAAGAAGTCTCCAATGTTGAATTCAAGGAATGTCATTCAAATGTTGTCTTAGAGTGTCGCCAACCAGAAAAATCAGTGGGTTCAAGATCATGTGAATACTAATGGTAGATCAGCAGTAGCAAAGGTTCGTGACTTTGTTAGGATGAATCCGCCTGAGTTATTAGGATGACAGACTAGTGAGGATCCCCAGAATTTCTTAGATGAGATCACAAAGATATTTGAGGTGATGGAGGTCACTGTGAATGATCACGTTGAGTTGGAATCATACCAGTTGAAAGATGTGGCTCATATCTGGTACACTTAGTAGAAGAAAAATAGGGATACAGATGAAGCTCCTATTACTTGGGACTACTTTAGTGAGACCTTTTTGGACAGGTTTTTCCCAATAAAGTTGAGAGAAGCAAAGGCTCAGGAATTCATGAATTTAAGGCAGGGAAACATGACGGTCCAAGAGAATGGGATCAAGTTTAACAAACTCTCCAGGTATGCTCCTCAGCTGGTTGCTGACTCCAGGGCTCAGATGAATAAGTTTTTGTATGGAGTATTAGATTGGGTGAAAACTGAGTGCAGAAATGCTATATTACTGGGAGATATGAACATCTCTAGGCTAATGACTCATGCTCAGCGGATTGAGGGTGATAAGCTTAGGTATGACTAGAAGGTTAGAGCACCAGGCTCTAAGTCTCAGGGAAGTGTTTCAGGCACCAAGACTTACTCCACTTGCCCTAGGTGTAGTAAGAACCATCTAGGCGAGTGCCTCTCAAGAAAAGAAGGATGCTTTGGGTGCGATCAGTCTGGTCACAGGTTGAGGGATTGTCCTTCTAGACAGGGTCAAGGAGGTGGTAATGGAAGATCTCAGTCTACAATTTCAACAGCACCAGCAAGTCACTCGACTCAGCAAGGTTACTCATCTGCTATTGGTGGAGATCAATGCCAGAACAGGTTGTATGCTTTTCAGGCTCACCAGGGTCACAAAGGTTCTCCTGATGTAGTCACTAGTAAATATGAATCTTTGACCTTAATTTTTATGCATTTTTAGATCCAGGGTTACTCTTTCCTTTATAACTCCTTACATAGAAGTCCAATTCAGTATTAGACCAAAAACTCTCTCAGAAACTTTGAGTCTCTACTCCAGTCGGTGACATAGTTATAGAAAGACGGGTATATAGAAATTGACCTGTCACAGTCTCTCAGAAAGTCACCTCAGAAGATCTTGTAGAGTTACAAAATATAGACTTTTATGTCATTATAGGCATAGATTGGTTACGTTCCTGATATACCTCAGTCTATTGTAGAACTAGGATTGTTCATTTTTCAGTTTCCAGATGAACCAATCTTAGAATGGAAGGGTAGTAGTTTAGCACCTATGGGTCGATTCATTTCTTACCTTAAGGCCTGAAAGATGATCTCCAAGGGTTATATCTATCATATATATTGGGTTAAGGAATATATCTCTGAAACCCCAACTCTTGAGTCAGTTCCAATAGTTAGTGACTTTCCAGAAATATTAAGGAAATCGACTTTGGAATTTATCGCCTTCCAAATACCCAACCTATTTCTATTCCTCCTTACAGAATGGTTCCAGTAGATCTTAAGGAATTGAAATATTAGTTGAAAGACCCTCCAGATATTGGCTTCTCAGACCTAGTATTTCTCCATTGGGTGCACCAGTGTTGTTTGTAAAGAAGAAAGATGGTTCTTTCTAAATGTGCAACGACTATAGACAGTTGAACAAGGTCACAATCAAGAATAAGTATTCCATCCCCCAAATTGATTACTTATTTTACCAACTTCAGGGTGCTAGACAATTTGATAGACCTCAAATCAGTTTATCATCAGCTTATAGTCATGGATGGTGATATTCCATTGACAGCCTTTTAGACTCGGTATGGTCATTATGAATTGTATTTATATCATTTACACTAACCAATGCTCCTACAACTTTCACTGATTTGATGAACAAAGTGTTGAAACAGTACTTGGACTTGTTCGTCATCATCTTTGTTGATGATATCCTCATTTACTTTAGGAATGAGGAAGAATATTTGAATAATTTGAGAATTGTTATGCATACTCTCAAAGATCACCATTTATTCGCTAAGTTTAGAAAATGTGAGTTATAGTTGGAATTCGTTGCTTTCCTTGGTCACATTGTATATAGCGATGGAATTTGAGTGAATTCATAGAATATAGAAGCAGTGAAACAATGGCCCAAACCTACCTCTACTAGATATCAGAAGTTTCTTCGATTTAGCAGGTTATTATAGAAGGTTTCTGGAAGGATTTTCATTCATAGCCTTACCATTGACTAGGTTGACTCAGAAAAAGGTCAAGTTTCAATACTGAGATGATTGTGAGAAATGATTTCTGGAATTGAAAACTAGATTGACTACAGCTCCTGTCTTGACTCTACCATAGGGTTCAAATGGTTATGCGATCTATTTTGATGCATCCAGAGTGCCTATGTTGTGTGTTGATGCAGCAAGATAAGGTTATAGCTTATGCTTCCAGACAGCTTAAGGTTCATGAGAAGAACTATCTAACTCATGGTCTCGAGCTTGCAGGAATGGTGTTTGCAATCAAGATATGGAGACACTACTTGTATAGTTTTCATATAGATGTGTTCACTAACCATAAGAGCCTTCAATATGTGTTCACATAGAAAGAGTTGAATCTTCGCCAGAGGACATGGCTTGAGTTCCTTAAGGATTGTGATATAAGTGTGCATTACCATGCTTGTAAAGAAAAAGTAGTAGCAGATGCTCTTAGTAGATTTTTTATGGGTAGTGTAGCCTATGTTGAGGAAGAAAGGAAGGATCTAGAGAAGGATGTTCACAGGCTTTCTCGCTTGGGAGTTCGCCTTATGAGCATATCAGACATTGGGGTAACTGTTATGAATGGGGAAGAATCTTCATTGGTAGTGGAGGTTAAGGAAAAGCAAAAGAGTGATCCAATCTTGCTTGAACTAAAGGGTACAGTCCATAATCAGAGAGTGGATGGAGATTTTCTCGCAATGAGGAGATGGTATACTTCTCTACAAGGATAGATTGTGTGTTCATGATGTGGGCAAATTGAGACAGCATATTCTTGTATAAGCTCATAACTCTAGATATTCTATTCATCCAGGTGCACTAAGATGTACCGCGACCTGCGGGGTGTCTATTGGTGGAATGGCATGAAGAGGGATATAGCAGAGTTTTTGAGTAATTGCCCCAATTGACAGCAAGTTAACGTAGAACATCAAAAACCATGGGGGTATGGCTCAAGAGATTGACATTCCTACTTGGAAGTGGGAAGTGATCAATATGGATTTCATCACACGGTTACCTCATACTCGCAGACAGCATTACTTCATTTGGGTGATAGTTGATAGGATGACTAAGTATCCTCACTTTTTGGAAGTTCAAGACAACAGATTCGGTGGAGGATTATGCCAAGATCTACATTAATGAGATAGTAAGGTTTCATGGGTTTCCTTTGTCTATCATCTCAGATAGAGGTCCTCAGTTTACCTCACATTTATGGAAGTCATTTAGAAGGGTCTTGGTACTCAGGTTAACCTTAGCACATTATTTCATCCGCACACGGATGGATAGGCAGATCGTACCATCCAGACCATAGAGAATATGTTGAGAGCTTGAGTGATTGATTTCAAGGGGATTTGGGATGACCACCTTCCTCTTATTGAGTTCGCCTACAACAATAGCTACCATTCCAGCATTCAGATGGCCCCTTTTGAGGAACTGTGCGGTCGTAGATGTAGATCTCCAGTTGGTTAGTTTGAAGTAGGTGAGGCATTTTTGATAGGACAATATTCAGTCCTTTATGTTATGGAGAAACTGCAACTCATTAGATAGACTTAAGATAGCCAGAGTCGTCCAAAATCATATGCAGACATAAGGAAAAAGGGAACTAGAGTTCCAAGTTGATGATTGGGTTTTTCTGAAAGTGTCACCTATGAAAGGGGTGATGAGTTTTGACAAGAAAGAAAGGCTCAGTCCTAGATATGTAGGCCCTTACAAGATCTTGAAAGGGGTTGGCAAGGTGGCATATGAGTTAGAGTTACCATCAGAACTAGAAGCAATGTGTCCAGTCTTCCACATCTTGCTCTTGAAGAAGTGTATTGATGAACCAGCCTCAGTAGTGCCATTAGAGAGTGTGGCTATGAAAGATAGTCTTTCTTATGAGGATGTACTAGTTGGGATTCTTGATCGTCAGGTTAGAAGGTTGAGTAACAAAGTAGTCGCTTCAGTCAAGGTTTTGTGGAGGAGTCAGGCTGTAGAGGGAACTACTTGGGAAGAAGAAGCAACCATGAAGGTCAAGTATCCTCACCTCTTTCCGTTTGATTCCACTCCATATTGAGGTAATAGTTCCTCTTTAGTTTTTCAGTCATTCATATATGAATTCAGACTTAAAATCATGTTTCCTCAGTCTGTACTTGCATTTTCAGCATATTTGCATGTTGTCAGAACTCAATTCAATCTGAAACTCAATCCTCAATATTTAGTAGTAGGGATTGCATCTCTCTCCATCTATTTAAGTTGATTTAGTCTCCATTCGAGGATGAATATTCTAAAGGGGGAGATAATGTAATACCTCGTATTCAAAATAGACCAAAAATCAGATTTTTTCAAAAATCTGCAGATGCAATCGACGGTCACTATCGGTTGACCGTAGTCTGATCTACAGCCCGTACTGTGCATCCGTCGTTTGCCACTAAAATCTCCAAAAAACTCAGCATAGTAAATCGACTAAGTGTCAATCCACAGACAGATCCACAGTCCTTAAATTAGACTATGGTCCTTGATCTATGTCAGTGGATTAAGACTCAAGTTACCAACCCTCTGACATGAACTACGGATGACAAGCACAGACCGTCTTTCAATCTACGATCCGTAGGACTAACCGTAGGTGAAAGTTAACACTCATTTAGGGGGAAATGTTGTTAGGTCAACTTCAAATAGTCATAACTCTTATCACAAAATATATTATGTGCCCATGACCTATGAAATGATAGATAATTGAATTATCTTTCCATAGCCACAAAGTTTGATAAAATTCAACCTTTGAGTAAAAGGTTATGCTTGCTTTAGAAAAGGAATGTCGAACAGACCCAAATGAGGGACCTTCAATTGAACGATAGCCCGTCAGTCTAGGTCATTGTTTGGTCTGAAAACATAATTTCCAAGGGTCTTTTGGTCTTTTTCTAGTTCGTTTAACGCCTAAGATACTTCATTTAAGCCCTAAATCATCATATTTTAGTCAGTTTAAGACTAGAAAAATAACAAGAACTTACCTAAATAAAAATCATAAATCAAAACTTAGAAAATTAGAAGCAAGAAACTATAAAAGATAAAGAATCCTAGTTCAAGAACGCATCAAGATTCCATCAATTCCATCCCTGATATACAAATACTTCTCCGTGTATTTTATCATTCGGTATATGGGATTACACCAGTGGGTTTCTTTCACCCATTAGATCCCTAGTTTTATTCAGTTCTTGTTTTTTTCATCATGATTAAACCTAGGGTTTCTACAATTACATCATATCATCACGAATCAGTTAGATATATGTTCCAAAACAGCTTGTAAAGTAAATATTCAGTTTATCACATGAATTTAAAAACCCTAGCTATGTATTTCTTTATTTCTTGAATTACACATGCTAGGTCATATACTTTGATTACTTCAGATATGCATGCCTCAATTATTAATATATTATTATCCGGTTAATTGTAGTATTCCTAGTTTGCATGTTCAAATTTGAGTGATCTAGTATTTACAAAAATTCAGTCACGATGTGTTAGTCACTTTATTCATTGAGAGTAGCATAATACCGAGTTGGACTAGGGTTTAACGTACCCAAATATTCCAAGAACTACTAGCCAAGTAGGTTGTAAGTCCCCTCTTTGGGCATCAGTTTAGTGATCACGCTTGCATGTTTTATACCTGCGGCAGGGTATATTGGGTCCTCTCGATGGGGCATATACATCGGACTCCACATTTATCTCATGTGGTTTTATTATCCGTTGTTAGTAGCTCCTACAGTTTAGTCAGACTATAATGCATTGACAATATTTACAATTATGTTAGTATTCAGTCTCAGTATGTTATAAATTTGGTCATTGCATCAAGTTAGGTCAGAATTCGTACATCATGTTCATAATTCTAAACTTTCTTTTGTGCTTGTTCAGTTATGTTTTGTTTCAGCTTTACTCTATCCTACATGCTCGATACCTTCCAAGTACTGAAGCATACATGCGCTACATCTTCTCGTGATGTAGGTTCAGGTTCTGATCATCTAGATTACGCTTAGATCAATTCCTAATCTCCAGCTCAACAAAATCAGTGGTGAATCCTCATTCTCCAAAGACAATATTCAGGAGTTCATTTTAGTATTTCTAGTCTTTTAGTTTAAGATTTTGCTAGACTTAGTTGGGGACTGTCACAGCATTTCTAGTTAGTTAGATTCTATGTTCAGACATACTTAGATTCAGCTTGAATTGAGTTAATATATTCTTTTATCAAACTCATCAGTGTTTTCATTTACCTCAAATATAGCATATGGGTATTCCTATGTTTTTCATTCTAATTATGATTTAGCTTCAACTTCAGTTTATTATTTTTAGTGTGCTCATGATCATGCTAGCAGGGTTAGCTTGGAATCATTTATGGTCCTAGATCCCGTTTCTGCGTATCCAAGGTAGCTCGGGTTATGACAAACTTAGTATCAGAGTACTAGGTTTAAGTATCCAAATATGTCTAAAAAGCCTCACTAATTAGAGTCCTTTTCACAGGTGTGAAGTTCACCACATCTAATGAGAGGGAGGCTATAAAGTGTTCTAGGAAAAACTTCACTTTCTTGTTACTCTTATCATACGTAAGGTATGATCTAATTTCATTTAACTCGACATTCTAAGTTTCAGATCATGCCTCCTCATAGAGCTAACGCCAGAACTGCGAATGTCAGGAATCAAACGCAGCTCCTCCAATCAAAGATCAGGAAGTCTCCAATACTGAAATGAGGAATGTCATTCAGATGTTGGCTCAGAGTGTCGCCAACCAGAACAACCAACAGTCTCAAGCATATGTGAATACTAATGGTATATTAGCAGCAGCAAGGGTTCGTGACTTTGTTAGGATGAAACCGCCTGAGACCTTAGGATCCTAAACTAGTGAGGATACGCAGAATTCCTTAGATGATATCACAAAGATCTGAGGTGATGCAGGTCACTGTGAATGATCAAGTTGAGTTGGCATCATACCAGTTGAAGGATGTGGTGCATATCCGGTACACTCAGTTGAAGATAAATAGGGGTACAGATGCAGGTCCTATTACTTGGGAGTGCTTTAGTGAGCCCTTTATTGACAAGTTTTTCCCAATAGAGTTAAGAGAAGCAAAGTCTTAGGAATTCATGAATTTAAGGGAAGAAAACATGAAGGTCCAAGCTATCGTCTCAAGTTTAACCAACTCTCCAAGTATGCTCCTCACATGGTTGTTGACTCCAGGGCTCAGATGAATAAGTCTTGTATGGAGTGTGATATTGGTGAAAATTGAGTGTATATTTTCTATGTTATTGGGAGATATGAACATATCTAGGGTTATGAATCAGGCTCAATAGTTTAGGGTGATAAGCTTAGGGAACAGGATAAGGAGAATAAGAAGTCTAGCACTGGGAACTATTACTATTCTCAGCAGAAATTGTGTGGTGGAAATCGCTCGTAGAGTCAACAAAAGTTTTCACCCAACCTAGGGCAGTTCAAAACCGAACTGAAACCGATAAGCCGAACCGATAAAAAAGTTATTGGTTTATAGAATTGGGTTATTGGTTTAGTGGTTTTGATAACTGTTTTGATTTTTTGTATCGAGTTATTGGTTCTTAACGGTTTAAAGTTTTTTTCTCAATTAAAGGTTAACCGATAACCCGATAGTATATTAAATAATTATATTTATACCATTTTTTATATAAAGTCCTCGACTAGGTGTTTAATTTTGTACTTTTATTTTTGGTTGTCTCAAACACCTGATTATTCTACAATGTAAAAGTGTTTGCTTTTGAGCAAGATGTAACTTGTGAACTCAAGTGCATGGTTTATTTGGTTTGTCACCTTGTTTCTAAGTGATTTTCAATGTTTTTTCTTTTGTGTCAAATCTTAACAGTTAAACCGATAACGATCAAAAACCGATAAACCAATAACCGATAAGCTAATATCTTAATGGTTCTATAACGGTTTATCATCTCTGCAAATTGATAACCAATAAGACAACCCGATAAACTTCAAAACCAAACCGGCCGATACACAGCCCTAGCCCAACCCCTTTTTCATCTAGTGTTCCATCCTCCAAAATAAGGTATTACCAAAAGGTTAGAGCATCATGCTCTAAGTCTTATTGAAGTGTTTCAGGCACAAAGACTTACCCCACCTTTTCTAAGTGAGTAAGAACAATCCAGGCGATTGTTTCGCAGGAAAGGAAGGATGTTTTGGGTGCGATCAGTCTGGTCAAAGGTTGAGGGATTTTCCTTCTAGACAGGGTCAAGGAGGTGGTCATGGCAGAGCTCAGTCTACAACTTCACTAGCACCAAAAAGTCGCCTGACTCAGCAGGGTAACTCATCTGGTATTGATGGCAGTCACTGCCAGAACAGGTTGTATGCTCTTTAGGGTACCAAGGATCAGGAAGGTTCTCCTTATGTAGTCACTAGTACGTTAAGAGTCTTTGACCTGGATGTTTATGCATTGTTACATCCAGGGGCTACTCTTTCCTTTGTAACTCAATGCATTGTTATATCCAAGGGCTACTCTTTCCTTTGTAACTCCTTAGATAGTAGTCCAATCGGTGACCTAGTTATAGCAAAACGAATATACAGAAATTAACATGTCACAGTCTCTCAAAAAGCCACCTCAGCAGATCTTGTAGAGTTAGAAATGGTAAACTTCAATGTCATTCTAGGCATTTGGTTACATTCCTGTTATGCCTCAAGCAATTGTAGAACTAGGATTGTTCGTTTTCAGTTTTAGAAGGACCGATCTTAGAGTGGAAGGGTAGTATTTTGGTGCCTATGGTTCAATTCATTTCTTACCTTACGGCCATAAAGATGATCTCTAAGGGTTATCTCTATCATCTAGAATCAGGTTAAGGATTCTAGCTTTGAAACTCAAACTCTTTAGTCAGTTCCAGTAGTCAAGGAGTTTCCAGAAGTATTTCCACAAGATCTTCCCAGAATCCCTCCTGAAAGGGAAATCGACTTTGTAATTGATCGCCTTCCAGATACCCAGTCTATTTCTATTCCTCCTTACAGAATGTATCTAGCAAAGCTTAAGTAGTTGAAAGATCAGTTGAAGACCTTCTATTTAAGGTCTTCTTTCTATATTGCGTGCACCAGTGTTGTTCATAAGAAAAAAGATGATTCTCTTAGAATGTGCAACGACTATAGACAGTTGAACAAGGTCACAATCAATAAGAAGTATCCCGTCCCCCGAATTGATGACTTGTTTGACCAACTTAAGGGTGTCAGCCATTTCTCGAAGATAGACCTCAGATTAGGTTATCATCAACTTAGAGTCACGGATGGTGACTTTCCGAAGAACTCTTTCAGTACTCGGTATGGTCATTATGAGTTTGTAGTTATGTCTTTTGGACTAATTTATGCTCCTACAACTTTCATGGATTTGATGAACAGGGTGTTCAAACAGTACTTGGACTTATTCGTTATCATCTCTAGGAATGAGAAAGAACATGCGAGTCATCTGAGAGTTGTTCTGCAAACTATCAAGCATTGCCAATTATTCGCTAAGTTTAGCAAATATGAGTTCTGGTTGCAATATGTTGCTTTCCTTGGTCAAATTATATCTAGTGAGGGGATCTAAGTGGATTCACAGAAGATAGAAGCAGTGAAACAATGGACCAGTCCTTCCTATGCTACAAATATCAAAAGTTTCTTAGGTCTAGTAGGTTATTACAAAAGGTTTGTGGAGGGATTTTCATTATAGCCTCACCATTGACTAGGTTGACCCTGAAGATGGTCAAGTTTCAATTGTCGTATGATTGTGAGAAAAGCTTTGCAGAATTAAAAAGTAGATTGACTACAACTCCTGTATTGACTCTGCCAAAGGGTTCAGATGGTTATGTGATCTATTCTGATACATCTAGAGTTGTCCTAGGTTGTGGTGATGAAGCGAAATAAGGTTATAGCTTATGCTTCTAAACAACTTAAGGTTCACGAGAAGAATTATCCAACTCACGACCTTGAGCTTGCAGCAATGGTGTTTGCACTCAAGATATGGAGACACTACTTGTATGGTGTTCATTTAGATGTGTTAATAGACCATAAGAGCCTTCAGTATTTGTTCACCCAGAAAGAGTTGAATTTTCGCCAGAGGAGATAGCTTGAATTTCTTAAGGATTATGTAATGAGTGTGCATTACCATCCTGGCAAAACGAACGTAGTAGAAGATGCTTTTAGTAGATTATCTATGGATAGTGTAGCTTATATTGAGGAATAAAGGAACGAGATAGTGAAGGATGTTCAAAGGCTTGCTCGCTTGGGAGTTCGACATATGAGCATATCACATAGTAGTGTAACAGTTAACAATGAGGCAGAATCTTCCTTGGTAGTGGAGGTTAAGGAGAAGTAAGACAGTGATCTAATATTTTGGTCTTTTCCTAGTTTGTTTAACCCCTAAGATACGTCGCTTTAAGCCCTAAATCATCAGATTTTCGTCAGTTTAAGCCTAGACACATAACAAGAACTTACCTAAGTAAAAATTATAAATTAAAACTTGGAAAATTAGAAGCAAGAAAGGAGAAAAAGATAAAGAATCCTAGTTCAAGAAAGTAGCAAGGTTCAATTAGTTCTAGCCCTGAAATCTAAATATTTCTTAGTGCAATTCATCACTATGTATGTGGGATTACTCTAGTGGGTTCATTCCACCCATTAGATCCCGAGTTTTAGTAAGTTCTTGTTTCTCTTATCATGATTAAACCTAGGGTTTCTATAATTATAGCATATCATCACGAATCAGTTAGATATATGTTCCAAATCAGATTGTAAAGTTATTAGTCAGTTTATCCCATGAATTTTAGAATCCTGGCTCTGTATTTCTTTAGTTCTTCAAATACACATGCTATGTCAGATATTTCAGTTACTTTAGATTATCACATACCTCAGTTATTAATGTATAATTATCATATTAATTTTTGCATTCTCAGTTTGCATGTTAAGTTTTGAGCTATATAGTATTTACAGAAATTCAGTCATGACGTCTTAATCACATTATTCATCGAAAGTAGCATAATACCAAGTTGGACTAGGTTTAGTGTTCCCAAATAGTCTCAAAACTACTAGCCAAGTAGGTTGTAAGTCCTCTCTGTGGGCATCACTTTAGTGATCACGCCAGCATGATTTATACCTCTGGCATGGTATATTGGCTCCTCTCGATGAGGCGTATACATCTGACTCCACATTTATCTCATGTGGTTTTATTATCGGTTGTAAGTAGCTCCCACAGTTCAGTCAGAATCTATTACATTGACCATATTTACAGTTTATTTAGTATTTAGTCTCAGCATGTTATAAATTTTGTTAGTACATCCAGTTAGCTCATAATTCATACATCATGTTCATAATACTACACTTGCTTGTGTGCTTGTTTAGTTATATTTTATTTCAGCTTTACTCTATCATATATGCTCAGTAACTTTAAAGTATTGACGCATACGTATGCTACATCTTCTTGTGATGTAGGTTCAGGTCCTCATTATCCAAATCACGCTTAGATCGATTCCCGATCTAAAGTTCAGCAGAATCAGTGGTGAGTCCTCATTTTCCAAGGATAATAGTCATGAGTTTATTTCAGTATTTCTAGTCTTTTAGTTTCAGATTTTGCTAGACTTAGTTGGGGCCAGTCACATACTTTCTAGTCAGTTAGAGGGTATTGTTAGACATAGTTAGATTCATCTTGGTATTAATTTAATATATTCTTGTATAAAACTCATGATTGTTTTCATTTATCTCAGATATAGCTTATGGGTATTACCCATCTTTTCATTCTAATTATGATTTAACTTCTGCATTAGTTTATTATAGTTAGTATGCTCATGATCAA
This sequence comes from Solanum peruvianum, assembly GCA_027705065.1. Classification (NCBI taxonomy): domain Eukaryota; kingdom Viridiplantae; phylum Streptophyta; class Magnoliopsida; order Solanales; family Solanaceae; genus Solanum; species Solanum peruvianum. Next base: position 20,514,808 of record JAKWJD010001757.1, read on the forward strand.
GCCGGCAGGGTTAACTTGGGATCACTTGAGGGCTTAGGTCTCGTGTCTGTGTCTCGGGGGTAGCTCGGGATGTGACACTTTTGGTTACCATATTAATAATCCTAGGGATGTGACTGGAAACCTTGACAACAATCTTCTCATCAACAGCCAAACAACATTGATAAAACCAAACTTGCATAGGAAGAGGGAAGCCATGAATCCTATAATAGTGTCTATTGGAATCTATCTTGTTATGACTTGTTTTGGCAAGTTCAATAAAGTCACTCTTACCCCAAGGATAATTCATCCCGATTCGGCTAAGTCAAAGTCTATCCTAACAATTACTGTTATATTAGGTTAGGCAGACATGATGAATTTATGTATGTACAAGTATCCCAAATGTAAATGCATCATCCTCATTTTCGCCCATACTTTGGCTCTATAACTATCAATCAATCGAGCTTTAGTGATAGGAATTTTGTCGTGAAAATACGCATTTATAAATCTATTTGGTTTATCAGTACCAAAGAAAAAGTCAGACCATTAGAATGACAGTTTAGATCAGAAATAATTGCAAACTCCCTTATTGTAAATCGAAGCATTGTGTCATTTACGCATATAAGAATTGCATCGGCGAAACTACCTTACAACTCCCGCAACATGAAACATCTAAACGGTTATTCTTTCACCTGACATCATTTCATTGCAGTCAGTGGAGCAAAATATAATGTTAGACATATATGATTATATTAGTTCAGAGGCAGTCTCTTCTGGAACTTATGAAGTATTCTGACTTATGTATAATTTTGCATGTGGGAGGACTCTATGATTTGTGTTTGCACATAAATCTAACTCATTGTACAAGTATAAAGATAAAAAAATATATAGTTACATTATTTTATACAAAACTAAAAATTTGTATAACTAAAAACTGTTTGTATTGTAATCCCTTTGTGTATATCTATAAACTTTTATATCCTCATATACAATTGTCTCAATCAACTGGCATACAATCCTTAATATTCAACTAATAATATGTATAGTATATCTTCAAGTAATTTGTATATAACTAATTTGTATATAATCCCTTAATATACAACTAATAATATACTACATATAACTTATACAATTTGCACATAATCTTTAATATACAACTAACAATATACATTATATATATATCTTCAAGTAATTTGTATACAATCCCTTAATATATAACTAACAATATACTATACGTAACTTATGCAATTTGTATATAACCCTTAATATAGAACTAACAGTATACGTGATACATAACTTCAAGTCATTTTTATATAACCCTTAATATACAACTAATAATATACATAATACATAACTTCAAGTAATTTGTATATAACTAATGGAATATACAAGCAACATTTACAATTGTGATTGAGGGCAACAAGATGTACTTATACTTCAAGTAACTTTTGTATAACTAACCAAATATACAAATAAATAATACTTTATGGTCTAATCAGAATACTTTATGTATATTTGCACATAAGTAATGACACATACAAATATATATCTAGAATTTTGTTTTAAGTCAATACATGATGTTACCGGTATTCTTTAGGTTTGTCCAAATCTGATAAGTAGATTCAATGTCCTGTTAAAACCTATTTATATTTTTTGCTTGCTTCCTCCGTCAACAATTTAATGTCGCTAGCCTTCGCAGTGTTAAGGACTTTCTAAATTGCAATTGTGTCTTTTTTTTCTTAGATCTCAATACGTCACTAGATTTTTCAACTTGAACTTGCTTAGATATTGACACAGACCCTGCATTGAACCCTAAAATCCTGAGTTAATCTGAATTAAAATGACTATGGATTGTCAACAACTTTGACATGCAATGGTGTACCTGTAGTAATCCTTATAGATGGAGAGCTATTTCAGTAATCTATTATTATGATAAGAAGAACAATACTTTTAAAAACATTATCAAAAGAAACAAAAAAAAAACATAATAAATACAAGTGTGGAAAATGGAAAATATATATCCACCCACGATTTTGACGGCTACCTGCGAAAGTTGAAACACTATTAGAGGGAAAATGTGGAATTACGCCAATTAGAATTCAACTGAGAAGTGAAGGAGTGATTTTAGAAGAAAAATAAGGAATGAGGATTAAGAGATATAAAGACTTTGTATAAAACTATGTACAAAAGCAGCTGAATGGCTTTGCTGATTCGGTATACACAAAGGTGGTGGGTCTCATTAATTATGACAAAAATTTGAAACTATATTTACTGAAAGTAAATAAATCACACTATACCCTTATTAACTAATAACTAAGGTATGTTTACCAACTCATGTAATATTTCCTTTAATTATAGTCCAAATTAATTGATTTGTGCTAAAATATATGAGCTTAATTTGGTAAGAGCAATTTTATCTCATTCTAGAAGCTCATTTTGGTGCCACATGGCAATTAATGTGGCATGCCAAGTTAAACAACAAGTCAATAGGATCATGGTGGCATGCCAAGTCAAACAAGAAGTCAATAGGATCATGGCATATGTCAAAAATGATAAGCCCACTCCATAAAGTCCATATATCATGTCACTTAAATCTAATTGGTTGAAGGTAATCATGTTCCAATCACAACTCCTCTATTCTAGAACTATAAGTAGGGATCCTCATAATTCAAAAAAGGGACCAAAAATTCTACACAAGAATCTAGAGAAAACCCGTGGTACAAATGTCATAAAACTCTTTATTAGCTACAAGTTTAAGAATTCAATCATTCAAGTTCAAGAAAGATCAAGACCATCAGATTCAAGAACAGTTTGAAGCCCTTGAATTCATAGAAAATTCAAGATAAAGATAAAGTTCAAAGTTCAAGTTCATTGAATATTCAAGAATAAGCTTTAAATCCCTTGAATCCAAGATCAAGTTCAAGACAAATTCAAGATCAAGCTCAAGAGCCCTTGAATTTATATTTGAAAAAGTAAATTCAAAGGAATGATAGATATTGTAAAATTCTCACTTTGAAATAATAAAAATGATTATTCCAATATTTTTCTATTTTCGATTATTCTTTACTCGACGCGAATTTTATCGTCTACACTTGCGTCCTTTCTTTCCTATTAGAATTTGGACTTTTATCCAACTTTTTTGTCACAAACTTGACAGCTTCTTTTTATTATTATCTCACTAGAGTCAAGAGGCAAGTATTTCTTATCTATAAATAGAATTTATGTCTTCATATTGTGAGAATACATTTCGAGATTCTGGAATCCTTCTTCATGGCAAAACGATTCTTGTGCTAAGATATATTTTAATTTTTATTTTATTTTATTTTTTTATTTTTGATAAATAAAGTCAATATTTATGTTGGAGGCTATACAACGAAGAATTTTATCGTAACACCAAACATTTGATTTTAAGGGATGAAGGGATATGTTTAACATCCCATCCTTGAGATCATAATTTCAGGTCTTACAAGATTCTTAATGCTTCAGCATAATGTGTAAAGGGATGTGTTCAACGTCCCCACCTTGATATCACTAATTTGAGGCTTTTCAAGATCACGAATACTTAAGCATAAGATGTGAATGGATATGTTTAACGTCTCCCACCTTGATATCACTAATTTGAGGCTTTATGAGATCTAAAATTCTTAAGCATAAAATGTGAGTAGATGTGTTTAACTTCCCCACCTTGAAATCCTAATTTGAGACTTTATGAGATCTCAAATTCTTAAAAATAAGGAATGAAGGGATGTCTTAAACATCCCCTCCTTGAGATCGCACATTTGAGGTTTTATGAGATCGCAAATATTTAAGCATAAAGTGTGAAGGGATGTGTTTAATGACCCCGCCTTGAGATCCCCAATTTGAAGCTTTATGAGATACCATATACATAAGCATTTGTATGAAAGAAAAAAGTTTGTCAACCTTGAAGGCATGTAAATTTAAAGATCATTTTAAGGATAAATTCGTGAAAAGACCAACTTAAGGTGCAAAGTGACAAATTTTATCAACCTAAAGACATAGAAATTTAGAGACCCTTTTACGAATAAATCTTTGAATAGGTCAGGTAAAGGTACAAAGGGAAAATTTCCACCATATTAAGGCATGAAAATGCATGAAAATTTCAAGATTCTTGAAAGGATAACTTCGTGAAAAGACTAGCTTAAAGTGCTAAAGGATAATTTTTTCCACCTTAATGCATGAAAATTTAACGATCCTTTTAAGGATAAATACTTGAAAGGCATGAAAATTTAACAATTACATATTTGGAGAAATTTGAAAATTTCAACCGGCAGACTTCAAAAAAATTTGAATGGCCAAGATGTGATTGTCACGCCACAAGGCTACCCCCTGAACATAAACATGGGAGATTACGAGTGATCCCAAGATAAACCTGAGTAGGTATTTCATAAGCAAAGTAAACATATCTATGAAAACATGAAATAATGCGGAAGCTAAATAAAATTATTACTCATAGTGGGAAATACCCAATATTGGTCTGAATATATAACTATTGAATAAGAGTTTAATGATACTGAAGAATCACTTATAAGTTAAAGTTGAATCTAAAACAATGTCAGAAAAAGCCTCTAACTAACTAGAGTTGTTGCGACATGTCCCCAACTTACTCTAGCAAAACTAAAACTAAAATAAAATACTGAAATGGAAAACATGTCTATTGTCCTAGAAGTATGAGGACTCACCACTGATATTGTTGAATATGGATCAGGAACCGATCTATGCGTGATCTGCATGCTAAGGACCTGAACCCACATCATGAAAAGATGTACCTTTGAGTATGCGTCAGTACTTGGAAGGTACTCAGAATGCAGGATAGGATAAAAGTTAATCAAACATATAAGTTGAAAAAAGCATAACTAAGAAAGATATAATCTGAATATGATGGAAATACGGACATTTACTGAAAAAAGAATTTACGTAAATGCAATGACCAAGTACATAATATGTTAATACTAAATACTGAAATATAACTGAAAACCCACCCGGTCAAATGAAATAATGTCAAACTGCTGAAGCTACTATTAACTGACATAAAATCACATGAACTAAACACGGATTCTGATGTAAACGGCCCGTTGAGAGGACCCAATATACCTTGTCATGGGTATAAAGAAATGGCTGGTGTGATCAGTTTATCTGATACCCAACAGATCGGGGACTTATAAACCTATGGGGGCATGTAATTTTGGGACTATTAGAGTACGTTGAACCCTAGACCAACTCGGTGTTAAGCCTACTCCCAACAAGAAATGTGTATAACACAACTTAATAGAAATACTAGATTAGCTCAATATTCTGACATGCTAACTAGGGATGCAACATCTATGTACGACAATGAGCATTCAAAATTTGAGGCATGTAAATATGTTTAACTAACTTAGAATGCGTAATTAATCAACTAAGAGAATTTACACAACTATGGTTCTGAGTTTCATGCAAAGAACTAAACAACCATTCAACAAAAGCATTATAATCTAATTAGTAATGCTCTAACATCTAAATCACAACCAATATCTAAGGTTTCAGAAATCGTTGGTCTAAGCAAGATATAGTGAATCAAAAATCTAACTAAATTCTAGGTGTTGACACCCAATTTTGGCCCTGCTCGATAGAAATTAATTTTGAACTTCTTTGATTTGGAACGATTTGAAATAATTAATTTTATAAAAAATTCAAATATTTTTCAAAGTTATCTTAAGTAATCCCAGTCGGTTGTTATAATTTTCAAATAATAAATATGTTTCATAAATTATGTATATAATGATACATTTTACAAATCTTTGTAAAATATTTCAAAAAAAAAATTATTTTTAATTAAATCTCTCATTAAATTAGTTTAGTTAAAGTTGGATTATGTTCTTGAATTAATTAGTTTACAACTAAATTAATTATTTTATTTCGTTGAATTTAAGAAGCTTGTTATCTAATTAATTTTAATTCATTAACTAAATTTTACTAGGTTTCGAATCATATTTGGATATAATTGTAATCCAATATCCATATTTGTAATTGCAAAATCAGTCATTTTCTATCCTAGTCTCCAAATTCTTTAAGACCCAAAAATTGGGCTATTTTTCAGCCAAGTTCATTTTCCAAACCACAACCAAACTACAAATTCTCTTTTATGATTCAACCCATTCAAATTTCTAAAATATCCCGATCTAGTCAATTTAATCCACAAAAGATTCGCAACAAACGGGACCAGCAACGACGTCGGCAGAGTCAATAAGTTCAATTTTCATAAAGAAGCAACATGACGTCAGAATACACGAATATAGACGGAAGCAGCAACAATATATCCTCCAACGCACAAGCAGATGGAAAGTGATTCACGAAGTCAATAATGCACCCTACGCCTCTTCTTCTTCAGTCACAGGAAATTTGCACACAAAAATATGAGGTTTGCCCTTACGGCTGCGAGATCGTGCTACATAGCATGTCAAGGACAAAGGAGTTAATCGAGTCATCCGCTTAACCTCCTTTCGCTTGATTTCTTACTGAAAATGGGCTTGACTCTTGAAGAAATTCAATTTTGAATTTGTTGGGTCTTGTTCTTATACAAGATATTCACTCTTTTCCCCCAATCTAAACCCTAATTTTCTTCCATAATTACTATTTTCTTTTTCATTGTTAAGGGTTGGAGAAAAAATATTGAGAATTAACTATATGAAGAAATACACATAAATTCATATAGTTCTTGAAATCGGGAACCCAGATTTTGTTCAGTCCTTGCTCTCGCATTCTTCTATTTTTGTTCTTCAGAGTTCTCTTATGTGGTTGTGGAAGCTCGCCATTGTTCATACTCGTTTCCATTCCCTACACGCGACAAGGTAAATAACTTTGAACCTCTGTTGATCCCATTCACTTTCGAGTGCGTGTTTGGACTCTAGTTATGTTCTGTACTGGATTTGATACGTTCTTGTATGAGATATTTGAAGCCAAATGTTGTCTTAATCTTCATCTTATTTCTTCTTCGAGATTAGTGATGCGTGTTTCGTTTTCAACTTGATCTACTCTGTGTTCTTTTTTCATGGTCTTCTTGAGTTTCTCAATTTATTATGCTTGCTTCAACTTTAGTTAACCCATTTGTTAATTGCATCGATATCATTTTGGTGTCATTGTGTTGAAGTCGCATTCATTCCTTCGTTATGTGCTTAGAAACTATCGGAATGCATTAGGTCATTGTAAATTTTGTTTCTGATGAATATAAGTTGATCTTTAAAAGTCATTCTTGCAAATCTGTTCATGTCTAGTTTTTTTTAATGGAAAAATCTTTTGCTCGCCTGCTTGTTTATTTGTTGCTCGAAAGTTTCGATTTTAAGAATCTAATTATTTTCTTTTATTTTTAACTTTAGCTTGAATTGTTTTTTTTAATCATATATGGTCTTAAATTTGAGGGCTCCAGTCAATTTGTGGTCCCCCTTCATTCATATTGTAGCAAGTCTTGTTCTTCCCTGTTCTTACAATCTGGAATTTGTTCTAGTGTCATGTGAATGCATCTCGTTTTGGATTAAGATAGTTGTGTGTTCTTAGTATATTCTCTTTATGGATATTATTGACTTAGCCATCACACCTTTGTCCGAAAATCTGAAATATTGTTTAATATATTGAGTTTTCAGTTTTTATAGTAGGTTGGCTTGTTTAGCTCCTAGTTGGTTTTGGAAATTATTTTGGTATAACTTTATTAAGCCTTAATATTGAAAATCAGTAGCTTTAACTATACTACATTTTTAAGTCAACTCGGCCTTTATTTAATTTAATATCCATGCCTATTTCATACTAAGGACTCTAGAATGGTGATTTTTATTTGATTGTTGTAGTAGTATTTAAGTGAGGGGGTAAAATTAGATCTTGTTTAAATGATGACATTGGTCAGGCTTTAAAGTTTATTTATTATGTGGCGTTGGAATCTTTCATTTAATTTATTAAGAATAGATGGGTTATGTGATAGCGAAAAGATGTCAACAGTGGTATATTATATTATGTTTTTATCTTGTCGCATTGTTCCTTATAGCAAATCATTAACTTATCTTCCTTTCTTTTGTTTCATGTGAAATATACTCGAGTTCACCACGAACTCCCATAGTTTTTCCTTGCATTTCGAGAGACATAAAGTCTCAAACCCTTTCCTTTCAAGTCGGCCATTTGAAATTGATGAAAAGGGCAATTTTGAAGCAATACAAATGTGAAAATTGAGTCTTCAAGTCTCAAAATCCCGAAAAAGGGTTGATTTACCAGTTGTATGCAGGCGTATACACTAGTATATACGATTCTAATATTGATAATGCAGGTTAAAATTTAGAATTACGGAAAGAAGCAAATAAATAGGAACTGGAGCCTATATTCAAGGATATGCAACAATATACAGTAAGGGGTCGTTTGGTACAAATATTAATAATGCAAGTATTAGTAATGTTGAATTAGTAATACAAGGATTAATAGTGCAGGAATAATTTTTAGCAAGTGTTTGGTTCATTGTTTCCTACCTCATCTTGTGTTTGAATTAAAACTTAATAAAAATTTTCTTTTCAATTATATCCTTGAATTATTATGTAATTGGGATAAAGTAAATAATTGTCGGGCAATATTATTTTTTATGACCTTCTAACTAGCTATGAAAAGAAAATTTTTGTTGTTATTTTTTTCTCTTTTCTTTACTTAAATTATTTGAGGATACATAATTGTCATCTTAGTAAATTGATCACTTAAAAATGTCAATTTTCAATTTTAAAAACGATAAGCTATCAACTTTTAAAATTGAAAAGATAGTAAAATTGAATAAACAATCTGCACTTACGCATAAAACTGCAAATAATTACAAAACTGAACATATATATATATATATATATATATATATATATATATATATATATATATATATATATATATATATATATATATATATATATATATATATATATATATATATATATATATATATATATATATAAAAAAAACAACTCTCTCTAAATAATTTGTAAGGTAATTTATTTAAATAAATTTGCTAGCACAATCATAAATATAAAATCAAGAAAATAAACAAAATAATTAAAATGTATTGAGGGATATTTTTGTCTTTAGTAGACCTATCCTATCGTATTATATCCCATGTATTACTAATACCTACAAATGGAAGGTATTAGCAATACATCATATAATACTATGTAGGAGGTGTAACTAATCCATGGATTAGTTATACATAGACCCAATTTCCTGTTCGGTACTAAATGATACCATCCATAATACATAGATTATTTTTTTTAATGTAACCTACCAAAGGACCCCAAAGTGTATGTGTTGTATATATGGCAGAATTGGGCCCAAAAGTCAATCCTTTTTTTTTCATTTTTACCTTGTTAGATCCTGTGGAAGATGGGACCAAAGCCCAAAACAATGTGATTAATTTAAGACAAAATTGGGCCCAAAAGCCCACATGTTTTGGCACTTTAGTTCTTTAGGACATGTACAAGTACGGTTGGGCCTAATTTGGTCTAAATTAAAAAAAATGATCAAATTGATTTTTCTAATTTCGGTTTCGGTTTTTTGGTTAAATCAATCGGTTTTGGTTTTCAGTTTTAAATTTTCAGTAATTCGGTTTGGTTTTTGGTTTTCAGTTTTTTATTTCGGTTAACCGAAAAAACGAATTTATGTTATATATATATATATATATATATATATATATATATATATATATATATATATATATATATATATATATATATATATATATATATATTTAACTTTTAAGAGTTAACTATTATTGTATGTTAAGTCTTAAGTAACACAAGTAAGCCCAACCCAACTAAGACCAATATCCTAAATCCCTATTCACCCTAAATCCGTAAACCTAATTCACAATTCACATTTTACACCAAAGTCCAAAATAAGTACTGCCTTGCCTTCTACCCTTTTGCGACCGCGCGAGTGAAGACTAAAGAGTGAAGAACAGTCGCAAGTTTGCGATTGTGCGAGGCTGAGAGTCATCAACCTGAAGAGTAAGAACAAGCAATAAGCATTAGTGCAATGTGCAGTCAGTTTTTGCATTTTTTATGTGTGCAACAGTGCAAGACAATGGTGCACAGGCCATAAGAACTAATGCAACAATGTACTTAGTATGTGTGCAACAATGCAAGTCACTTACAAAGTGCACATAATTTGTAGGTAGTATAGGTAGTACCGCGTAGGTAATAAAGTAGTAGACATTATATATAGTGTGTTACTGATCAGTGTTCTTATATGTAAATACCAAATAAATTAACCTAACTGAACCGAACTGAAATTGTAAAACTGAACTGAACTGAATTTATTTAAGTTTAGTTTCAGTTCATATTTTTTTCAAACCAAAATTCAAAAAACTGAATCGAATTTTGATAAATTAACCTAACAAATCGAATGCCCAACTCTATGTAAAAGTGGGCCAAAAGCCCCCATTGTTGAATTTAGGCCCAAGTACTGGCCAGGTGGACAGAAAATTAAACTTGGCCTCAACTCTCTCTTTATTTTTATCACTTTCGCATTCGTTTGACTTCTTATTTGCCAATTAATTCTAAGGCTTTGCCCTAATTCAATTCCATAAAAAATGGATACGTCATATCTTTTTTTAAAAATTAAATAAGTATATTTTATTTTTACTTAAATTTAGAATATTTGCAAAACAATTTACTTAAATAATATTTTTAGTATTTCCTTTTTCCCCTTAACATAGCTTTAAATTTTTAAAGTTGTTTACTTCTTAATTAGACAAGCATGCTTTATTTTTAATTATAATCAGTCAAATAGTTAATTACTGAATAACCCAATGTTGGTGGCATTTCAAGTGCTTTCAAACCCTTCCCGAAATTATAATATGAACACCGAACCCTTTTTTCAATTGATTATTGTTTTACTCTTTTGAAATTAGTGGCGACTCTAAACCCACTTCTCATTTTTAAATAAAAAGTTATGGACCTAGTGGATGAAAAAAATCCACCAGTGAAATCCCACATACTTGGTGACGAAATCTACAGAAATATCCTTCGATTTTGGGGCTGGAACTCGAAGGAAACCTGTTGGTTGTTCTTGAGAAAGTTGTTGCATCTTGCTTCTCTTTTTTCTAAAATTTTGGTGAGTTTTGGAGGATAAAGGTTATGCGTATGTATGACTAAGATTTTAGGCTTAAACTGAGTAAAACTACATAGTTTATGCATTAATGACGCAGTTTAAGGTCCTCATGCATAGGAAAAAGAGTCCTAATTGATCCTAACTTATAATATGATGAAGGTCATCCACGAAGGGACCTACGATCGTCGATTGACCTACCAACCATCGATAGGGGTCGTCGGTCAAGATCTACCCGACAAGGCTTCACTAAAACGAGCATAAATTTTTACTCTAACATAGGATTTTAGCAAAGTTGACGGTGTTTTAAAGAGAATTTAATTATATTTAATTGGGTTGGTCATGTGACACCTAATTCATTCCGTGCAAAAAGATATGACTGGTTGAATTAGACCCAACAACCAATTCTCCAATTGGATGTTGACCTCACCTATGGTTCGTATGTTCAACCACGGGTCGTTATAGTTGACCGTGGATGGGTTCAGAGACCATGGATATTTGGTGCCCAACAAAGAACCCTTCCTAGGGACTGAGTGTCTGCTACAACCCGAGCCTACACCACGAACGTAACACGACGTACAAAATCCTATTAGCCTCATACAAGCCTTATAACATAAGACATAAGAAAATGGTACAAAACTATAAATCTTTAATCCATAGAATTGAAGTATTTATTTAAAAACAAAGAGCGGAAGCCTAAATCGTCTCACATGTCCATCTAATACAACTTGAAACAAAGATAGGGTCACAACCCTACAACATAGTCCGAAAAGTAAAATCACATAAAAGAAACTAGAAATGACAACTTTAGTCCTTGAACCATAAAGACTCACCAACTATTTTGTAAAGAATAGATCCAAGCTTTGAGCACTAGAAGTCACTTTAAGATCCAGAACCTACACTTTGTAGAACAATAGAATAAATATGGCTTAGCACAAAAAAATGTATCAAGTACGATAGCCATGCAAAAATCTTCTTAAAAGGACATTTTGGTTGAAAACAATGCATTTTGTCATTTTAGAAATTATCGTGCATCCTTAGTAAAAACACATAAACATAAATATATTCTTCACGTAAGTCATTATAATACATTAAAACCATCATCTAAAGAAACTCTAAGTTATACTTCTCCAATGTGTGAATGGCATCGCATACTACCACTCACACTAAGTTCCCCTTTGAGGCCACCATAGGCAAGGGACATTCACATTCAATAACTTGTGACAAGGAACGTAACTCATAATACAATCCAACTTAAGAATTCATCAATACTTTAAACCTTTAATTCAACATTCTCATTAGCATCATCGTGATTAGTTTTATATAATTAGACATTAGGACATTAGAGAAACACATCATATCCCTCTCAAAGCCTACTGCTGCAATGCATGAATGACATCTCATACTACCACCAACTCTTCATCAAACCTCTTGAGTAACCATGGCACGTAACTCAAATGATGGGAATAATCCATAACCAACATAGACCATGTGAGCTTAACATGAAATTTGGTGTAATGTCCCACACTAAAAGAGTTGGTCTACTTACCTAAGGTAGAATCGGTAACATTTTAGCTTAGGTGGATCGACTAGCTAATATCCTATGTTGACACATAGTTATGAGATAATGAAGGTGTACATAGAAATCTGACCTAACATCGTGAGAGCTTCCACCTCACGATACACACTCAGTGCTAAGCTTTAAATTTCCATAGAGTAGTTCATTCTTATTAACATTATTATACAGGAGAGGGCTACCATCATTAGGTCTATCAACCCAAAGTACATTACACACATGAATAGGCTACCACCATTTGCCTATCGATACAAGGTACATTATTAGGATAGCTCATTGAATCCACAAGAAAGAGTCGTCATCATTAGGTCTACCGATTCAAGGTTCATCATTATACACATGAAAGGGCTACCACCATTCGTTCTACCAATTCAAGGTTTATCATTACATTATTTCATAGACTCATCATGAAGGTCTATCATCTTTAGGTCTACTGGTTCAACAAAAAGCCTTAAAGTACTTCATTAATCATTTATTAAAGGCCTACCACCAATAGATCTATCGATTCAAGGTACATTATTAAACAAATGAAAAGGAATACAACCATTACTTCTTCCAATTCAAGGTTCATTAAGTCAAGATACATTAGTTAGACAAGAAGAGGATGCCCTGAGCCTACCAATTCAAGATCACTTTCAATTACACAAGAAGCGGATGCTCTAATTCTACCAATTTTAAGGTTATCATTACATTGAAGAAACCTTTCACATTACGTTATCATCAATCACAAGTATATAATTGAGAATAACCTTTCAATAATAACACAATTGCATTGTAGTCATGATCACATTACTTTCATTGAAACCACAAAAGATGTACGTAAGCATCATAATTATACATAAACCTTCATAATTTCCCTTCAAGGCCATGAATCACAATTCACAGACAGACCAAGAATGACTACAATTTAGGCATGAATAACGACATAATTCAAGTAACTAAATCAATACAAGAACAACTTCATATTATACATCTTATTACAATTCACCCACATCAAGGTCATAAATTAGGGTTACGGAGAAAATCAAGGATTCATGGATTTAATCTTAAAACAACCATAAAACAACTTCAATCTCAATGTATGATAATTAAACCATTAAAAACATTTTAAGAAAGAATTCATGACCTAGAATGAAAAATCTTAGTTTTGGAGAATTTGCAACTTTAAATTTGAAGATTTGAGGACTTCATGGATGAAAAGTTAACCATGAATCAAATTAACCATTGTTACGACCCGGATTTTGGAATCCAAATTGCAACCGGCATCGTTGACCTCTCAGAGGTCGCAGACAAGCCTCATCTTGCATTCATCACATTTATATGGATAATTTTAGCGGAAAATTCTTTTAAACGTATGAAGTATACATAGACTTCATATAGTTATTTCATCAATTCATCATATACTAAGCTCAACATAAAGAACCAACCATCTAACAATTACGGAATAAATTCAAATCAAAGAATAACATATCATAGTAGTTTGCCAAAACGACCTTATTACAAAGCTTTGAATAAATGTATGAAAGAAACGCTAGGGACAACATCCAGTATATATGTATAATACTAAGGCTAGACTAAAACTATAGCATCTTCGAAATCAAGAGGACCTACCAAATGGTCTCGAGAAATGCTGATGTCCAAACCATTAAAAGAGTTGTCAATTTGTCCCTTAACCTACATCTATAAAATAGTAAATAGTAGGAGTTAGTACACCACTGGTACTAAGTATGGGTGTATGCACATATACACATAAGACTATGCATGATCAAAGAAAGCTCTTCCTAAACAACATGATATTTCTAGAAAGCCTAGTGACTAGACTTTCCTAAATCGTTAGATGTGAATTGTGGTATGAATATGGTGAATTTTAATGAATTAAAAGCACACATCTCATTTTCTATATGATAACAAAACATTAGTATCATCCATATAATTTTAGAACAACTCGGGCGAAGATTTGAGATTTTGATCTTCTTAGGACAAGAGCTCCTCTTTGTAAACTTAGATTATTTTTCAGTCTTTTTCTACTTGTTGTTGTATAGTTCAATAATTCTTTTGGTTCAATGTTTTACTTACAAGTGCAATAATTCATTATAGCCCCATACACACAATAAATCGATGTAAGTAATCCAAGGACTAAGGAATGATTTCCCTACCTTATAGTGAGTCATTCTTTACACTATATATTAATTTCCTTTCATAAGAAATTCTCTATTCATCATGTCATTTATTTCATTACTTTCATATTTTATATATAATACATTTCATATACATGAGACTTTGGAATCGTTGATGTAGCATAAGACACCTCAAGTGAGGGCCCAACATATGGGACCTCAACCCGAGGGCTTTCTTTACCAAACACAAAGTCTTCTTCATTCGTTCATTCGTACTTCACATTATTCACTTCATTCATTCGTAGGCTGATGTAAGCACCAGCTATACCTAGGATGAAGTTTAAGACTCTCATCGGGATCATGCAGTGCAATGACCAAGAATGATCTAATGTCTTTACTTGAATCTGATTTCACCTCCTGATTTTCTTGCGCAAACACCTTCGGTATCGTTCATTTCATTATCTTTCATACTTTAAGGAACTCTAACCTTAACCGACATAGATCATGTGAGAATCATGAAATCCAGTGTCTACCCCACATCGAAAAGAGGTGGAATCATCGACCAAAGTGACCCAAAACATGCTAGCATACATGGGAATTGATGTTAGGTAGTGGAGCCTGATTAATTTTAGGTTTTCCTATTTATTATCTATTTTAGGTTTTCTTATTTATTCTCTATTTTAGGCTTTCCTATTTATTTTCTATTTATTCTCTGTAACCAAAAATACTCTGATTTATTAATATAAATATACCTCACCGCCGTGGAAGTTTACTCACGGGGTTTTACCACGAAATATTGGGTTTTCTCTCTCTCTCTCTCTAGATTTCTCATCTCTTTCTCTTGAAAGTTCTTGTGTTCTTCATTCATCTAGTGTGTGTGCGTGAATTCGATCGTAACAACTGGTATCAGAGCTAAGGGGATTCAACACGATCACTGAAGATGGATTGTTCAAAGCTTGGAATCGAGAAGTTTGATGGATCCGATTTCAGTTTCTAGAAGATGCAGATCGAAGATTATCTGTACCAGAAAGATCTTCACGAACCGTTGACCGGGGTGAAGCCAGAATCCATGACGTAGGAGAAGTGGAAACTCAAGGATCGCCAGGCTCTAGGGTTGATCCGGTTGACTTCGTCAAGAAACGTGGCGTTCAACATCGTGAAGGAGAAGACTCGTCCGGTCTGTTGAAGGCACTTTCAAACATATATGAAAAACCATCGACCATCGGCTATGAACAAGGTATATTTAATGCGTAGATTGTTCAATTTACAGATGTCTGAGAATGGATCCGTTTCTGATCATATAAACGAGTTCAATATGATTGTGAGTCAACTCAATTCTGTGGATATTAATTTCGAAGATGAAATTAAGGCTTTGATTTAGATGTCATCTCTGCCCGAGTCTTGGGATACTGTTGTTGCTGCGATTAGCAGTTCCCGTGGATCTGAGAAACTGAAGTTTGATGAAATCTGTGATGTTGTTCTTAGCGAAAGTATTCGCAAACGAGAAGTGGGAGATTCATTGGGCAGTGCTCTCAGCGTTGATCGAAGGGGGAGAAGTAAGACGAAAGGCCAAAATCAACATGGTCGATCAAAATCAAAGAATCGAGGAAATCACTGAACAGATCAAACGTGACTTGTTGGAACTGTGGAGAAAAAGGACACTTTCGGACGAACTGTACAAAGCCAAAGAAGAAACAGAATCAGAAATGTGGAGATGACAATGATTCTGTAAATTCAGCAGAGGACATTAGGGATGCTCTAATCCTTAGTGTGAACAGCCCGGTTGAATGATGGATTTTGGATTCTGGTGCATCTTTCCATTCGTCTCCAAGCAAGGAGTTGTTCCAAAATTTTAAATCTGGAAATTTTGGAAAAGTATATCTTGCTGACAATAAAGCCTTAGATATTGAAGGAAAGGGGGATGTTTGCATAAAGACCACCTCGGGAAACCAGTGGATAATGGAGGATGTCAGATATATTCCTGGGATCAAGAAAAATTTGATCTCTGTTGGTCAGTTGGATAGCACGGGATATGCAGCAGAGTTTGGGAAAGGTTCGTGGAAGACGTGAAAAGTGCTATGGTAGTAGCTCGTGGGACCAAATCTGGAACCTTGTACACCACTGCAGGGTGTATAAACATGGTCGCTGTTGCTGAAGGTGCTTCCGGTTAATGTCCGTGGCACAACAGACTTGGACACATGAGTACTAAAAGAATGAAGATGCTGGTTGCAAAAGGAGCATTAGAAGGTCTGAAGTCTGTTGATATGGGTCTTTGCGAGAGCTGTGTTATGGGCAAACAGAGAAGAGTAAGCTTCACAAAGACTCCTAGAGAGCCAAGGAAAGTGTTGTTGGAAATGGTCCATACAGACGTCTGGGGACCATCTCCAGTATCATCACTTGGAGGATCCAGATTTTATGTTACCTTCATTGATGATTTAAGCAGGAAGGTATGGGTTTACTTCTTGAAGCATAAGTCAGATGTGTTTGCAACTTTCAAGAAATGGAAATCTGAAGTTGAGAATCAGACCGGTTTGAAAGTCAAATGCCTAAGGTCTGACAATGGAGGAGAGTATGACAAATCAGATTTTAAGGCATTCTGTGCAGCTGAGGGAATCAGATTGATTAGAACAGTTCCTGGTAAGGCAAGGCAGAATGGAATTGCTGAGAGGATGAACAGAACATTGAATTAGCGTGCAAGGAGTATGAGGATACACTGTGGGCTGCCCAAAACACTTTGGGCGGATGTTGTGAGCACAGCTGCATACTTGATCAATAGGGGACCATCAGTTCCTTTAGGGTTCAAGAGTCTAGAGGAGGTGTGGACAGGAAAAGAACTCAAGTACTCACACTTGAGGACTTTTGGTTGCACTGCTTATGTTCATGTTGATCCAGAAAAGAGAGACAAGCTTGACGCCAAGGCTGTGAAGTGTTACTTCATAGGATATGGTTCTGATTTGTTTGGTTACAGGTTTTGGGATGACAAGAACAGAAAGATCCTGAGACATTGTGACGTGACATTTGATGAGTCTGTCCTGTACAAGGACAGAGAGCAGAAGGTTCTAGAGATTACAAAGCAAGTGGGAGTTGAGGTTGAGTTTGAGAAGAGCAACCCCAGAGTTGTCGAAGCAGATACTCAACCAACTCCTACTGAAGAATCTGAAGTGGAGCAAGTTACACCTGAGCAGGTGTTAAGGAGATCATCCAGATCCATTAGGGCACCAGATAGGTATTCACCTTCATTACACTATCTATAGCTGACTGATGAGGGGGAACCAGAGTCTTTTGATGAGGCCCTACAGGTGGAGGATTCGATCAAGTGGGAGCAAGCCATGGATGATGAGATGAGGTCACTTGAGAAGAACGACACGTGGGTGTTGACTGAGCTACCTGCAGGGAAGAGAGCTTTGCTGAACAAGTGGCTGTTCAGAATCTAGACTGAACTAGATGGCAAAAGAAGGTTCAAGGCTCGTTTAGTGGTTAAAGGATATTCACAAAGGAAAGGTATTGATTATGCTGAAATATTCTCTCCTGTTGTGAAGTTAACCTCTATTCGAATTTTGTGGAGTATTGTTGCATCGGAAAATTTGCATCTAGAGCAAATGGATGTAAAAACAGCGTTTTTACATGGAGATCTGTACAAAGAGATCTATATGCAGCAACCGGAAGGATTTGTGGTTCCAGGCAAGGAACACATGGTGTGCAAGCTCACCAGGAGCTTGTATGGACTAAAGCAAGCGCCAAGGCAGTGGTACAAGAAGTTTTACTCCTTCATGACCAAGAGTGGATTCTGCAAAGCTGAAAAGGATCCTTGTTGTTACTTCAAGAAATACACTGATTCATATGTCTTTCTACTCTTGTATGTGGATGATATGTTGATTGCAGGATCTAGTATGAGGGAGATTAACAATCTGAAGACAAGGTTGTCTGCAGCATTTGAGATGAAAGATTTGGGTCCAGCAAAACAAATTTTGGGGATGAAGATTTCTCGAGATCGATCTGCTGGCACTTAAAATCTATCTCAGGAGTTGTACATTGAGAAGGTGTTGAGCAGATTCAGGGTTAATGATGCTAAACCCAGGACTACTCCATTCGCAAATCATTTTAAATTGTCAAAGGAGCAGTCACCCAAGACTGTCGAGGAGCGTGATCACATGGAACTTGTTCCATATGCTTCAGCAGTTGGTAGTTTGATGTATGTTATGGTCTGCACTAGACCGGATATAGCACATGCAGTGGGAGTTGTTAGCAGGTACATGGCAAACCTTGGGAAAAAGCATTGGGAAGCTGTGAAGTGGCTTCTGAGATATCTGAGAGGTACATCCAGTACTTCACTTTGTATTGGCAAAGGCAAGGTGACTCTACAGGGTTTTGTGGATACTGATCTTGGTGGGGATGTTGACTCGAGCAAGAGTACATTCGGGTACATTTACACCATAGGTGGAACAGCAGTGAGTTGGATGTCCAGGCTTCAGAAGTGTGCTTCTCTTTCATCTACTGAAGCTGAGTATGTGGCAATAGTTGAAGCTGGGAAAGAGATGATATGGCTGGCAGTAAGACTGGGCAACCGAACGGGACGTACCGGTACCGTTCCAGTTCGTCCCATTTCGGTTGCCTACGATACGGGTCGGGATAGTCTAAACCGGTACACGGAACGGGATGAAACCGTGATTTCGTACCGGTGTACCGGTACCGGTTCATTCCGGTTTCGGTCCGGTTCGGTCCGGTTTATTTAATATATATTAATTTTTTTACATTTTATATTTTATATAATTTATATTTATATTTTTTATAAATTATATTTTATAATTCAAATTTCAAATTAACCGCCCCTGCCCCGCCCTGCCCGCCCTGCAGTCTGCACTCTGCATAAAGCTGCAGTGCACTGCAGCTGCAGCCTGCAGCCAGCCCCCCCGCCCCCTACCCTTAGAAAATAAAAAAAATAATTATATTTTCGTAATTTCAAAAAATATCGTCCCGTTAATCCCGTCCCGTTCCATCCTGGTCCGTTCTGGTTCCATCCCGGTATATAGTGGAACGGGACGGAACCGATGAACGGTCAATGGATTCCAGTCCGGTCCGGTACCGGTTCATTCCGGTCCGGTGACCCGGTTCCGGTCCGGTGATCAGTCTTAGCTGGCAGATTATCTTGAGGAATTGGGCAAGAGGCAGAGCGAGAAGATTCTTTACTCAGATAGCCAGAGTGCCATACAGTTGGTGAAAAATCTAGTCTATCATTCGAAGACAAAGCACATCAGAAGGCGATACCATTTCACTCACAGGGCAGTGGAGGATGGTGATATGTGCTTGGAGAAGATAGAGGGTGCAAAGACAGACATGTTGACGAAATGTGTTGATGTTGGGAAACTGAGGTTATGTAAAACCTCGATTGGTCTTCTGTAGTTGTTGCTATAGATGTTGCAGTGCGGTAAAGATGTTGATGATGAAGAGATTTTTTTTGAGAATGTATTTTTTGAATGACTGAGTGAGTCTCCAAGTGGGAGAATTATTAGGTAGTGGAGCCTGATTAATTTTAGGTTTTCCTATTTATTCTCTATTTTAGGTTTTCCTATTTATTCTCTATTTTAGGCTTTCCTATTTATTCTCTATTTATTCTCTGTAACCAAAAATACTCTGATTTATTAATATAAATATACCTCACCGCCCTGGAAGTTTACTCACGGGGTTTTACCACGAAATATTGTGTTTTCTCTCTCTCTCTAGATTTCTCATCTCTTTCTCTTGAAAGTTCTTGTGTTCTTCATTCATCTAGTGTGTGTGCGTGAATTCGATCCTAACAACTGATTACCTCCAGATCCCTATATTAGCAGGATAGGTTCGAAGACTAGGAGATATAAGGAGACTCATACCCGTCATGCCGGACAGTCTCATCTCATGAGAGTTACGTGAACCTCCGCCCTTCCTAAAAGAAGGCATCACCGCTCATAGCCAGCCTATCGGTGCTCAGTATAAAGTTCCATTTCTTTCAACTCATACGTCATGGAAGTTAGCTTCTAGTATGCAGACATCATATCTAAATAGGATTTCTCATCTCATCATTAGTATTAAACATCATCCTCAATACTTTCATTAGAGTGTACATACAGACTGGTCTCTTCATTAGCTTTACACTCTCATAGGTGAGTAGGTTTTGGTAACATTTACTTAGGATCATTTGAGATTGCTCTCATCTTTCACATTAGTCTCTTATCATATTGTAACCACATTCATTAGCATTAGCATATTTGCTTTTCATAATTACTCATCCCTTTTACGTGAATGTTCATTTCATCATTTTATTATATACATCTTAGTTACTCATCCCTTTTTACGTGAATGTTCATTTCATCATCTTTTAGTGTTGACTCAAGCATTATGGAGGCTTGCTGCTAGATTAAGATCTACTTACTCTATTGATTACTGGTCATTCTTACTTTATATTGATGAAATGTGAATTGTTCTTTCATATAATCCTTAATTTACATTGATGGATGTGAATTTTCCTTACATATCATCCTTAGGTGTTAATGAGAGTAGTTTCACACATTCTAACACCTTCATTCGTGAGTATTCTTTTAACAAATTAGCTTTAGTGTAAATAAGACTTGTCTCACTTCCTTTAACAACCTATTATGGTCACTTAATTTAGACCCCTTTAATTATGTTATAACTCACGTTACTTACTTACTTTAGTGTAGTAGTTTCATATCACCGTTTATGGACGATGAGCACTTCATTCAATGAGTTTCATGTGCTCATAGTTCATTCTTGTGGAGTATGTTGGGAGTTGTACCAATGAATGTCATGCCCTTGGTTATGGATTCATTGATATTACTTTAGAAGTGCTTAATATATATTTGATACTCTTACTACACAAGAATTGGTTTATGATTAGTATTGACTCAAGATTTGGGATGTTAGACTAGCAAATTCATTCTTTTTGGCATAAACCAATTTTTACGTATGTTCATATTTAAATTGTCATATGTATGAATCCTTTTCCAATATTTTAATCATTTATATAAGTTCCTATCCATTAGCATATATTCATTTTGACCACATAGAGTTAGCCAACTTTATTAGTACCAGATAGCAATTTATTCAAGATATGATTTCATAGATGTCTTTGAGACAATTCTTGGTTTATGGATTTTAGTGTAACGTTTTAAGGACATATTGGACAACATTATATTAACATTTGATGGCTTTATCATCTTTATAACATCATAACAACAGCAAGTCAACATTCATCCAGAGACACATAACGGACTTAACTTAGCATATTATCGATCCTTAATTATCATGATAAGATTAACGCTACGCAATTATAGGTTCATAAGTTCATTCGATACTCATCATTCAAGAACAAAACATGTTAAGAACAGCCAGCACCACATACCAACAACATGATTTCTAACCTATTCAACATTGAAAATGTAACAAGGATACTAGAGAAAGGAGTTCGACAAGAACGACGGGAAACAACCCTAGTTTTCAAGATCTTTGAATCGATCTAAAGAAAGTTGTCTTGGAGAAAGAATTCCAGGAGATAAACCCATGCCTTAAGTATAACTTAATCTAGGAACACCACCTTGAACGAACCTTGAAGAAACCTTGAATAAACCTTGAAAATCGTCTAAGAAATTTTCTATTTTTTTCTTGCATTTTGATCACTATTTTTCTCACGTTTGTTTTCTAGTTTTAGTCATATATTTGTTTGAGTTTGAACGTGATTTTTAGGTTTAAGAACTGACCTTGACTTATTCAACTTAGGGATTAATAGGTTAATTAAATAAATTAATTAACTAATTACTAAAAAAATCCCTCCTAAGTTGACTAAACATAGTAGAATGTTGACTTGACCTAAAATCTGAAAATTTGTGTTGACTATGGTTTAGGTCAATATTTTGACTTTATATTAATTAATTAAATCCTTAATTTAATTAATTTAGGGACCTAGGGTAAGTACTAAAGTACCCCTAAATCATTGGAATCATAATCAACCCTTTAAGACCATCTTAGGTTAAGTATTAGGATGTTTCTTACATTCTACTAGGTTAGCATAAGAATTTAGGTTTGAACCCTTTAATTTAATTAATTAAATGGATAATTTAATTAATGAAGTAACCTATTATAATTACTAAAGTACCATTAAGTCTTTATAACCATAACTAATCCTTTGAACCATCCTAGGTTATATACTAGGTTGTCTTTTTCTTGTCTCAACCGAAATCTTGAAACTTCTTTGTGATTTCGGTTTTTACCCTTTAAATTAGTTAACTAAACATTTAAATTAATCAATTAAGTAGTATAGGGTACTTACTAAAGTATCCCTAAGTTGTTAGTACCTTAACTAACTCTTTGGACCATCCTAGGTTAGGTACTAGGGTGTCCCTTTCTTGTCTTAACCAAAATCTGAAAATTTCCTTTGTAGTTTTGGTTTTAGCCCTTTTAAATTAATTAATTAATTTTCTAAATAAATAAATTAGGTAACCTAGTGGAATTACTAAATTACCCCTTAGTTGATAGGACCGTAACTAATCTTTTGGACCATACTAGGTTAGGTATTAGGTTGTCTCTGTACTAGTACTAGGTTAGTGTCAAACCCCATTTTGGTCGTCCTAGGTTGTCGGGTGCACTAGTGGGTCCATTTCGGTTAGTCCTAGGTTATTTAGCTATTTGGAATAGTAGGTTAGAGTCTAAAATTGGTTAGGAAGTTAGGTCCCACATGGAGTGGCCCCTTATGCACGTTTTTGTCCCCTTAGCTACCCTAACCGAATTCGGTTAGGGTAGTCCCCTCCTTTGGTGCTTCTTCACATGTCTTGCACATGTGCTTGCACATGGGTTGGTTGTACTTTCCTAACTAACTATTATTTATGGTTCCTTTGGGAATGCTTACTTATTGTCCCAAGGATCCTCACTATGTCCTTGGGCACTGCGTACTCTACATGATCATTTTAAATGGTTATGTACTATGGTACTAGGCTTGACACTTGGATGCCTAGTACCTAATATGTATATTGGAGATAATTATCAGGTATATTTCTAAACAAGCTTGAACTAATATTTTTCTTGTTTGGGTATATATAGAAATTGGCTAACACCCCTTAGCCATTTTTCTATACTATGCCCAATATTTGGCATTAGAATGCCTATGTATCCCCAATACGTATTCTAACGGACTTAATGGATCTTCACTAGACATATGATTTTCTGAAATGTTACAACCATACCCTAATTGAATATTCCTCACTAAATTGAAGAGAAAAATTTGCTCCTTGACCTCTATACTTGACCTTGTTCTTCATCTTCAATGGAATCTCTAGAGAGTGAATATTTCGAGAGAAAGTGGTTACTATTTTGGGTTTGGGAGTTATGAAGTGTAAAAAGAGGATGGTTGATGACTTAAAATAGTTTATATAGGTGTATAAAATCAATATTAGACTACTCCTACTTAAAACTAATTGAAAGGAATTACCTAAAATATCTAAGCCTCGGTCCTGAACGAGGCAAATTGTGCAGTCATCACCCATGACCCATGACTCACGAATCGTGAGTGGGGTCACGCCTCATCTTGCAGGTCCTTGTGTGGGTTTCCTCTAACTCCTTTTTGGGTTCTTGACCTACGACTTGGTTCCATGGGGAATGGATGGACCTACACCTAGTAGGTCCCATCCGTAGGTCCTAACTTTAGGCATACTTTTAGTTCTTGGGGTAGCGTTGGGGTTAGACTTTAGGTTGCTCCTTAATGACCCTTGGTTGTTCCTTTGGGGGGGGGTTGTACCTTGATGTTTAACCCAAAGCCCCTCAATATAAGCTCGAGAAACCATTTTACAAAATAAAACCCCACATCAAACTCAACAACTCACTCGTAAGGCTCTAGTTTCACCTACTAGTTTTCTAATTATTACATGTCTCTCCTTGAGAACATTCGTCCTCGAATGACACTTTAAACACCTTACGGAAATAAATACTCAACAATAGCAGCCCATCTTGCATGAAATATCATAACAACGCACAAAACAAGAAGGAAACATCAACTCCATCTCAATATACTCAATGCAACACAAGAAAGTTGAAACTACATCTACCAACTCATTATGCATGAAAACTTTAACATTTCTCATTACATTGGAGGAATTACCTTCTCTAATTCTAATAATGCAATTGTTCTAAAAAACACATTTAAGCATGTTCAATAATTCATCTCATGAAGCATATAGGCAACTTATACTAACTTTACATTAACATGAGAAACATAAGTCATAAAAACTCATCTTCTCATTAAACATAAATTCAACAAGAATATTCATAACATAAGAAGACCTTCGGAACTCATAATCACGCATGACTCCAAAACATGAAACAAGCTTCAAGGAACTCTTTGTCTTAAGCTTGAATAGGAATAGAAGAAAGAGATAAGGATATAGGAACTCTAAACAACCTTGCCTTATAAACATACCACCTCCCCTTTGGAAGTAAACCCACTCTAAGTCTAACATGAACATAACATGGGGACCTTAATAAAACATTTACAACTTTAAGAAACTATCAACATACCGGTGCCTTCATTCGGAAGGGCTCATAATTCCTCTCTAGTAGAATCCTCTACTACTAACCCTTACTCAGAAACCACGCCACAACATTTTCATGGAACGAACTTCCTTGCTCTTCTATTTCATAACTTTCCCATCTAAGTTCTTAACCTGTACTTCTAAACTAGGGAGGTTCTCATTAAGCAACTCTTGCTCACAAATAACCTTCCAACACCAGTCAAGGTCTAATATGAGTCTACCAAACTGGGTCTAAACTTCTCAAACTCACTACACCTCTTATGGTGAGAATTTCAAGCAAGCCTAACTCATGAACATCGACAATCAACGACCTTGCAATCTAAGCACATTATTTCCCCCTAGGGAGAAATCCTACACAAACTCTTTTAAGCATCACTTACACACTTTATTCATCAAATCTTCAACATATCCTAAAACTCACCATGACATTCTACCAAAAAAAACACACAACCATAAGGCAACCTATTTATACTAAAGAATATCCTCTAAATCTATCATATCAAGTTCTATCTAGTCACATATCCACAATTGGCATCACTACTAACCTTTTCTCCCTCGATACTTGTAACATTATCCCTTCGAGTAGTCTAAACTTAAAGACCATCGAATAAGGAATAGGCGATAGATCTTATAGAGTTAAAATCTATGGAACGACTTAGAGTAATGAAATAGTATATCTTACTAACATCTTATAGCCTCTCATTCATAAATGTGGCGTGCTTCACTCTTGAACAAGACTCTACTAGACGTGGCTTGTGAGACATCATCCTAAAACCATCCCAACATCTTGTGCATAGATACCATGTTTATTACGACCTGAGCCTACACACTGGACTTAATTCGGCATACAAGACTCTGAAAAGCCTCATACAAGCCTCATAGAATTCACAACATAAGACATAAGAAAATGGTACGAAATTTAATATATCAATCCATACCATCAAATTCATTCAAAAACAAATAGCAGAAGTCTAACTTGTCTCACATAGTAATGTATAAAATTTAGAACAAAGGTAGGGTCACATCCCTTCAACATATTTGAAATGCAAAATGACATAAAAGAAACAAGAAATACAACTTAGTCACATTACGATATGGAAACTACACTTTATAGAAGAATACAAGAAATATGAGTTAGCACACAAAAATACACGAAGTATGATAGCCATGCAAAAATCGTGCTATTTGGGTTGAATATCATGCATTTTTTCATTATATGACACTACAAGAAAAATGGTTTTTAACAAAGGGAAATATGGTCGTTATAAGTGTAAATTCAGTCGCTAAAAGCAATTAACGACCGGCATAAATCCAATCATCGTCGGACGTTAAAAGTTCCGACGTTAAAAGTTAACGACCGAATTCAAATCCGGTCAATAAAAGGTTTTTTAAGGACAATGTAAATTCCGGTCATTATATGCCATTTTTAACGACCGGATTTGCTCTTTATAAAAGCAATTCTAACTACCAGAAAGATTTTCGTCAATTACATTCCACTTGCAATACAAATACTATTAACAACCACATTTCCTGTCGCTAATTGTAGTTTATTCAAATAATTTTAAGAAACCAATTATAAGAGAGTTTAAAGGAACCAATTTCATTCATTATTATACAAAATTCTATAAAGTAAATACAAAAACACTCAAAATAAACTAAATAATTGAATTCATTATAGAAAGTCTCCTGCTTAATACAAAAAAAAACTAATTAAAGAAAGATATATCTTATTCAAGTAGCATAAAATATCTTTATGAACTCCTAAAAAGAGAAGAATTACAAAAAACAAACGATATGACATTGTCCTTAATTTAAACCACTCCTAACTAAAGTGAAAGTCATCTTGAACTTCTACTTGCTCTGTACATTGTTGAACGGTATATTCTTCATATTTACATTCAAGATCTGTAAGATAAAACTTATGTCAATTTAAAACAAGGAATAAAAAAATATGTACTAAACATACTTTAAAAAATGCAAAATAGAATACTTGTGAATATGCACTTGAGGCAGCAACAGTAACAGTAGTAGCAAATGTAACATTCATATTATTTAGTATTCATATAATGATTGTTCATAATCATTTAATAGGCCGTAGAATCGTTTCGCTTCACGATTTGGTTCCGCCTCAACAAAATCATCACTGTTAGTATTCATATTCTCTTCAGTGAAATCGGGGTGTAAATCCCTTAAGAGCTCTTGCATTTCATCCTCATAGTCATCATATTCAATAATATTTTCCTCTACGAATTCAGAATCCGCCTCTTCCTCACCTAACCTCCCCCCATGATGATACCAAAAAGTATAACCCTAAACTATTCCATTCACTAATAGATGTGACCTAACCATCTCACGAGTTTTGGAAGATGCATTACAACACCTGATGTAGGGACAACGTATTTCTTGTGTTTCTCCTAATTTTGTAAAAGCATAATCCAAAAAGTTCTCCACCCCAATGATGTAAGCATTATCAAGTCTATCTTGAACAAGTTGCATCCATTCCTTATTAGGTGTCATAATCTTAATTCACCAAAAGATATTATAAATACACCAACATAAGTAAGAACTAACCATTTATTGTTCAAAAGTTGAAGAAGACCTTCTGAAAGATTCTAGGTAAGTTTCAGAAAACAAAATTATGTGATTTTTAATTATTTTTTTGTATAGTGATTGCTCCGATTATAAATGTATACTTTGTTCATGTATATTCACATAATTAGATAATTATTATGTCTTATTGGGGAAGGGGTGCTTTTTTCCAGCTTAAAAGCTCTTTTAAGTTGACCAAAATATTTCACCTTTTTGCCCTTAATTCTTTTATTATTATTATTATTATTATTATTATTATTATTATTATTATTATTATTATTATTATTATTATTATTATTATTATTATTATTTACTATTATTATAAATATAGTATTATTAATATTGTATTAGTTATTATATTGTTATTGTTATTATTATTTATTTTTTTACTCTTATTATTATTATTATATATTATTATTATTATTTATTATTATTATTATTTTATTATTATGATTATTAATTATTTTATTATTCTTTATTATTATATATTATATATTAGGATATATTATATTATATTATTATTATTATTATTATTATTATTAGGATTTTCATATTATTTTATTATTATTATTATTTTCATATTATTTAGTATTATTATAATTATTTATTATTATTATTATTATTATTTATTATTAATATTTTACATATTGTTATTATTATAATTTATTTATTATTTATTATTATTATTGTTATTGTTATTATTTTCATATTGTTATATTATTATTATCATTTGTTATTATTATTTATATTTAATTATTTTTATTGTTATTATTATTTTTTATTATTTTATTAATATAATAATTATGTATTATTATTATGTTATTATTAATATTTATTATTATTATTATTATTATTATTATTATTTATTTTATTATTCTTTATTATTATCATATATTATATATTATATATTATTATTATTATTCTATATTATTATTATTTATTTTATTATTCTTTATTATTATTCAAGTTGTCATCTTATATATCCTAGTTTATATGACCGGACATATGAAAGGGTCAAACAAAACAAAAACTATTGTTCAGCAGTAACGACAAAAGGCTCTATTTCTTCTTTTAATATGTGTGATTGTTGAATAAATTCTCAACTATTATGAGTTTTCCTATTAAATGCATAATAATTAACAAAAGAAGATTCTGTAAATATCATTTTATTATTATATAGTCGCAACTAAGCACATAAGGACCATGGAATATACTTCATCATCTATTTGCAATAGTAGTAGGTTAGCAAATAACATGTAAAGCAAAAACTTAGCAGGTAAAGCAACAGCTTAACACCTAACAAAAGTTGCTAGCAACAATTAAGTCAGCAACAGTCCAGGTGTAACAACACTTTTTTATCATATTCTAAAGCAGTCCAACAACATGTTGTATACTTTATTTTAAAAAAACACATAGCACTTTGTAGGCACTAATAGAAGATATCACGCTATGATTATAATACAAGTTTCAATAGTCCATTGGCTCAGACACAAAGAAACAGATCGAGGATACGCATTATGCAATATACTCATTAACAATTTCATATTCCTTCTATAACAAGGCCTCCAACTACAATATCCATAATGGCATTAACCTATGTATACTCATTAACAATTTCAAATTCACACTAAAAAGATCTCATTTTGATGTTTCCTCTTAATCCTATGACACAACAAGCACCATGATCTCTAAGTTGTCAACCATAGTAGGTGAAAAAACAAGTCAGCAGGTACTAACATGGAAAGGAAAAATCATAAAGGAACACACAGGCCTGCGAAAAAACTTATACTTACTCTTTGGTGTAAGAACTCTGGCAGGGATCTCAAACGACAATTTAACAGCCAAAACTGCAGTTGATTCGTGAGAAAGACAAGGGGGCCAGCCATTTAAAACTCTAGGACCCCAATTCTCTCCTAATATTGTTACTTGAACTAAGCAAATCCATATAAGCACTGATGTTGTGATCTGTATCATCCATAACTTCATTCTAGACTTGGATGACATAGAACATTTTAGTTTTTCCAAACGACTTTCTGCTAAAGCTGTTTCTTTTAGCCCCATTGTGCCCAAATTCTTCCACCCTTGGCATTAACTACTTTCTTGGCACATTTCCGCAAAATATTACACTATTGAACTCAGAAATTGTATTTCTTGTTTGTTTTCCTCACTCACTCATCACAAACAATCAATATAACACACACAACACGCAAGAACGAAAAAATAATATATGAAACCCATTACTGGGAAAAACAAAAAGAAAGAAAAAAACCCATATGAAACCCATTACTGGAAAAACCTAAAATTGAACAAAACCAAGCATTCCACAAAGCAATTCATAGTTCTAATAATAAAAATTATACCTTTAAGAGATTGAAACACCAAGATAGGGTCTGAATAATGTCAACCGAAGCAAAGCCATAACAAATCGTAAGAAGAGAAAGGTGATTTTTTTGTTCTGCAATCAAACAATAGAGATGCAGATCATCTTTTTATAACGTTTAGCAGAGAAACGTGGATTACGAATATGCTAATTTTCCTCTAACAAACCTTGGAGAGACTCACCTAATTAGATCTCTTCTTAGCTGATTTTCTTCAAAAATAACATGGGAGAGAAGTGGTTGCATAATTTCCTCCAACACTTCCTGATTTTTCTCTAACCAGCGTTCCCGCTCACTGTAGATGTGGAGAAAATTGAGCTTATCTGTTCACTTCTAAGAGAAAAAGATGGGAATGAGGAAAGCTTTTATTTTTTATGAAATGGGAATGAAGAAATACACAATACACGATGTTTCTTCTTGGAAAAGTGAAAGAGTGGTGACACGTGTGTGGATGAAAAATAAAGAAATAATAATTTCTATAATTTTTTATGTATATAAATAATTAATAAGTTGATACAAGTTCTTTTAAATTCTGGATATTAAATATTTAAGTATGTAGATAATTAATAATTTGATATAAATTCTTTTAACGTCTAGATAGTATACTAATACCTATTATATTAAATTTAAAAAAAGGACCTTTAACGACTGGAAAAAATTTGTTTCGCTAAAAGTACACTTTTAACGACCGGATTCATATCCCTTCGTTAAGAATTGGTCGTTAAAATATAGTTTCTTGTAGTGTGAGTACTTATGCATCTCTAGTAAAAACACATAACACATAAGCATATTTCATGTAAGTCGTTATAACACATTAGAACCATCATTTAAAGCAACATAAAGTTATACTTGTGCAATATATGAATGACATCTTATATTACCACTCCCACTAAGTAACCCTATGAGGCCACCATAGACAAGGAACATTAATATTTAGAAAGTGAAAACAAATCATAATACAATCCAAGTTAAGCATGTATCATCACATTAAGCCTTTAAGTCAACATTCTCATTAGCATCACCATGAGCACATTTATTTAATTAGACATTACGACATTAGATAAACAGACCATGGCGCTCTCAAAGCCCACTTGTGAATTGCATGAATGGAATCCCATATTACCATCCACACTTCATATAACCTCTTGAGCTACCATACACACAACTCACATGATGGAAAACCAACATAGACCAGATGAGCTTAACATGGAATCTAGTATGATGTCCCACACTGAAAAGAGTTGGCTAGTTGCCTAAGGTAGAACCGGTAACATTTTAGCTTTGGTGGATCCACCAGGTAATATCCTATGTGCACACAAAGTTATGGGATAAAGAAGGTGTTCATAGGAAACCGACCTAAAATAGGGAGAGCTTCCACCTTACAATATCCACTCGGTGCTAAGCTTTAAATTCTCATAGAGGAGTTCATTCTCATTAACATTTTATTATTGTACTTGAGAGGCTACCATCATTCGATCTACCAACCCAAAGTACATTACATAATAATTACAAAAATGTAGAAGAATAAATTATTTTATGTAACTTTTTAAAAAAAAATTAAGACATATATTTGATTTTATCTTTAGGCTACTAATGTTCTTGAGCCGTCTTATGTAGATTTTTCATGTGTTATAAAGTTACTATTGTTATTTTTATAAATAAACTAACAAATTAATTATATATATATATATATATATATATATATATATATATATATATATATATATATATATATATATATATATATATATATATATATAAAATTTTGATTTGACATCTAGTACTATTTAGAAATGGCTACAAGCCCCCCCCCCCCCAAATAAGCGCCGAAAATCGGTGATGTTGTCATGATAAGTGTGCAAATACGATAGTGAACTCGATGATTGAAGGACCTATCGATTTGCATCGGTTTTTGGTACCGACATATAAAGATTTGAATCCTTTTACTCCATATTATGAACACCCAATCAGATTTTTCAAGAACGAACTTCCTCTTTCCTAAGATCCTGAACGTGGTATTGACGCATCATATGATTGTCAACATGTCTACTTATATGTCAAGGATAGTTAGGGTATTTTTAGTATTTAGTTCTAAGTTATATATTTTGCTATTTTATAGAAAATAATATAAAAAGTATTATAAATCATAATAATCAAGAAACAAAAAATATCTAAAAACATATAAAGAAAATTGGTTTAGTCTAAAAATTTTATCTATGAATCATAATTTGAGATAAATAGAGTAACATATTTATATAAAGATTACATTAAATATACTATAAATTACAATAATTAACTACTTAAATATCTAAAATCTTTTTAAAAAATGTGAGTGACTTTTGAAATTTCATTTGTATCACATAAACTGGGAGTAGGGCTGTAAAAAAATCGAACTGAAAAAAGTGTTATTGGATTATTGCTCTTGGTACGGGTTTTAATGGTTTTATAAAAAAAACTTCGAATTATCGATTTGATATTAGTTTTTAATATTGGATAATTGAGTAAATCGATAACAAATTAAGAATATAGTAATTTAATAATTACATGTACATAAATATTAAATATTAATCTCAATACCTTAATAGTTACTGTATGTTTATACTTCAAGTGACTTTCAGTTCATAAATTCACATTATACAAAATGTCAAAATCTAAAGTAAGAATCATATTCCTATTAATTTCTTTTTGTGTTACACTTATATAGTTCTTTTCATCTTAATTATTATTGTTTCTATTCATGAGCATTTATAAAATAACATTATTGTCTTATTGCGTCAAATTTGTTAGATAAGTCATATATTTATTTTATAATTTTTTTTTATTAGTTAAAAAAAAATCGAACCGTTAAAGACTAGAATGATAAACTAAAACCCCATAAAAATTATATTATTGATTTAACATATTTAAAAATTCAAAATCGAACTGAATGCACAACACCAGGATGGAGTAATACATATTATGTGAAAAAATTATGTTAAAAACATGCTATAAATCATTATAATGAACAATTTAAGATATTTTTTTAAAAAAGAGCATATGAGTTTTTTTGGACTCTCGAAATTCATCTGTGGCACACAAATTGTTGCAAACAAAGTAATACATATTCGGTCAAAATTACTTAAAATAGTAAAATAATAATAATAATCATAATAATTATAATTATAATAATAATAATAATAATAATAATAATAATAAATAAATAACAACTTAAAATACTTTTTGAAACAAATAATTTTTTTTATTAAATCTAAATTATATCTGTGTCACATAAATTAAAAAAATACTCCCTTCGCTTTAAAATAATTGAATTATTGAGACTTTTTCATATTTAAATTAAACTTAATTGTTGAATTATTTTACACTATATTAGAATATTCTCTCATTTTGTTTCTTTCTTTTAGATTTTCTATGTAACGAGTCTGAGAAATGTAATTATTCTAAAGATAAATTTAGTATTAACTAATAAATGGAAAAAAGAAAAATAATATTTAAATTATGTCTAATTTTTATCTTAAAAAGATATGGAGCACCTTTAACAATTCAGTTAATCTATGTCGTGAACTTTTTTTGTTAAAAATATATTAACATTAATTATTTTGAAATGAAAAGAACATATATTAAAGGCAAATGTATTAATTATCACTCGAACTTAAAGTTTTTTATTCGGTGTACACTTAAATTATTTCTATTTTAATTATCCTCAAACTTATTTATTCCACCATTGCATACATCTTTTTTGTCCACTGCTCCTATTATGACTACACGCGCGTCAACCAGCAAAAGTGGTGATGATGTGGATTTTCACCTGATTAAATAATAGTCACCTAGATAAATCATAATGACAAAAAATAAATATCATATTCAAACAACACCTCCACCCCTCCCGCCTCATCTCCGCCTATCACCTCTGGCTCCACTTCGCTGGAACCACCGTCCACCTCCGTCAATCAAAAAATCGCATTCATGGCTGGAATTCACTCACCATCTTCACCGTCAAATTCCATGAATTTCCAATCCCAAATTACGAAACCCCACCTCCAAATCCAAATTCCACCACCAAATTCCATTCCCAATTGATGCCCTATTTCCACGCCACGAGTCATCTTCGTCACCTGATTACTTCTTTTTTGCAAGAACTATATATTAATTATAGAAGAGTAATTGTAATTTACTATTCTTTAATAGTTTGTGTTCGTCAAGATACTCCTTCTATATAAAATGTTGAGTGAATTAGCAACTGGGTTGGAGAAAAATGAGGAAAAAAATCATATGGGTAATGAGGGAAACTTCAAATTCAGGGGTAATGAATATTTTTGTCAATATTAAAAAAATGAAGATTTTACGTTTTTTCACCCTTGTAGCTTTATAACGTGGCAAAAAATCACTCTCTCACTTGCCTAGTAGAGTGCGATTTCAATTTCTACGCCAGGTGACCAGAAAAGGTGCATGTGTTGGATGAATAAACAAGTTCGTAGAGGGGGGGGGAGGGGAGTGTTTTAAACGAAATAAAGTTATTTAATATACACCGAACAAAAAGCTTCAAGTTTAGGGGGTAATGAATACTTTTGCCTATATTAAGTGCTCGTTTGGCCATAGATTATTTGGGGAAAAACTTGTCAAATAGTGTTTGTCTATACACGTTGCCATTATTTGGCAAATATTTTTGGAAAATATTCTGAATTTTTCAAGTACTAGTTTTATTTAATATTTGGGTCAAATCTCATTATTTTGATTTTTTTTAAAATTAAAATTTTACCCCAAATTTTTATTTTTTACAAAAACACTCTCTATAATTGTTGTTTACGTTGTACTACATAATTTTTTACATTAATCCCAAAGTGGTGGTGAAATACATATGGTGAATGTTAAATGATGATATGGTTATTAATGAAAAATGATGAACAATCGGTTCAAGATAAGAAAGTCATATGTTTTATCTACTTCACGATGTATGAAATTATGTTTGTCGCACTTACTTTAATTTACCATATTACTCTAGTGTCATGGATACTATTTGTTATTGTTGTAAAAAAGATCCAATAGACTTGTAATACAAACTTATGGTTAATTTTGATATTTTTAAAACTTATATGTATAAATTTGTAACGACCTGTTTAGTCGTTTTGAGCAGCAGATTTTATTTCTGGAAAACTGGCTGAGACGACGGACCCCACGACGGACCGTCATGGGCACGACGGACCGTCGCAGGGTCTCGTTTCAAAACACTTAGAAATTCTGAAATTGGGTACTGAAATCGACTCTTTGAACTTCGTAACGGAATGGCAGGACGGACCGTCACAGGCGTGACGGACCGTCACAGACTCTTTGGTGGAAATTGAGTCTCTGAACTTTGCGACGACCTGCAGGACGGACCGTCGCAGGCACGACGGGCCGTCACAGGTTGCGTAATCCCAGTCTGGGTCGGATTTCTTTAAGTGTTTTAAGGGACGTTTTGGACTATTCCTGCTTTAATTATACATTTAGTGGGTTAATGTTAATAAGTCTAATTACTTGGGGGTTGAAAGAGGTGACCTTAAGTTAATTAGTGGGTCATTATTGCCATCTTTTATTCTTAATTATATGCTAATTAGGGTAAAAGAAAGAGGGTTTTGAATAAGAAAAATAGAAAGAACAAAGAGAAGGAGAGGGAATCGAATGAGAAGAGAGAAACAAAGCTTGGGAAATTGCTTGCTTGATCACGAATCTTCGGTGGAGGTAGGTTATGGTTTCTATGCTATTCGTAGTAGACTCTTAATAGCGAATGATATGTGTTGGTAATGTTATCTCATCTTCTATATGTTTAATTGTATGCTTGCATGAATGTGATCATATAATTGTGATAAAATAAGCATGATGAAGCTATTGAATCCCAAATCTTGAAAAACCCTAATCTCTTTGTTAATGATGATGCCTTGGTAATAAAGAAGGCTTGATGAACTAAAGTAATGAGAATGATGATGCCTTGGTATAAGAGAGGGCTTGATGAATTGATAGAATGAGATTAGGGGATCGGGTGTCACGAACCGACACGTAGATTTAGGGGGACCGGGTGTCATGAACCGACACGTAGAATTAGGGGATCGGGTGTCACGAACCGACACGTAGATTTAGGGAGACCGGGTGTCACGAACCGACACGTAGAATTAGGGGATCGGGTGTCACGAACCGACACGTAGATTTGGGGGGACCGGGTGTCACGAACTGACACGTAGATTTGGGGGGACCGGGTGTCACGAACCGACACGTAGATTTAGGGGATCGGGTGTCACGAACCGACACGTAGATTTAGGGGGATCGGGTGTCACGAACCGACATGTAGATTTAGGGGATCGGGTGTCACGAACCGACACGTAGATTTAGGGGGATCGGGTGTCACGAACCGACACGTAAAATTAGGGGATCGGAGTGTCACGTTTTGACACATAGTAGTAGGGGATCGGAGTGTCACGTACCGACACATGAGGAATAAAGATCATGAGGGAGCGGAGTGTCACGTACCGACACAAGAGGACAAAAGATAATGAATCTTGAAAGATGCTAATATACTCAATCTAATGAACCTAATTCCCAAATGAGTATGGTATTAAGGCGTGAGTCCTCATGTGTGAACTTGGCGGTATTTATTAATGATGAAAGTACTTGTTGTGCTAATGTTAAGTATTGTAGTGATTTTGTAATATTACTTGATATATACTGTTCTCTATTTGAGTTGGCCGATGATTCTACTCAGTAGTGTGTACTGACCCCCTACCTTTATGTTTCTTCTTTGTTATTTGTGGAGTACAGCAAACGTGCCGTCGTCTTCACTCAACCGCAATCTAGCCAGTCTTCATTAACCGGATTTTCAGGTGAGCTAATGCTTCTAGCTTGGACTGGATCTTCTTCTTCATGTCTTGATCCTTGAAGTTCCGGCATGGACTAGCTTTTACTTGTTTTAGAATTCTTAGAATACTCTTAGTTTAGTAATTACTTTCTGTTGATATTGTATTGAAATGTTAGGTTTATATTGGTTGTTCGCCCACTTAAGGAGGTAGGTGTGAGTGCCAGTCGCGGCTCGGTTTGGGTCGTGACAAAATTATATTTTAAAAAATTGAAATATATTTTTTAAATACTATGATTATACAAATGGTAAAATTTTATCTAAATCTTTATTCAAATAATATTTATTAAAAATGTAAAAAATCTATAATCAAACGCTAGCTAAGTACATGTGTATTTAATTGAGTGTGTGTATTACTATTTTTTACTGTGGTCCATATTGATGAGGGGGAGGTAGATGCATTTATTGTGCGGCATGGTGTCCATTTTTTAAATTTATTTACCAAAGTATGTACTCCGACCCCACACTCTTTCTATGTAAGAAAATGCTAGTAATCAAAATTGAAAATAATTTCAGTTGAGCAAAAGAATTAATGGAAAATGAATGTACAAAAAAGAGACAAATTCATAGAAATTGAAAAAAACAGCAGCAACGCGTTTTCTCTCTCTTAAGTCTTCTTCTCTCTCCTCTTCTTGACTCTCTGTCTCTCTCTGTTCGCAGCCCCAAAAAGTAGGGTTAGGGCTAGGGTTTTTGAGTTTCAAAACCCCATTTCTGGTTCCTATAATCTTCACATACAAGGGGAGTTTGTCTCTGTTGCATTCTTTGAAGACCCTTTTGGGGTTTTACTAATGGGTCGTTGTTGTTTTGTCATCAAATGGTACTATCATGACATACCCTTGAAAGTTTTTCTCATCCTTTGTGTTTTCTTCTTAGTTCATGGCTATGCACTTTCCTCGGATTCGGATAAATCAGCGCTCTTGGAGTTAAAGGCCTCATTTTCAGATTCCTCTGGAGTGATTTCTAGCTGGAGCTCCAGAAATAATGATCACTGTTCATGGTTTGGTGTCTCCTGTGATTCCGATTCACGTGTTGTGGCTTTGAACATCACTGGAGGTAATTTGGGTTCTTTATCTTGTGCTAAAATTGCTCAATTTCCTTTGTATGGCTTTGGAATTACAAGGGTTTGTGCTAATAATAGTGTCAAGCTTGTTGGTAAAGTACCTCTCGCAATATCAAAATTAACTGAACTAAGGGTTTTATCCTTGCCTTTTAATGAATTGCGTGGTGATATTCCATTGGGAATTTGGGATATGGACAAACTTGAAGTTTTGGATCTGCAAGGGAATTTAATTACTGGGTCTTTGCCATTGGAGTTTAAGGGGTTGAGGAAATTGAGGGTTTTAAACTTGGGTTTTAATCAGATTGTGGGTGCCATACCGAATTCCTTGTCAAATTGCCTTGCTCTACAAATCTTTAATCTTGCTGGAAATAGGGTAAATGGGACCATTCCAGCATTCATTGGTGGATTTGAAGATCTGAGGGGAATCTACCTGTCTTTTAATGAGCTTAGTGGGTCTATTCCTGGTGAAATTGGACGTTCTTGTGAGAAACTTCAAAGTCTAGAGATGGCAGGTAATATCTTAGGTGGTGTTATTCCAAAAAGTTTAGGGAACTGCACACGGTTGCAGTCACTTGTCTTATATTCAAATTTGTTGGAAGAGGCTATTCCAGCTGAATTTGGTCAACTAACTGAGCTCGAGATTCTTGATTTGTCTAGGAACAGCCTAAGTGGTCGACTACCATCTGAGCTGGGAAACTGCTCGAAACTATCCATTCTTGTACTGTCAAGTTTGTGGGATCCCCTTCCAAATGTGTCTGATTCAGCTCATACTACTGATGAGTTTAACTTTTTTGAAGGCACAATCCCATCAGAGATTACCAGGCTTCCTAGTTTGAGAATGATATGGGCTCCCAGGTCAACTCTTTCAGGAAAATTTCCTGGCAGTTGGGGTGCTTGTGACAATTTGGAGATCGTGAACTTGGCTCAAAATTATTATACTGGAGTGATTTCTGAGGAATTGGGTAGCTGCCAGAAGTTGCATTTTCTTGACTTGAGCTCAAATAGGCTGACTGGACAGCTTGTTGAGAAACTGCCAGTTCCTTGCATGTTTGTGTTCGATGTGAGCGGGAATTATCTCTCTGGTTCAATTCCCAGGTTTTCCAATTACAGTTGTGCTCATGTTGTTTCCAGCGGTGGAGATCCATTTGGGCCCTATGATACATCATCTGCATATCTAGCACATTTCACCAGTAGAAGTGTTCTAGACACTACATTATTTGCAGGTGATGGTAACCATGCAGTATTTCATAATTTCGGTGGTAACAACTTCACGGGAAATTTACCGCCTTCCATGCTAATTGCACCTGAAATGTTAGGCAAACAAATTGTATACGCATTTCTTGCTGGTAGTAACAGGTTTACTGGACCTTTTGCTGGTAACTTGTTCGAGAAATGTCATGAATTGAATGGAATGATTGTTAATGTAAGCAATAATGCGTTGTCGGGTCAAATCCCGGAGGATATTGGTGCAATTTGTGGGTCTCTTAGGCTGTTGGATGGATCCAAAAATCAGATTGGTGGGACAGTCCCTCCGAGTTTAGGGAGTCTGGTTTCATTAGTTGCTCTCAATTTAAGTTGGAACCACCTGCGAGGTCAGATTCCTAGCAGTCTTGGCCAGATAAAGGATCTCAGTTACCTCTCTTTGGCTGGTAATAATCTGGTTGGCCCAATCCCCTCAAGTTTTGGCCAATTGCACTCTTTAGAAACGCTTGAACTTTCTTCGAATTCTTTGTCTGGTGAAATTCCAAATAATCTGGTAAATTTGAGGAATTTGACTTCCCTCCTTCTGAACAACAACAATTTATCAGGGAAAATACCTTCAGGCTTGGCCAATGTGACCACACTGGCAGCATTTAACGTTTCTTTCAATAATCTGTCTGGGCCACTGCCTCTTAACAAAGATTTGATGAAATGTAATAGTGTTCAGGGAAACCCCTTTCTGCAATCGTGCCATGTATTTTCTCTATCAACACCTTCTACAGATCAGCAGGGAAGAATAGGGGACTCACAAGATTCTGCTGCGTCTCCTTCAGGTTCAACCCAGAAAGGAGGGAGCAGCGGTTTCAACTCCATAGAGATTGCATCCATAACATCTGCGGCAGCTATTGTGTCAGTTCTTCTTGCTCTGATAGTCCTGTTCTTTTACACCAGAAAATGGAATCCAAGATCTAGAGTTGCTGGATCTACCAGGAAAGAAGTCACAGTGTTTACAGAAGTTCCGGTTCCTTTGACATTTGAAAATGTAGTGCGGGCCACAGGGAGCTTCAATGCTAGCAATTGCATAGGCAGTGGAGGTTTTGGAGCAACATACAAAGCGGAGATTGCACCAGGGTTCCTAGTGGCAGTAAAGCGACTTGCTGTAGGACGTTTTCAGGGGATTCAACAGTTTGATGCAGAAATCAGAACTCTGGGGAGGCTTCGACATCCAAACCTCGTAACTCTGATAGGATATCATAATAGTGAAACAGAAATGTTTCTGATCTATAACTATTTGCCAGGTGGTAATTTGGAAAAGTTTATTCAGGAGAGGTCTACAAGGGCTGTGGACTGGAGGGTTCTTCACAAGATTGCTTTGGATGTAGCCCGTGCACTTGCTTACCTGCATGATCAGTGTGTACCACGTGTGCTTCATCGTGATGTGAAGCCGAGCAACATCTTATTGGATGAGGAGTATAATGCATATTTATCTGATTTTGGTTTGGCTAGATTACTGGGAACTTCAGAGACCCATGCAACTACTGGTGTGGCGGGAACTTTTGGATATGTTGCTCCTGAATATGCCATGACTTGCCGCGTTTCGGACAAGGCTGATGTCTACAGTTATGGGGTTGTGTTGCTTGAGTTAATATCAGATAAGAAAGCACTTGATCCGTCTTTCTCTTCTTATGGAAATGGATTCAATATTGTTGCTTGGGCATGCATGCTTTTACGGCAGGGCCGTGCTAAGGAGTTCTTTACTGCTGGTCTATGGGATTCAGGTCCACATGATGATTTGGTTGAGGTCCTACACTTGGCTGTGGTCTGCACGGTTGACTCTCTTTCTACTAGACCTACAATGAAGCAAGTAGTAAGACGGTTGAAGCAACTTCAACCCCCGTCGTGTTAGCTGCTGCATGTGTTTTGGATAGGATATGGTTTAGCCCAATTGTAATTTTAAAACTTGCCCTTGATAGTAAGGTGTATTTGGGTGTCTCGTATTAGGTTCAGATTTGTATTTGTAGCCTGCTTGTGAATTGTAGTATATAGCCAGCCCCCATTTTTCCATGTCATGTCCCTAATTAGGGGGTGTGCAGATTCATCTGCAGAAGAGTGCAGATACTTGTCTTCAACATGTACCACATTTTTATTTGTTTGTTAAATAAGAGCAAAAAATAGGAACCATTTCTATTACACCTTTCCTTTAATTTTCGGTTTTTTTATGGAGGGTTGATCTCGATCGACTTAAACAAAAGAGTAGCTTTTAAGTTGAACCTATCTAAAGTCAATCCAAACACCCTCTTAGTCGAATGTTGACACCTTTGTTTGGTACATACAGTGGCAAGAACAGTAAAAAGAATGTCTGATGTATGTTCCTATTTTTTCTGGTGAATACACCTTTGACATAAGAGGATTTCACTGCTGCAAATAAAATTTTGCTACTTCGGTAGAGGATTTTCACTTTTCTGTGATTTTTGGGTTAGAACTACTCATATTACTATGTTGATATTTAAATCTATTAAAAACATCCAATACACTGAAAACGGGCCAAGTAGCACTGCACTCACCGCTCTTTTAACTCTCTAATACTTGCTTTATTACTTACTATAGCCATCCATGTATTATTCATTGTTCTTTCTTTTTTCCACTTCCTCCTTTGTTTTATACAGTCAAACTCTGCTAATTTTCATCCTATGACTTTAATAAATACTTGTAGCAAAACAAAATCCATTTATTGTTCTTGTCCAGTGTCCCCAATATTAATATTTAACGTCAATGGTAACGCAGATATCTTAAATTTGAATTGTTTTGAGGTCTTCTTAAGTTGATCTGCTGCGAATGTGAATCATTTCGAATGAATAATATATCAAAAGATGAGTAACTCATATATAAGATTTGAGATTGTTCATATGAGATTTGAGCCCTCGGAATTGAAAAATAATTCAGTTAGTTGAAGTAGATAAACTCCTACAATATATAAATAGGAACTCATATAGTGATGTATATACACTATTTATACAATATCGATACATTACATATACCTATGGTCATTTAGTTGGCGGATTGTATATTTACGTAAGAAGCTCAAATTAAAATTTCTTTTCAATTAAAATAAAATAATTAATCAAAATAATTTAAACTATATTTTGTTATGAAATTATATAAAATAATGAGAAGAAAGTAGGGAGAAGAGGGAGACTTATAATTTCTCTTGAGAGATATTTAGGAATTCACAGATCTAATTTACAATGAATGAATTCAAGGGGAAACCTAAGAGCCCGTTTGGACAGGTTTAAAAAAAGTAGCTTTTAAAATGTACTTTTGAAAGTGCTGGAGCTTATTTTTAAAATAAGTAGTTATTTGTTTGGATAAAAGTGCTGAAGTTAAAAAAAAGTTAGTGATGTGTTTAACAAATAAGTGCTTGTAAACAATTTTTTTAAATCAAAATGTCTGAAAACCCCTTAAAAGCGGGTGAGCATGAGAAAAAAGGATTAATTTAAGTTTTTTAACTTAAAAAAATAAAACAAAATTAATTTATGTTTTACATCCATAAGTAATTATATTTGCAATCATTAACATATTTCGTTATTATCACAAATTATTTAGAAAATAATAAGAATACTATATAGAATATAAAGAAAAAATGAGAAAAGAATAATAAGAGAAAAGAATAATAAGAATAAGAATAAATAATAAAACAATAAGGGAAGAATAAAACAAAATGAGA
Organism: Solanum peruvianum; assembly: GCA_027705065.1. Classification (NCBI taxonomy): domain Eukaryota; kingdom Viridiplantae; phylum Streptophyta; class Magnoliopsida; order Solanales; family Solanaceae; genus Solanum; species Solanum peruvianum. Next base: position 20,557,994 of record JAKWJD010001757.1, read on the forward strand.
AAAAGTTAGGAAGAAGAAGGAATAATAAGAAGAAGAATAATAAGAAGAAGGAATAATAATAAGAATAATATAATAAGAATATATAAGTAATTGTCACGACCCAAACCGGGGCCGCGACTGGCACCCACATTTACCCTCCTATGTGAGCGAACCACCCAATCTATCCTTTAACATTTTAATACAATATCAACAAAAGAAGTGCGGAAGACTTAAACTCATTAATAAAACAATTCAAAACTATTATTAATATCCCAAAATCTGGAAGTCATCATCACAGAAACATCTATCCTCAAATTACTAAACTAAAACGTCTAAGAAACTAAAACAATAAAAGCTAGTCCATGCGGAGGTTCAAGGCATCAAGACTTGAAGAAGAAGACCCAGTCCAGCTAGACGCATTAGCTCACCCTGAATTTCTGATGAAGTGAAGAACTGGCTAGATCTACTGTTGAGTTGAAGTTGACGGAACGTTTGCTGCATTACACAAATAAAAAGAAGAAAACATAAAAGTAGGGGGTCAGTACAACCACAAGTACTGAGTAGATATCATCGGCCAACTCAAAATATATCAATAATAATGTAAATCAACTACAATACTCAACATGTAGCAATAACAATATTAATTCATCAACAATTTCCATCAAGTTCCACATGAGGGCTCAAGCCTCAATACCATACTCATTTGGGAATTAAGTTCATTAGATTGAGTATATCATTATCTTTCAAGATTCATTATCTTTCTTCCTCTTGTGTCGGTACGTGACACTCCGCTCCTCTATTTCTATCCTGGTGCCGGAACGTGCACTCCGATCCTCATATACTATCCTGGTACCGGAACGTGGCACCCGATCCATATCTATCCTGGTGTCGGAACGTGACACTCCGATCCTCATATTCTATCTGGTCGAAGTGACCCCGATCCAGTACCAGAACGTGGCACCCGATCCATATACTATCCTGGTGTCGGAACTTGACCCTCCGATCCTCATATTCATTCTATCCTAGTACCGAACGTGGCACCCGATCCCCTAATTCATCAAGCCTTCTTTTACACACTAAGCATCATCATTCTCATTATATAATTTATCAAGCCTTCTTTCATACTAAAGCATCATTAATCTTATATATAATATATCAAGCCTTCTTTTATACTAAGGCATCATCATTAACAAGTGAATTAGGGTTCTTTCAAGATTTGGGATTCATAGCTTCATCATGCTTGTTAATTCATCACAATTTCATAAGCATAATCATGCAAGCATACAATTAAGCATAGAAGTGGGTTACAATACTATCAATACATATCATTCACTATTAAGAGTTCACTACGAATATCGTAAAATAAACCATAACCTACCTCCACCGAAGACTAGTGATCAAGCAAGAATTTCCAAAGCTTTGTTTTCTCCTCAGCCTCTCGATCGATTCCTCTCTTTCTCTTGGTTCTTTCTGTTTTGTTTTATTTCAAACCCTCTTCCTTACCCTAATTATCATATAATTAAGAATAAAAGAGGACAATAGAACCCCTAATTAACTTAAGGTTACCTCTTTTAACCCCCAAGTATTAGACTTATTAATATTAACCCTCAATCTTTATAATTAAGGAAAGAATAGTCCAAAACGACCCTTAAAACGTGTAGAGGAATCCTATTTTGCCTGGGACTTGCGCAACCTGTGACGGGCCGTCGTGCCTGCGACGGTCCGTCACGATGGTCGTCGCAGCCACCACCCAAATTCCAGGTGAACTGTGACGGCCCGTTCACACCAGTGACGGTCCGTCCTTGCCCCTCCGTCCTGACGGTCAGAAACTCGTTTCTTGTACAAATTCTCAAAAGTTGAAGTGTTTTGCAACGGGAACTCACGACGGTTCGTCGTGGATGTGACGGCACGTCCTGCAGGTCCGTCACAATTTACAGAGAGTCGATTTTCAATATCCAATTTCAGAATTCTAAGTATGCTGAAACGACGAACCCTCGACGGGCCGTCGTGCCTGTGACGGTCCGTCGCAGTGCCCGTGGTCTTGGCCAGTTTTTCCAGAATTAAATCTGCTGCTCAAACGACTAAACAGGTCGTTACAATAGATACCAATTTACCCATCGTTCGTCCCCGAACGATCAAAAGAAGAAAAACAATGGCGAAAAGGAGTACCTGAATCTGTAAACAGATGTGGGTATTTTTCTTGCATATCTGGCCTCCTTCTCCCAAGTAGCTTCTTCAACGGTCGATTCTTCCATTGGACCTTGATGGATGCAATTTCTCTCGACCTCAACTTGCGAACCTCTCTATCTAAAATAGCAACTGGTTCCTCCTCATAAGTCAAATTCTCATCAAACAAAACTGAATCCCAACGGATGATGTAGTTCCATCCCCGTGGTATCTTTTCAACATGGACACGTGAAATACCGGATGCACTCCGGACAGCCCTGGGGGCAAGGCTAATTCATAAGCCACCTCCCCTACTCGCTTAAGTACCTCAAATGGTCCAATATACCTTGGACTTACTTACCCCCCTTTTTCCGAACCGCATCACACCCTTTCATGGTGAAACCTTTATAAGACTTGTTCACCTTCCATGAACTCCAAGTCTCTAACCTTCCGGTCTGCATACTCTTTTGTCTACTTTGCGCGCTAGAAGCTTTTCTTGAATGCGCTTCACCTTATCTAACGATCCCTCAAGAGATCAGTACCCCAAGGTCTAACCTCGAATGCATCAAACCACCCAATGGAGATCTACACTCCTCCTAACATGCTTCAAAAATGGAGCCATTCAATACTGGAGTGATAGCTATTATTGTATGAAAACTCTGCCAAAGGTAAGAAACTATCCCAATGGCCACCAAACTCTATCACACATGCACGAAGCATATCCTCCAACACTTGAATCGTTCGCTCAGACTGACCATCGGTCTGAGGATGAAATGCGTGCTAAGGTCCAGCCTAGTACCCAATTCGGCATGCAATGTTTTTCCAAAACTTAGAAGTAAACTGCGTACCTCTATCTGATATGATGGATAGTGGAACCCCATGCATCGAACGATTTCTGAGATTGTAGATTTTTGCTAACTTCTCACTTCTCTGCATGGTAAGTCACCTTGATCGGAATGAAATGAGCAGACTTAGTTAACCTATCAACAATCACCCAAATGGAGTCATACTTACCCATTGTCTTTGGAAGGCCAACCACAAAGTCCATTGCGATCTCTCCTCCACTTCCATTCAGGAATGGCATTCTCTGAAGCGTTCCTCCGGGCCTCTGGTGTTCATACTTTACTTGTTGACAGTTTGGACATTTGGCAATAAAGTCAACAATATCACGCTTCATTCTACTCCTCCACCAAAAGTGTTGCTTTAGATCACGATACATCTTGGTTTGCACCCGGATGTATAGAATACCCTGGTACTATGAGCCTCTGTCAGAATAGTGTTGATCAAATTATCGACACGGGTACACATACCCTTACCTTAATCCTCAAAACACCTTCCTCGTCGATTGTTGCTTCTTTAGCCTCTCCTTGCAATACTTTATCTCGAATCCGGATCAATTTCTCATCATCAAACTGCTTCCCCTTATCTTGTCAGGAAAGAGATCTTGCCTCCACAAAGCTAACAATCCTCCCTTCTCATTTATTTCTAACCTCATCAAGTCGTTAGCCAGAGTCTGAACCTCTCTAGCCAATGGGCGTCTAGAAGCTTGCAAACTGAGCTAGACTTCCCATGCTTCCCGCCTTCTACTCAAGGCATCTGCACAACATTCGCCTTCCCCGGATGATACAAGATAGTGATGTCGTATTCCTTCAGTAGTTCCATCCATCTCCTCTGTCTCAAGTTCAAATCTTTTCTGAGTAAAGACATACTGTAGACTACGATGATCCGTATAGATTTCACACTTAACCCCATATAAATAATGTCTCCATTGCTCTAGTGCAAATACTACCGCGGCCAACTCCAATCGTGGGTTGGATAGTTACGTTCATGCACTTTTAATTGTCTTGAAGCATAAGCAATCACATTCTTTTCTTGCATTAGCACTGCACCCAAACCCGAATAGGATGCATCACAATAGACAATGAAATTCTTACCCTCTACCGGCAAGGTGAGGATAGGTGCAGTAGTCAACAAAGTCTTGAGTTTCTGAAAACTTTCTTCGCACTCATCCGACCATACAAATGGAACATTTTGCTTAGTCAAGTTCGTCAGTTGGGAAGCAATAGAAGAGAATCCCTTGACGAATCGGCGGTAGTAGCTAGCTAACCCCACAAAACTCCGTATTTCTGACACGTTTGTAGGTCTTACCCAATTCTTCACTGTTTCAATCTTAGAAGGATCTACCATCACTCCATCCTTAGAAACCACATGCCCCAAGAAGGACACGACATCTAGCCAAGACTCACTCTTAGTGAACTTGGCATAAAGCTTTCTCTCCCTCAACATTTCCAACACAATTCTCAAATGCTCCTCATGTTCCTCCTTACTTTTAGAATATACCAGTATATCATCTATAAATACGATCACAAAGAGATCCAAATATGGCTTAAATATCCCGTTCATCAAGCTCATGAACGCAGCGGGGGCATTTGTAAGACCAAAGGACATCACCACAAATTCATAATGCCCATACCTAGTCCGAAAAGCGGTCTTTGGCACATCCGTTGCCCGTATTTTCAACTGATGATAACCGGATCTCAAGTCGATCTTCGAGAAGACACAAGCACCTTGTAACTGATCGAACAAGTCATCAATGCGAGGAAGAGGATACTTGTTCTTAATAGTTACCTTGTTCAGTTGTCTATAGTCTATGCACATCCGAAAACTCCCATCCTTCTTCTTCACAAACAAAACCGGAGCACCCCAAGGAGATGCACTTGGTCTAATGAAGCCTTTACTCAACAGTTCTTGAAGTTGAGCCTTTAACTCTCTTAATTCGGCGGGAGCCATTCTATAAGGGGGTATAGAAATGGGGCGAGTACCTGGTTCCAAATCAATGCAGAAATCAATATCCCTATCCGGTGGCATGCCAGGAAGATCTGCAGGGAACACATCCAAAAACTCACGGACTACCGAAACTGACTCGATCGAAGGTACTTGAGCAGTGTCATCCTTGAGATGTGCCAAGAAAGCTAAACACCCTTTACTAACCATCTTCTTAGCACGAAGAAAAGAAATGATGCGCACCGGATTGGAAGTGTAGTCATCCTCCCACACTAACGGATCTGTCCCAGGCTTGGCTAATGTCACCGTTTTAGCATTACAATCCAAAATCGCAAATTGCGGGGAAAGCCAAGTCATACCCAGGATTACATCAAAATCAACCATTTCTAAGATAACCAAATCTACATAAGTGTTGCTCCCCACAAAGTTCACCAAACAAGACCTATATACCTTTTCAACTACCACAGACTCACCCACCGGAGTAGAAACACGAATAGGCATGTCAAGTAATTCACAATGTAAATTTAGACCATTAGCAAATGAGGAAGATACATATGAAAACGTGGAGCCAGGGTCAAATAATACAGATGCCATGCAATCACAAACCAAAAGATTACCTGTGATAACAGCATCAGACGCCTCCGCTTCCGACCTCCCAGGGAAAGCGTAACAATGGGCCCCATTATTTGTTTGTCCGTTGCCCCTACCATGTTGCGTAGTAGTGGCTCCAGTTTGCCCTTCACCTCGGCCGTTTTGGTGACCACCATTACCTCGACCACCACGTCCTCCAGAAAAACGACCTCTACCATGACCACCTCTACCTCTAGCTAGTGGGGTTCTGTAACTCTGGTTCGGACAATACCTCTTAATATGTCCAATCTCCCCACATCCATAACATTCTCTGGATTCACGCATCGGCCTCTTAGAGAAATGTTGACCGTTCTGAAGTGGACCCCCAACTACAGTCTGTAGTGAAGACTGAATTGGTCGAACTGAGTAGCCTCCAGAACTCTGTCCTCTAGTATATGAACCGTTGAACTCACCTCCCTTTCGAAACCTCTTTGATGTCGACGTTGGGGTGAAGTCATCTGGTTTCACTCCTTCCACCTCTATCACAAAGTCTACCACCTCTTGGAAGGATGTTGCCGTTGCCGCTATCTGTAAGGCTGAAATCCGCAATTCTGACCTCAACCCCTTCACAAAACGGCGAATCCGTTCTTGTGGACTGAAACAAAGTTGGGTGGCATACCTGGATAATGCACGGAATTTGGCCTCATATGCGTTAACCGTCATCCTACCTTGCTCGAGACTCAAGAACTCATCCCTTTTTCTATTCTCAAAGTCCTTGGGATATACTTCTCCATAAACAGGGTAGAGAATGATTCCCAAGTCATAGGTGGTGCCTCTGTTGGTTGACACTCAACATGTGACCGCCACCACATTTTGGCGTTCCCTTGAAACTGATAGCTCACGAACTCCACGCCAAACCGTTCTACTATACCCATCTTGTGTAGTAGCTCATGACAATCAACCAGAAAATCGTAGGCATCCTCTGACTCTGCGCCCTTAAAGACTGGAGGTTTCAATTTCAAGAACTTACTGAAAAGTTCATGCTGATCATTTGTCATAATAGGCCCAGTAGTCAGACGTGGAAATGTGCCTATTCCCAATGATGCATCCATGCGGGGAGCCATAGTAGCCGCATGTCGTATCTCTGAAACCGGAGGTGTTGGTGCAGAAACCACTGGGGGTGCCTGACCCTGATCGGATAACCCGCTAAGATAAGCAAGTACCTGGTTGATCATCTCTGGGGTAGGTTGGGGTGGCATTTCCTCATTTTGCACTTGTTCAGTTTCCCCTTCCTCACCCTCTCTTACTACCTCCTCAGTCGGTGGAGGAGTCACTGCCCTAGTATCAGATGGGCTAGGTGCTCGTCCTCTCCCTCTAGAGGACGTCCTCCCACGACCTCTTCCGCGGCCTCTTGCCACTGTTCCTCCTCGAGCTACAGCCCCAGTGGCTGGCTCAGTCGTTTCTTGTCTTTCCGTTGTTGCTGCTGGTGCGGTCGTTGCTCTAGTTCTAACCATCTGCGAAATAGAGTGAAGATGGTCAGATACCAATTTGTATCACCTAGATACCAATTGGACTCAAGTAGTAGCACGAAAGGAAGAATGAAAGAATGGAATTTCCTAAAGTCTTATAGCCTCTCAAGGAAAAGTAAAGGCGTCCCCCTACCGTTCCTTAAGACTCTACTAGACTCGTTCTTGTGTGATGAGACCAACGAACCTAATGCTCTGATACCAAGTTTGTCACGACCAAAACCGGGGCCGCGACTGGCACCCACATTTACCCTCCTATGTGAGCGAACCACCCAATCTATCCTTTAACATTTTAATACAATATCAACAAAAGAAGTGCGGAAGACTTAAACTCATTAATAAAACAATTCAAAACTATTATTAATATCCCCAAAATCTGGAAGTCATCATCACAAGAACATCTATCCTCAAATTACTAAACTAAGACGTCTAAGAAACTAAAACAATAAAAGCTAGTCCATGCCGGAGGTTCAAGGCATCAAGACTTGAAGAAGAAGACCCAGTCCAAGCTAGACGCATTAGCTCACCCTGAATTTCTGATGAAGTGAAGACTGGCTAGATTTACTGTTGAGTTGAAGTTGACGGAACGTTTGCTGCATTACACAAATAACAAAGAAGAAAACATAAAAGTAGGGGGTCAGTACAACCACAAGTACTGAGTAGATATCATCGGCCAACTCAAAATAGGGAACAGTATATATCAATAATAATGTAAATCAACTACAATACTCAACATGTAGCAATAACAATATTAATTCATCAACAATTTCCGTCAAGTTCACACATGAGGGCTCAAGCCTCAATACCATACTCATTTGGGAATTAAGTTCATTAGATTGAGTATATTCATTATCTTTCAAGATTCATTATCTTTCTTCCTCTTGTGTCGGTACGTGACACTCCGCTCCTCTATTTCTATCCTGGTGCCGGAACGTGGCACTCCGATCCTCATATACTATCCTGGTACCGGAACGTGGCACCCGATCCATATACTATCCTGGTGTCGGAACGTGACACTCCGATCCTCATATTCATTCTATCCTGGTACCAGAACGTGGCACCCGATCCATATTCTATCCTGGTGTCGGAACGTGACACTCCGATCCTCATATTCATTCTATCTTGGTATCGGAACGTGGCACCCGATCCATATACTATCCTGGTGTCGGAACGTGACACTCCGATCCTCATATTCATTCTATCCTGGTACCGGAACGTGGCACCCGATCCCCTAATTCATCAAGCCTTCTTTTACACTAAGGCATCATCATTCTCATTATATAATTTATCAAGCCTTCTTTCATACTAAGGCATCATTAATCTTATTATATAATATATCAAGCCTTATTTTATACTAAGGCATCATCATTAACAAGTGAATTAGGGTTCTTTCAAGATTTGGGATTCGAAAGCTTCATCATGCTTTGTTAATTCTTCACAATTTCATAATCATAATCATGCAAGCATACAATTAAGCATAGAGAAGGGTTTACAATACTATCAATACATATCATTCACTATTAAGAGTTCACTACGAATATCGTAAAATAAACCATAACCTACCTCCACCGAAGACTAGTGATCAAGCAAGAATTTCCAAAGCTTTGTTTTCTCCTCAGCCTCTCGATCGATTCCTCTCTTTCTCTTGGTTCTTTCTGTTTTGTTTTATTCAAACCCTCTTTCCCTTACCCTAATTATCATATAATTAAGAATAAAAGAGGACAATAGAACCCACTAATTAACTTAAGGTTACCTCTTTTAACCCCCAAGTAATTAGACTTATTAATATTAACCCTCAATCTTTATAATTAAGGAAAGAATAGTCCAAAACGACCCTTAAAACGTGTAGAGGAATCCTATTTTGCCTGGGACTTGCGCAACCTGTGACGGGCCGTCGTGCCTGCGACGGTCCGTCACGATGGTCGTCGCAGCCACCCAAATTCCAGGTGAACTGTGATGGCCCGTCACACCAGTGACGGTCCGTCCTGCACCTCCGTCCTGACGGTCAGAAACTCGTTTCTTGTACCAAATTCTCAAAAGTTGAAGTGTTTTGCAACGGGAACTCACGACGGTTCGTCGTGGATGTGACGGCACGTCCTGCAGGTCCGTCACAATTTACAGAGAGTCGATTTTCAGTATCCAATTTCAGAATTCTACGTATGCTGAAACGACGCACCCTCGACGGGCCGTCGTGCCTGTGACGGTCCGTCGCAGTGCCCGTGGTCTTGGCCAGTTTTTCCAGAATTAAATCTGCTGCTCAAACGACTAAACAGGTCGTTACAATAATAATAATAATAATAATAATAATAATAATAATAATAATAATAATAAAATATTAATAATTAATAGTAAATAATAATAATAATAAAAAAGAATTAAGCTTTATTTTTTGGCTTAAAATAAGTTATTTTTGACTTAAAATAAGTCACTTTGATAATCGTCAAACACTCTAATAAGTCAAAAACTGACTTTTAAGTCAGTTTGATCAACTTTTAAGCTCATCCAAACGGGCTCTAACTTGACTCAAGTAAAATTTCTAACTTTTCATCAAAAAGGACTCCACCTAATAGTCACACTATAATACAAATATGTTTATAACACTCTCACTGAGTGTCTATTTGATAGACTATATGCCATTAAAATCTTATTAGATAAAACATAATGGAAAAAGATTATAGTGAAGAAAAAGAGTATACATATCTAATAAGACGCATTATGGATGCCTCATTAAACTTTACAAGGAAAATTCAATGGGATGATATCTTGTGAGATCAGGGAAATAGAGTACATCGCGTGTTAACTCCCTCTAGTTTGATTATCAATCCAAAGACTTGAATATTCACATTCCAAGCTTATACACCATTTTCTCAAAAGTTATAATTGGTAAAAACATGATGAATAGATCACTTATATCATTACTTGAAAAAATCTGTTGCATGTTAAGATCATCATTCTTGAGAGGTCATGTGTGTAGAAAATCTTTGATGAAATGTTCTTTCTTCTTTCTCCTTTTATGAATCATCCTTTAGGATTAAAAAAAATTCAGCAAGTTCCTCACTTTTAACTTTTTTAAGAAAATAATTTATTGCCTTTGAAAAACTCTTCAAGAGTTTTAATTCAAGTTATTAACTTCTATAATAATACAAAAGATCATTAATTAATTTAATCCATGTGAGGATTATAAAACTTACATATATTCATGTAGATTGAGTCAATCTGATATTTTTATATCAATTTGTCAAGTGACAACATTCAACACTAAATGTATGATACTTCAGTGTCTAGATTTCAAGTCAAATAAGCTATGCTCTTATTAAGAAGCATCATTTCACTTTCTTGATAATTATTTCTATACAAACATACTTTTATAGACATAGAATTCACATCATCGTTATTGTATCAAATATATTTTCAACGAGATGTCACATTGTATCGATTTACAATATGACATAACTAATTGAGATCTCATCACTTTGTTATTTTCAAGTACATACCCCTCTCATGAGATCTCATGAAGCATTATTTATAGACTATTTAAGAGCACATTATCTCCTTAGTATGATTATTTTGACTATTTGTTCCTTCTCTTTTCAAAAATCATTGTATTTAGAACCGATCAGTCTATCATGCTTTATGCATATCATAAACGTTATCATTTATGGACATTCAATAGGACCATTTGCAACATTTGTGTTACTTCTTATCTCCCCTTATAAAAGACAAACAAACATATATCTCAACCTATTTTGGTGAATCCATCTTTATACATCATGTATATTCATTAATTATATACTACACATCACAAATATCAGATGAATAATATTTAGTCCCTGATCATAAATTAATTGAGACATATTGATCACAATTTATTGGTCTTGTCCATTCAATTACTTTGGTATGCAATACATTATATTTCAAATCATGAAACTTTTTTCTTATAAGAAATGATTAACTATTTATCTAAAGAATTTAATGTCATATCAATTTGAATATTCATCAGTATTATTAAGATGAATTTTCTTGACTACATATTCTGAAAGTTGTGCTCTTGACTCAATTTTTATACAAATAATTTTGCGAATTTAAACTACGGATTGACAACAAAAGCAATTATGGTAATCTAATAGATGCATTTACTTATTATCTCACATGATAAGTGAATAGGCTCATATTCATCTTTAATACTTTTCAAAATTTAGGAATTTTGTCCCAACATTAGTTGATATAATCAAGAATAAGCAACATAAGAAATTCTTGAAGAACCTTTAATTCTTAAATATATATCTATTATTCTGTATGCACATGTTCAAGGATTGACAAATCATTCATGTTAACTAATAAAATTATTAGCATCAGTAACTCCAAGTTTATTATGACATGTACCTTTTGTTACATGTACAAATTTCATATCTGTTTCTTCTCATTTACTTTACCTCTTCTGAAGGTGAAATGTAATTTCATCATTATAAAATGTATATCTGTATTGATAAGATTTAGTTTTCACTATCACATTCACTTTAATATTGAATTTATTCAATCTCAATTGATATGAATTAATCATTAAATGATGGGGCTGAAAACTCTAAATTGTAGCCAAGGCGAATGAATTTAACATGATTTTCAGAAAACTGTGCCAGTAATCATATAACTTGTGGCAATCGCAACCCCAAGTTTCGAGATTACAATAGGCACACATGAGACCATCTATAAGAAATATTTATTAGGACCATGAAGTATCTAAACAACCTACTAGATTGTTGAATAAGTCGACAAGCATCACCGTGTATACATTCCTAGAATGTAGGAGATTCAATCTTAGTTTTAACTGATGATAGACTTAAAATTAACTTGCCTTGATAACAAACAATACAACAAAATCTACAATTCAAAAGAGTACTTAGGTTCTTTAATCAATGTCTATTCGAATTTTCTATAATTCTTCTCATCATTATAGACCCAATATGTCTTACATGATCTAAGTATTGAAATTATAAACTTCTGATATACTATTGAATATGCCTTAATTGCACCAATTCTTGTCCAATACAAGCCAGAAGATGAAATGAGGAAATTTTCTATAACATGTCTGCGAGGAGACATTCTTTGCGATACAAAGTCCAAGACCAAAGATCACGATCTTTTTCACGCCTAGCATGGCGGGCTACACCTCACTCACTTCAGAAAATAGATCTGTATTTTTAGCATTTAGCAAAAATTCTTATTTTTCATGAATGAAAAACACTCATCTAAGTACATCAAATTATGATAACTTATTATCTCATTTCACATTCATGTGCATTATTCAATAACTTATCTTTTATCAGGCATATTCTGCACTACTGCCACATTCACTTTAAGGGAATGTAGCTATCTCAAAGGGACATATTTCATGACTAATTTCTTCCGAAAGATATTATTTTACCTTAGTCATTATTATATCATCAATATGGAACATTAATATTCAAACCCAATGAATTATCCATATAAAGGCTTGTCATGCCATATATAAATCGATGAGACTTAAATTCAACATCTTTGCATCATTATGCACCTAAATTCAAATATGATGTCTTACCCCCTTGGTGAGATTGGACATGAATCCATCATTCTTTTAATATGATGAAACTTGAATCCATCTTACTCTCAATCAAAATCACAATAGATTAACAAAGTGCAAATTAAGGAATACTAATACATATACATATAATGTAGAAACTTTAACAAACATATCTTCCGAGGTATATGACGTTGCAATACATAAAATATATTATTAACAAAATAATTATCTAAGTGTAAAAAAAATATATGAAAGGTTGTTTATGCAAACCTTATCATTAGTAATATACTACTGCCATAAAACTATATTCTTTATATATACTTAGATAAGTATTGCCCAGGCGGAGAACATGCCAAATATGATATATAATTTGACCTGGTAATCCTCTATTATAGAAAGAAATTTCATTCACTTTAAGATAACTTTGAATCCTAAATAACAATTGTTACTTACAAATAATCATAATTTTAGAAACTATTTACAGTATGCTCAATTCCATAGCTACGTCGTAATTTAACATAAAATCATAACACACAATTTTATAACACGTACATTCAAGTTTAGTAAATATTGCTCCTTTCTAGAAATTATTTTGAGATGTGTACTTTAACATAAAACCAACACACAATTTTATAACACTTAGTAAATTTTGCTTACTTTCTAGACATTATTTTTAGGATGAGAACATCTTTAGTATAATAATTTATTGATGAGACATTTTTGAAAAAAGATGATATAGAATGATATGAAAAATTTGATAAGACCTAATCCAATCCGACCATCAGAGAGTTGTTTCATTATGTGTATTTTTTTTATTTCAGTTATGCAAGTCGAACCACAATATAATCTGAAATTTAAAACCTCGAGGACATTATATGAATACACATAAATATATAAAATATTTAATGAGTTAATGTATATTAAAAATAAAAAAAGCAAAGATAAAATTTGATGTTAGAAATAAAATATAAGAAAGCTGTCATATAATGGGATCAGATACATATTGAAAATCCAAGGACAAGATCAAAGAAAGCAGACAAGAGAAAGCTAAAGAAATTATATAAGGTTTTTCAATGGACCAAAACACTGCACTTCTTTTAGCATGATATTTATTCAAAGGGAAAATGCACAAGTACCCCCTTAATTTATGCTGAAATTTCAGAGATATACTTATACTATACTAAGATCCTATAATTCCCCTGAAATTATTTTACAAATAATTTTCTACCCCTTTTCGGTCTACGTGATACTAGCTTGAAAAAAAAAGTCAACCAGCGTTGGCCTCACAAGATAGTGCCACGTAGACCGAAAAGGGGTAGAAAATTATTAATAAAATAAGTTCAGAGGAGTAATAAGACCTTAATATAATATAAGTGTGTCTCTGAGATTTCGAGCATAGATTGAGAGGGTACTTCTGCATTATCCCTTATTCAAATTACTATTTTATTAAGTTGGACAACCCAACAACAAAACAATAGAAAATGCAAAACCGTGACGATTAATCACGTCCAGGCATTGGTGACAAAATTAGTAAGTAAGAGAGGGAAAAAACATAGGATGTTCCAATAAAATTTACAACGCTTAAAGTTGAACTAATAGTGCTAAAGCAAAGTATAATTGAAATGTTATCCTTAAACAAAGTATAATTGAAATATTATCCTTAAACATAGAAAATTCTACTTAACTTAAAAGCAAATTGATAACTGCATTCTTCATGAGGAGGAGTAAAATTATCAACTGAAATGGAGAATTGACTTGTCCTAGTCTATTATTTCAACGATTGCTGATATGTTGATTGTCAAGAGATATTCAATGAGAAGAACATAAGAGAAGAAAGATCAATAACTAGTTCTATAGTTCAAATGACAGTAAGTTTCTTTATCGAGAAGATATTACAATCTATCCTTAACAAATGAACTTAAAATCAATCACATTTACAAATATGTGTATTTTCTTTGGCAGACACGTTCTTAAGAACCATCAACGGGTCAAAGTTTAGAATTGTTCCCTTTTGTTATTCCTCACTTATCGAAAAGATAGAAAATATTAAAGTCGAATTTGATGAATTTATAGTAGCTTGGATTCTCAAATAACACGAGTGGCTTTGTTTATATTAACAATATACATTTCCTTAACACGAGTTTTACACATAGGTTATTACCATTGACCCAATATGCAAAGAGAGTGTTGTTCAAAAACATCCATAAATGATGTCTTAAGCATAAATTTCATCATTCATTATCCTTGTTAAGGACAAACATCTCGGAAATAAGCAAATTACATCCAACAACCTATCTAATGCTAAAATCAACAATTTGCCCAACCATACTTTGCACGTAGAGCCTATCAAACTCCATTAGAAAGGAAAACATCTATTGAAACCTATTAATCAAGTTTTCATATGATTTTTCTCATTGAGAAAGCAAATGAAAAAGTTAGGCCTTTTATGTTTTTCTTTTGTTCTGTTAAATTGTCGTCTCTCGACCTTTAGAATTTGATATATTATGTAAATAGTGAAATAATAGAATCATCAACATATAATTGTAAAGACAAGTAATAAGCTTAATTAGGCATTTCTAGCAAGAAATTTCAAAAGTAAGATCACGAAAGAAAACGAATACATTATAGGCATTTCAAAACTAAATCAAAGAGTCTATTCAAGCATTTTACTAAAACATATAGTAGGAATTTCTTAGTCGTACTTGATGAGTAAAGCATTAGAATAACATGGCCATTGGAACACAGAGTGAACAAGATTGAAACAAAGAGGAACATATAAGCAATATTCAGAGAATTTTAGGGAAAGAAAAATCACATTGTGATTTAACTTTCAAATTTCATCAACCCAATTGTTTTTCTTAAAGCTCATAAGAAAATCAAGGAGAAAACATATAAAGGAGAAAACCTAAAGAATGAATTTAAAATAATTGAAGAGGAAGACCCAATTGTTTTTCTTAAAGCTCATAAGAAAATCAAGGACAAAACATATAAAGGAGAAAACCTAAGGAATGAAAAATCATTGAAGAGGAAGACTAGAGACAATAAAGAATTACCCAAAATTGCGACAGTATTTGGACAAGCTAGAAGAGGAAAAGTTATGACGCAAAATACCATTGTTTTCCTCTTCAATAGTGATTATAGATGAGAGATATCTATTTGGAAGCACCCATTGATGCCACACACAATAAATCTTCTAGCCACACAATCACGTAAAATAAGATAGAAATAGGATGAAAGTATGGCAACAAATTGAAATGACCAGAATGTCCTGATCTAACAAAAAGTTTTACCTCCAAGCATACGAAGCCTATCAAACTCCATTAGAATGGAAAACATCCATTGAAACCTATTAATCAAGTTTTGATATGATTTCTCTCATTGAGAAAGCAAATGAAAAAGTTAGGCCTTTTATGTTTTTCTTTTGTTCTGTTTAATTGTCGTCTCTCGACCTTTAGAATTTGATATATTATCTAAATAGCGAAATAATAGAATCATCAACATGTAACTGTAAAGACAATTAATAAGCTTGATTAGGCATTTCTAGCAAGAAATTTCAAAAGTAAGATCACGAAAGAAAACGAATACATTATAGGCATTTCAAAACTAAATCAAAGAGTCTATTCATGCATTTTACTAAAACAGGTAGTAGGCATTTCTTAGTCATACTTGATGAGTAAAGCATAACAATAACATGGCCATTGGAACACAGAGTGAACAAGATTGAAACAAAGAGGAACATATAAGCAATAATTAGAGAATTTTAGGGAAAGAAAAATCACATTGTGATTTAACTTTCAAACTTCATCAACCCAATTGTTTTTCTTAAAGCTCATAAGAAAATCAAGGAGAAAACATACAAAGGAGAAAACCTAAGGAATGAATTTAAAATAATTGAAGAGGAAGACCCAATTGTTTTTCTCAAAGCTCATAAGAAAATCAAGGACAAAACATATAAAGGAGAAAACCTAAGGAATGAAAAATAATTGAAGAGGAAGACTAGAGACAATAAAGAATTACCGCAAAATTGCGACAATATTTGAAGAAGCTTGAAGAGGAAAAGTTATGGAGGCAAAATACCATTGTTTTCCTCTTCAATAGTGATAATGGATGAGAGATATTGGAAGCACCTATTGATGCCACACACAATAAATCTTCTAGCCACACAACCACATAAAATAAGATGGAAATAGGATAAAACTAAAATTGAAAAACACCAACAATGGTGTATGAACTGAAAAACAGTAAGCTAAGAAGAGAAGAAGAATGAAGCTTCTATTTGATTTTCATGAATGCAGTATACTTTATACTCACTATATAAAGATGTGAATCAACTAACGAACTAGAGTAGTTAAGATACCTAACCACAATTAACCATAACAAACTTTTGTAACTGATTTTTAACCAACTAATAACTAACTTTTGATCTATACACTTTAGCTCAACACCCCTCCTCAAGCTGATGGCTGAAAGATGTCTTTCACTCCCAGCTTGGCCATTAAATGTAGATGTGGAGCTTCCCAAAGTCCTTTAGTAAGTAAATCTGCTAGTTGATCTCTTGTTGATACATGTTGTGTCTTGATCATATGTTGTAATATCTTTTCTCTAACAAAATAGCAATCTATATCAAAATGCTTAGTTCGTTCATGAAAGATAGGATTAGATGCAATTTGAATTGCTGCTTTACTATCACAAAATAGATTGACTGCTTGTTTAATATTGACTCCTAACTCTTTGTATAATCCAATAAGCCATGTAATTTCAGCTACTGCTGATGCCATGCTCCTAAACTCAACTTCTGCAGAACTTCTAGCAATAGTCTCTTGTTTCTTCGACTTCTAAGAAATGATAGCATCACCAAATTTCACAAGATAGCCTGTGACAGATTTCCTTGTTTGCATACAAGTACCCCAATCTTAGTCATAGTAGGTTGTGAGTAATTCTGAGCTTTGTGAAGGCATAAAAAGACCTAACTAACCTGGAGCTGTTTTAATATATCTGACTACCCGGAGAGCTGCTTCCGTGTGAAATTCTTTTGGAGCATGCATATACAGACTCAGAACTTGGACAACAAATGATATGTCTATCCTGGTCATAGTGAGATATAATAATCTACCTACCAACCTTTGATATCTTTTAATATCCTTCAAAGGTTTATCTCCTTGTATAATTCTTAAATCACCTTGCAAATGTAAATCATATTCAATAGAAGTCAACCTTACATTAGGATCTATTGCTGTGTGAACTAGTTTTGCACCACTTAATCCCATCTCTGAAAAAAGTTCCAAAGCATATTTGCGTTGTTTCATAACATACCCCTCCTTGGACCTAGCAAATTCAATGCCAAGAAAGAAAGTTAACTCTCCCAGATCATTCATGTTGAACTTGAGCTGAAGATCATTCCTTGTTTGCACAATCAAAGACTCACAACTCCCAGTAGCAAGAAGATCATCCACATACAAAAGTACCACAATTAAAGAAGAACCAGTCTGCTTAGTAAACAGGAAGTAGTCATAGTTATTCTAAACAAAACCATGCTGAAGTAATGCCTTAGTTAACTTCAGATTCCACCGTCTAGGAGCCTGCTTGAGACCATACAGTGATTTATAAAGCTTACACACTTTAGTAGATGTCTCAAACTTACTAAAACCAGGAGGAATCACCATGTATACATCCTCAAGGAGATCACCATGTAAGAAAGCATTATGAACATCCATCTGAAAAATAGTCCAATGTTTAGCAACAGCAACAACCCAAACTGATCGAACTGTAACCATCTTTGCAACAGGAGAAAAAAATTCAGTATAGTCTATGCCCTCTTTCTTACTGAACCCCTTGGCAACTATTCTAGCCTTTTACCTCTCAACAGCTCCTGAGGCCAAATATTTGACCTTAAACACCCATTTACAAACCAATAGGATGCTTGCCAGGAGGAAGATCAACAATGCTACATGTGTGATTGGCCTCTAAAGCACTTTCAACCTTCATGGCATCAACCCATTGAGGATGAGAAGAAGCCTCATTAAATGATGTAGGCTCAGATACAGAAGAGTAAGCAGTAAGTGATACATCATAGGAAGTAGAGAGAAGATTATATGACACATGATTGGAGACAAGATATAAGCAAGCAGACTTAGACTTAGGAGTAATAAAATCAGTCATCCATATAGGAGGTTTAGTTAGTCTAGAGGAATCAAAAGGCACAGTGAGAGGCTGATCACAAGGCAAATTTGTAGAAGTACTAGTATCATCTGTGAATTGAAACACAAAAAAAAAATGAAGAACTAGAAGAATTCAGATGTTGAAAAGGAAAAATGGATTCTTGAAACACAACATCTCTACTAACAAAGAAAGTTTTTTATATAAACCATAAAATTTGTAGCATTTTGAATACTAGAATAACCAAGAAATACAACTGGAACAGCTCTAGAAGAAAATTTGTCAGTCTTCTTTACCTCAGAAACAAATGCAAGACAACCAAACACTCTAATATGATCAAGAGAAGGAAGCGTTTTATACAACAAATCATGAGGAGATTTACCCTTAAGAATCTTAGAGGGTATCCTATTGATTAAGTACACACTTGTAAGAACACACTCTCCCCAAAATTTGAGAGGAAGATAAGACTGAAATCTCAAAGATCTGGCTATCTCAAGAATATGTCTATGTTTTCGCTCTACAATCCCATTTTGCTGCGGAGTATAAGTACAAGAACTCTGGTGCAATATACCCAATGTTGTAAGCAAAGCAGAAACTTGAGAGTTGAAAAACTCAAAACCATTATTAGATCTCAACACTTTGATAGTGTTAGAAAAAACATTGCCAAGCATTTTAAAGAAGTTCTGTAAGGCTACAATAACCTCAGACTTAGAGTTCAACAGAAACACCCAAGTATATCTAGAGTAATCATCTACCAAAGTAAGAAAATATCTCTTATTGTCATGAGTAGGAACTCGATAGGGACCCCACACATCAGCATGTAACGTATGAAAACAAGCTGATGTAGTAGTAGTACTTAAAGAAAAAGGTAATCTGACTTGCTTAGCAAGAGGACAAACTGTACATATATCAGTAAAGGAAGAAGACATATGCTTGCAACAACTAAGTGTTCTTAGTATAGTAACAAGTAAGTGACCCAATATTTGATTCCACAAAGTCAAATTAGAAGTTCTATGACAAGAAACCACATTAGCAGTCGTAGCTTGAGTTTGCTGAGACTTATTTGAGCTCCCTGAGTCTTCAACCGAGTATCAATATGAATCACATATAGATCATTCTCCAGAGTACCAGTCCCCCTCACATTCCCATTTGAGAGGTCCTGGAAAACACAATGATCATGATAAAACATAGCACAACAATTCAGTTCCCTTGTAAGCATGGATAAATATAAAAAATTATACTGAAATTCAGGAATGTGTAGCACATTTGAGATCTTAGCTCCTTCTAGAACTTGAGAAGACCCTATGTGACTAACATGTGCAAGATGACCAGTAGGTAGATGTACCTTGTTACACATATTCTTATCTAAGGAGCTGCACTGTGTTAACATATTTAAATTGTGTACCATGTGTTTGGATGCACCTATATTAATGATCCATTTGTCAGCATCAGGAATAAGCGAAGTACCTATACCTGAAGCATGTGCAGTAGCAGTAGTATCACAATTACTCTGGGCATTCTCTGGCTCAATCTGTTTCAAGAGCTGCATATACTGTTGTGGAGACAAATGAGGGTGAAACTGCTGTTGGTTAGAGTGCAACTGCTGCTGTTGACAAAAAACACCAGAATATACAGTAGGTGGAACTTTAGAGGAACTAGACTCATTAGTTGTATTTTGATCATGCATAGGCAATCCAGGAGTATTGTTGAATCCTACATGATTAGCTGAAATATGAGCAGTATTGTTTCTCCTTTTACTTTTCCAATCAGCAGGATATCCATGTAATTTGTAACAATTACCTCGAACATGACCCTTCCAGTTACAATAATCACAGTAAAGAGTGTTATTACTTTTAAATTGTTTCTGATTAGATCTAAAACCAGCTCCCATAGGAGGATTAGACACTGACTGTGAAGTAGATCCTGATCTTAGCATGTGTCCTTTACCATTGCTAAAAAATGCCATAGTCTTATTTATTCCACCAACATTAGCTGAAACAGAGTGATCACTTCCTGGTGTGTTCGATTTACCAAGGATTCTCTGACTTTCTTCAGCCATTATAAGAGAATAAGCTTTGTTTACACCTGGTGCTGGATCAGGCATCATAATCTGACTTCTATATTGATTATAAGATTCATTTAGTCCAAAGAGAAATTGCATCTGTCGTTGATACTCAAAATGCTATACATAGGTCTTAGAACTCTCGCAGGCACAACCAGGACAAGGTATCAATGAGTCATACTCCATCCATAACTCCTTAAGCCTAGAAAAATAGCTAGAAACAGACATAAGTCCTTGTTGCAGTGTGGCAATCTCCTTATGCAGATAAAAGATTCTAGAGACATCAACTTTGTCAAATCTCTCTCTTAGATCAGTCCATACTTGTTGAGCACTGCTAGCATATACTATTCCACTCAGTAATTCCCTACTTATTGAGATCATTATCCATGATAGCACTATATCACTGCATTTTTTCATAGATCATGTAGAGAAGAATTGAATTTATCCTTACTACATTTTCCATCAATAAATCTTATTTTCCCTTTACTTAGAAGACCTATCTTCATAGATCTACTCCACAATGAGTAGTTTTCCGATCCAGAGAGTTGAATAGAAACTAGAGAACTACCTGGAGTATCACATGATTGCAAGAAAAGTGGATGATGATAATCCACCATTGTTGTTCCTCCTTGAACTGCACTACTTGTTGAAGACTCAGTCGGCATGATCAATTGTTGCTGTAATTGCGATCTTCAATAGCTTCTAGGACAATACAATATCTCAAATCTTCTACTGCACTAAAGCTAAACAATCAATTGAGTAACACCTAAAGCTCTGATACCATGAAAAGCACCAACAATGGTGTATGAACTGAAAAACAGTAAGCTAAGAAGAGAAGAAAAATGAAGCTTCTATTTGATTTTCATGAATGCAGTACACTTACAATGATACCTATACATCACTATATAAAGATGTGAATCAACTAACTAACTAGACTAGTTAAGATACCTAACAACAATTAACCATAACAAACTTTTGTAACTATTTTTGAACCAACTAATAACTAACTATTGATCTATACACTTTAGCTCAACAGAAATAAAAAATAAGCGGCTTGACAAGCACCTCTTATGTATCTTGCTAGCTTGCCGACCAGGGAGCATTTCGGTCATTTCTCGCAAAACATTCAAACTACGTGTTCAAACCCTTATCGGGCATTTCATTTTTGTTTATTCCATGTGAAACGCTGAAATATTTTCATTTTTTCTCTATGATTTAATCCTTTATAGTTTTCTACAAATATGTTGGTCCACATTTTCTAATTTGGTTTTGTGACAGAGCTTTTACTTATCTTTGCTTCCATTTATATCAGCTTTTTGAAGAGTCAATTCCCTAAATGGTCACCCAAGTTAAGGGAATTACCTTGAAATATTATTTATGTTTCATAGGATCAAAATATCACTCAACTATCACTATTTTCCTTCAAATATATTTGACACTTCAAAAGATTCACTCTCGCCTAATTGGCATGACATGTCATTAAACTCTTTTTTAATAATAGACCAATTTAATTCATTAAATTCATTTAACTAAAATAATGATCAATTTTGTTTTAAAAATAACAAATTAGCTTATTTAGAATAAATTTTATACTTAAGAATTTATTTATCATAATTAAACTTTTATTTTTTATGTTATGAAGAATAGGTTCTTAAAACGTATTATAATATCATTAATTTTTAATATTTATAAACAAATGCATTCAAAAAAAATATTGATGTACAAATCAATTAATCATAAGTTGTACGATGAATCAATAATATTAAAGGTTAGTTAACTATTACAATAATATAAATTGTGTATTTTGAAATTCATGCTTACAATATATTCTTTTGAAAAAATAAAAAGTGAATAATATTATATTTTTATCCAAAAAGAAAAAAAACAAAATATCTCAAAAGTCTCCTTCTATTCTAGGGATATGTCATGTCATTAAATCACCATTTTAATAATAATAGACCTATTTAATTCATCAAATTTATGTCTCTACAAAACAAATATATAAATTACATCTGAATTTATGAAGATTATAAAAAAACTAATTCCTTTATTTATTTTTACCAAACAAAATTCAATGAAAAAACTCTATCCACAATTATAACCTGATAATTTTTAAAATTCATAAGTTAACCATTTGAAAATTTAAAGTGATTTCTTATAAAAATATTCAAATAAATTTGTAAAGTTGACAAAAGAAGTTGGTAAGAAAGATAAAATTATTATTTAACTTTTTTAATTTATTTTTTATTTTTATTGTCTTATTCTATAGTATATTATATTTTAACTTCTCATACAATTAGACACCAGTATATATTCGTATCCCATCTCAAATTTATAAAATACAAGTAATAAATAATTGAATTGCCTATACATATTATATGAGATTAATATACTGATAAATAAAGATCAAAAATATATATTTTTAATATAAATATTATTCACTTTCTATTTTCTTATATATATATAAAAAAGACATTGTAAGCATATACCACTACAAAATAAACTGTGAATTACTTGGGGATTATCCTAGGGGTTAGTATAAAAAACTTATTTTTCATACTAATTCTCAGGAAAATCTCCATGTATTTCACAATTTTTTGTACTGAATAAATTTCAAAGTGTCTAATTAATTATTTTAATAGTCAACTGACCTTTAATATTATTAATTCATAATATAATGTATGATTAATTGAGGCAAGTTGACATTCATAAGCGATTTGTATATCAATATTATTCAAAATTGATAACATTATGGTAAATTTAAAATAAACTATTCTTCATAGCATAAAAAATAAAAAATTAATTATGATAAAAGATTCTTAAGTATGAAAACTTCTTCTTGATAAACTAATATATATTTTTTTAGAAAATGATAAGTTCATTTTTTAGTTAAATGAGTTTGATGAATTAAATAATTTATTATCTAAAAAGAATGTTCTAATGACATGACATGCCAACTAGGAGAGAGTAAATACTTTTGAAATGTCAAGAATATTTGGAGGAAAATAGTGATAGTTAAGAGATATTTTGGTTCTAAATAAAACATAAATGATATTTCAAAATAAATCTCTAAACTTGATTAGCAAATATTAAAACTTGGAGAAGGATGTAAATACGGGGAACTGATAAAATATTGGACGTACCAAGTTACCCCTTGCAAGTCATTACTCAACAGAAAGAGCTGCTAAAGTCACGATGAGAAGACATGATGTGTATACTCAATTGTCATTAGAGAATAGTATAACATCTTAAACTTAACAACATACCATTCTCGTTCAAGCCTTTCTTTTCTTTGACCACAAGATTTTTCATTTCACATGTGTTGATAACGTGTTATGAAACTATATACAATAATGAAGATCTAAGTGTAAAAAACACACCTAAACTATTCACTTTTTTGAATTTCATACCTAAACTATTGAGAGTGTGAGTTTCATACCTAAACTATCATTTTTTTGTTTGAGAAACACACTTCAGTAAATTAAATAATAAAATATTAATATTAATTAAAAATTAAAGATTAAAGTTTTACTTTCCATATAAAAAATTAAATTATTTTTCTTACCCCACTCCACCATCTCCTCCACGTATCCCCTCCCTCCCCCCTCCGACAACCCCCATCCTTTTTTTTTAAAAAAGTCATTTATAAAATATTTTAAAAATTTCATACTTCATCCTTTCCTCCCCCTCCAAAAAAAAAAAAATCACCCATTCATCCCCCCCCCCCATAAAAATTGATATTATTTTATTTTTAAAAAATAAAAATCTACCCCATCCTATTTAATTCTCCGGTCCTAATTTTAATTTTTTTTTACGTTTTTTCTCATTTTGTGCACGTATTATATTTTTAGAAAAAAAATTTCACTAGTGTACCGAATATAACATAAATAACTAAAAAAAATTAAAAGTCCAGTGGCGGCAAGTAAAAATATTTTCGATATGTATATCTAAATACAAAAAATTTTTTTGAAAGCAGAGGGTTAAGTGGGATGAGTATAATTATTTTTTAAAATAAATAAATAATATATAAATTAGTATTTGAGGAGGGGGAGGAGATGAAGTAAAAAAAATGAATACTTTTATAAAAGAAATTTAAACAAAATAAAAAACTTAAAAAAATGGTGGGGGTGGGGTGGGGGGTGAGAGGAAGTGGATGGTGTGGGGTAAGAAATATATTTTACATTTTATTTTAAAAAAGTAAATAATTTTTTATAATAGTTTTTTAGTTTTTAATTTTAACTAATACTAATAATTTATTTATTTTTGTTAAGATTAAAATGTTTTGTCTATGTGGAGTGTGATGTGGAAATTCTTTAAAATAAAAGAGAGTGTATCACACATACCATGATGAGAGTGATATAAAAGAGAGATGTGTGTTTCTCAAATTAAAAAGTGATAGTTTAGGTACAAAAATTAAATTTTCAATAGTTTCGATATGAAACAAAAAAAAAGGTATAATTTAGGTGTGTTTTTGACACATATCTGAATAATGAAAAGAAATTATGGACAAGAGCCCTCTCCAAACATTTAGGGATTCACAAATGTAATTTACAAAGAAAGAAATCATTTATTCACAGGAAAAATCTAACTTGATCTCTAAGTAAAATTTCTAACTTGACGCCTAAGTAGAATTTCTATAATAAAAATATATTTCAAACGTATCAAAAAAAATAAAAATTAATCAGAGGTCCTCTCATTGGAAAAGTTTTATACTAGAGAAGCACAACATTGTATAATAAGGACCCGTTTGTAGGAGTATTAATCAAAACAATCCATGGTATAAATATAGTCCAACAAAAACATTGTTTGGTTACTTTATTTAACCTAATCTATGGATTAGTTATAACTCATACAATGTCTTATTTTATCCCTAGGAAAATGAGGGATAGCTATTCCAAGGTTTAGCAATCCTTGGATAAGACCCCTTAAATGACTAAATTATCCCCCAATCTTTTTTTTCTATTTTTTTTTTGTAATTCATGTTCTTTTTTTATTTATATGAGAATATTTATAAATGTTCGTTTAATTCTCCAAATTTATTCCATGTAATTTGATGATTTCACAAACTAATAGTTTTTTCTCCATGTTTGAGTTGTTGTATTGGGTTAATTTTTTATTTTTAAATGTAGTTCGTCAATTGACCATGTGAACTATTTTTCTTTTTTTTTTAAAATAAGCTAAGCGTATTTGAACAATTTAAGTTGCCTTAAATTCATGTTAAGGTCAAGGTATATTTGACCAACAAAAAATTAGAAATATACCATGTGACATATCACACCTCAAAATTAATAATATTTTTTTATATTTTTTAATATTTAACTTGACTAATTATATGAAACATAATCTCACAATAACTAAAGGGTATAATAGGAAATAAACGTTTTCTAAAGTTTTAAACCAAACATAAGACTAGGTAGGAAATAATGAACCAAACACTTGCTAAAAAATAATCCATGCACTACTAAACCCTGCATTACTAATTCATACATTACTAATCCATGCATTATGCATCTTTGTACTCACTTACTTACTTTACATGTCATACACCACCCCCTTTCTTCTTTTATTTTCTTGTTCTTTTTACTTTAAGGGTGTGTTTGGTATGAAGGAAAACATATTTTGGAAAATATTTTTTAATTTTCTCATGTTTAATTTGGATAAAAGTCTTTAAAATATTTTTCAAATCAATTAATTTTTCTCAAAATTAAGAAAAATGACTTCCCTTCAAAAATTAAAGAAAACATTTTTCAAAACTCTCCTCCAGCTTCAAATTACATTTTTTTTGGGCAAAAACATCAATTCTTAAAAATTATTTTCAATTTCAAAATTTTATTTTTTACCTGATCCCTGACCCCCACCGGCCATCCCCCACCCCCTCTCAAAAAAATTTGAGTTCGTTTTTAAAATATTTTATTTTAAAAAACTCCTACCCCTCCCTCCCCCTGTCAGCCCCCCTACCCACCCCCTACAAAACCCCCCAACCCCAAAAAAATAATTTTATTTTAAAAAATATTTCCAACTTTAAAATTTTATTTTTTCACCTACCCCCTGCCCACCCCCCGCCAGCCCCCTACGACCCCTACCATCCCCCCTACCCCCATCCCTCCATCCCTCCCCCCCCCCCCAAAAAAAAAAATTAATTTTTTTTTAAAAAATTATTTTTAACTTCAAATTTTTATTTTTTCACCTACCCTTGCCCCCTACCCCCCATACACACATACCTCCCACAACCCCCCCCTCCCTAATAAAAAAAAAAATATTTTTAATTTCATAAATTATTTTCTACTCTAGTAAAAATAAAAGATGTTTCTCAAAATATTTTTCATTCATAAATCAAACACTAAAAATCATTTCCAGAAAATATTTTCTACTCACTAACCAAACATGAGATAATAAGTCAAAAAACTTGTTGTTTTCCAGAAAAACATTTTCTAGGAAAACATATTCCTTTCATACCAAACACACCCTAAAAGTATTCAACTCTCATGTACATAATAACATAATTAATACATTTGAAAAAAATACGGATAAAATATGTAATATGTTAAAATACTGAATCATCTTAGAACTGTTAATATTAAAAATAAGGTTATTATTCAATACTTTTAGTAGTATAAAATTAACTCAAGATACAAATTATTTTTGTGTTCGCATTCACTTTAGCATACAAATTTATTAGATTAAATTATTTTTAATAAATGCAAATTATTTATTTAGATAACATGTAATAATTAATAAACTGATCATGATAAAACAAAATTGGTAGGATATATAAAAATTGACAAAATGAATTTGATAAATTACAGTTACGAAACAATCAACATCCTACTGACCTACTCAAGTTTTATTTATTTGTTTCTTGATCTTGTTTTAAAGTTACAAAAACCTCTGTTTTTAATCTACAATTAATTTCATCACTTTCAAGTACATTTTCAACATATCACTAAACCTTCTTTATTCAAGGCATCACTTTAATACAAGAAGTTGAGATTAAGGATTTCGAGGTCTTGGGATTTAGGACCAATCACAAACATCATATGAATTACCCAAACAAAAATAACCAAGTAAATAGAACATTTCACAATATCACTTAATGACTATCATTATTAAGGGTCTCTCTATCACATAAAATAAACCATAAATTACCTCGACTGAAGAACCAAGTGAAGCAAGATATTTTCCCAATGCTTTTCTTTTCCTTAATGCCTCAAGTTTTCAATAATATATCAAGTATACAATATTTATAAAATGAAAGAGTCCATAGACATTCATATTGATATACTTTTGGACTAAATCACAAAAATATCAAGCACAAATCTATATTCAAGTCCCTAATCTTGACATCAATTAATATGTCAACTCTCATATTTCTTAAATTCAAGGCTATGAGTAAGTCTTAATTCCTCCACGTCACATAACCTTAGTGATATTAAAGGGATAATGTACAAGTACCCCCTCAACCTTTGCCCGAAATTTCAGAGACACACTTATACTATACAAAGGTCCTATTACCCCCCTAAACTTATTTTATTTATAAATTTCTATCTCATTTTGGTCTACCTGGCACAATTTTTTGGGCCCAATGCTAGTTGACTTTTTTTTCAAGCTAGAGCCATGTAGGCCGAAAAGGGATAGAAATTTACTTGTAACAATTTCAGGGGGGTAATAGAACCTTAGTATAGTATAAGTGTGTCTCTGGGATTTCGGGTATAGATTGAGGGAATACTTGTGCATTTTCCCATATTTAAATAATATAATCCACATGATATTTAATTACCTATCTCAAAATATAAAAAATCTGATTCATAACGAGATAACTACAGAAATATCAAAAAATTTAACTTAAAATCGACCACTAGTAGCCTCGAATACGAAAAAGAAGACAAAATATAAAACAATAATCCAATCCCAATATTGACATATAGATATTAAATTTTATTAACCTATCACTACTCTCTTACTGGTTAGCAATGTTTGGCCTCAATTTTCACGTGTCAACAGTTACTATATATATGACCACTGAAGCTTCCACCTCATAATATAACACTAATTAAATTCCTCAGTCTACCATTAAGATAATTATAACACTGACAACAAGCATAACTCAATTCAAATTTAACATTAAAATATAAAGATTTACATTCTAAAATGTTTCAAATTTCCTACATTTTCATCTACTCAACCTTGTAGCAAATTGAGAAAATTTTCATGAAATACCTGAAACTATCGTTACAACGTTTTCTACAATCGCGCGATTCTTTTATTTACCTTTCTTCTATAGATTATTTACTACCCTAATTATTATCTATAACTAATTATAAAAGTGGGGGATGATACTCAAATACCACCCCAGCCTATACCCAAAATCCATGAGACACACTTAACCTTTGATAAGGTCCTATTACCCTCCCCCAAACCTTTTTTTACTTAATTGTTTTTCACTTTTGTACGTACGGAAATATACGTGAATTCACCCATGCAAAGCGCGTGAGTGAAGTTTTCAGATAACAATGACCAATAAAAATTGGCGACGTGTTAAAATAATTTGAAAAAAACTCAAAAATAAATATTAACATTTATAAAAAAGAACGCAATTGTCTTCTTATCTCTCAATTAGTGTTCTTCATATTTGAAAAAAAAATCCATTATCATTGTTCTTCATCTTTGAAAAAACTCCATTATCATTCAAGTAAATAGCCTCCTTGATTTGAAAAGGTAAAGTAAATTTTAACATATTCTTTACACCATTTTATGTCGATTATTAATTCTGATTTTTTTCACAATGTTTATGTATAAATGTTAGGGTTAATGACAAAATACGAGTTGAATAAGTTGTGTATGGATGAGAATGATTCAATGATTAATGCAGAAGTGCGATGTATGCATGGAATCTTATTGCAAATGCAGAAGTCTTGGTGAGATTGCAATCCCGAAATATGATTTTGGTCTTGTCCTTACTATGAGGCTACAAACTGTAATTTCTTTAGATGGAGATACAAGGAGAGAGTCGATGAAAGATCTCATTTTATTCTTCCAAAATTGGTGATAGGATTAAGCAGTTAAAAAAAATTATGAGCGTGTGAAGATGCAACTGGAACAGATTGATAATTCCAACATTGAACACTCAAAACTAGAGAAAGTTCCTCTGGATGAAGGTGAAAGTATTCAAAATTGTTATGAAAATCTCAACATCAATTCAAAGGACAAGGGTGACAATGTAAAAGAAATGGGTGAATTGAAAGAGGAAGAAGATGAAAGGGATGAAAATGAAGAAAACATATAAAGGCTGTTGTTTTGGGAAATTCCTTTGCTGTTTGATGGTTTATTTTGTTGTTATATTTGTTTGTTTTCTAATCCAAGTATGAAGTTTTAAGGATCATATGAAATTGCCATAATTTTGTGTGGTATTGAAACCTTTATTTGCTCTATCGTAATGAAAATTTAATTTTTTTTGTGTTTGAAACTGTCTTAATTCTCTATTGGCCATGTTCATTTGTTTGTGTTAGAAGTTATAAAATGAAGTAAATCAAGAGTTATTAATCATTCGTGAGAGCATTATACAAGTCACAATGCATACGTGCCCAGAATTTCATTGCTTAAGGGCAATGTTTCGGTTCAAAGTCTAAAAGTGCCCAAAAATATCCAAGTCACAACGCATACGCAAAACAAAGTTTCCTTATTGCGTAAGTACCCATAATTTCAATACTATTTCATACATACATATAATAAAAAATAGGAAATAGTTGTTTTTCCTTCAAACATGAAACAAAATAGTACTTATAGTAGACACCAAAACAGTACTAATAAAACACCATTGATATCAACATTATAGTTTCCAAGGGTATCGAGGCTGTCAAGAGAAGGAAGTATTTGGGTTTAAAAGCCTTGACTGATCTCTAATCTGCTGGAGCCTTCTAGTTGTGATTGCCTTATTTCATTTCCACTTCAATCCACTTGTTGGTTTGAAACCAACATGCCCAGTTACAATACTTGATCTCAAAACTCTCTTTCGTCTGGCTAATATTCTGCTACTTGGCAGTCCAGGATACAAATTTTTAGAGAACGAAGGTTATTAGAGAACAATTATGTAAGTTATTGGAGAACAAACAATATGAATGCATCACAATACTTACATTGAATGTTTTTAAAACAATTTCAGCTTGAAACACACCCATTCCAGTTACTCTTGACCTTTTAAATTGAGTTGTATTTTCAACACCCTTTCTTTTCCTGGTAGTAGCAGTTTCCTTTGGTGCATTATTTGTGTTCTGGTCTACACCCTGTGTTGTACTACCTTGAGAACATGTAAACCAACTTTCAAGTGGATTATTACCACCTCTTCCTGCACTTCCCAATCCCGTACCCCTTCCTGTACCACTCCTGGAGCTTGATGATACTCCAACACAATTTAAACTTGCACTTGCTTCATGTCTTGGTGTTCTTGAAGTTGTAGGAGGTGCAGTGGTTCTAGGTGAAACCCTTGATGCACTTGCACTTCCTGTAGTTCTTGTTGTTCTTGAAGTTGTTGGAGGTACAGTAGTTGTAGGTGAAGCCCTTATTGCAGTTGCATTTGCACTTGAACATGCACTTGTGTATTTAGGTATGCCTTTCCCTCTTTTTTGAACTGGCTCACTCTCAATATTTATTGATTTCTAATTTGCAAAAAAACATATATTATATTAGTAAGTTGAATAAACCTTAAAAGTATGTGACAAAATATTAATGTACCTTTGGTCTTCCCCTTCCCTTTCTTGAAATTGATGGTTCTTCAACATTTGAAGTAGGGGTATTTCTCTGTTCCCCGGCAGTAGAACCAACTCCATCACTATTTAGTAAATAACAACTTCTTTTATTGTAACCTTTAACATGGAAAAGACTACATGCCATAGTTAGTCCAGTTTTAGATAGTTTACCAGACACCTTAGTTTCACCAACCTCTTTCCTTCTCATTTTTCTATGTCTGCCTGACATTTGTTTTATCACTGGTGGATAAACAAGATGATTTTTTTTTATTCTTGTCACGACCCAAATCGGGGACGCGACTGGCACCCACATTTACCCTCCTATGTGAGCGAACCAACCCATCTAAATCTTAACATTTCAATATAATATCAACAAAAATAATGCGGAAGACTTAAACTCATAATAAACAACTTAACTATTATTAATATTCCCAAAATCTGGAAGTCATCATCACAAGAACATCTATCTCAAATTTCTAAACTAAAACTGTCTAAGAACAAATACTAAAAAGCTAGTCCATGCCGGAAGTTCAAGGCATCAAGACTTGAAGAAGGAGACCCAGTCCAAGCTAGACGCATTAGCTCACCCTGAATTTCCGATGGAGTGAAGACTGGCTTGATCTACTGCTGAGTCGAAGTTGACGGAACGTTTGCTGCATAACACAAATAACAAGAGGAAAACATAAAAGTAGGGGGTCAGTACAACCACACGTACTGAGTAGATATCATCGGTTAACTCAAAATAGGCAATAATACATATCAAGTAATATTATAAATCAACTATAAACTCAACATGTAGCAACAACAAGTATTATAATCGTCAATAAATACCATCAAGTTCATCCATGAGGACTCAAGCCTCAATACCATACTCATTTGGGAATTAAGTTCATTATGTTGAGTATATTAACATCTTTCAAGATTTATTATCTTTCTTCCTCTTGTGTCGGTACGTGACACTCCGATCCCCTACCACTATGTGTCGGAACGTGACACTCCGATCCCCTATATGTGTCGGAACGTGACACTCCGATCCCCTATATGTGTCGGAACGTGACACTCCGATCCCTATATGTGTCGGTACGTGACACTCCGATCCCCTATATCTACGTGTCGGTTCGTGACACCCGTCCCACTAATACTATGTGTCGGAACGTGACACTCCGATCCACTAATACTATGTGTCGGAACGTGACACTCCGATCCACTAAATTCATTCTATCCGTTCATCAAGCCTTCTCTATACCAAGGCATCATCAATCCCATTACTTTAATTCGTCAAGCCTTCTTTTATACCAAGGCATCATCATTAATATCATAGATTAAAGTTTCTTTCAAGATTTGGGATTCAATGGTTTTCATCATGCTTGTTTTATCAAAATCACATAATCATGTTCATGCAAGCATACAGTTAAGCATATAGACAGGTTTACAATATCATCAACACATATTATTCACTATTAAGAGTTCACTACGAGTATCGTAATATAAACCATAACCTACCTCCTCCGAAGAATTGAATCAACAAGCTATCTTCTCAAAATCCTTGCTATCCTCTTCGTTTCTCTCTCTCTACTCGTTCGTTTCTCCTCTCTTTCTGTTCTTTTCTTTTGTTTTGTTTTATTCAAACCCTCCTTCTTTTTTACCCTAATTAAAATATAATTAAGTGTAAAGGAGGACAATAAAACCCACTAATTAACTTAAGGTTACCCCTTTTAACCCCCAAGTAATTAGACCTATTAATATTAACCCTCAATCTTTATAATTAAGGAAAGAATAGTCCAAAACGACCCCTAAAACGTGGAGAGGAATCCCATTTTGCCTGGGACTGCGCAACCTGTGACGGGCCGTCGTTCCTGCGACGGTCCGTCACGGTGGTCGTCGCAGCTCCCTCGAGCTTAAGTGGCCTGTGACGGCCCGTCACAGCCGTGACGGTCCGTCCTGTTCCTCCGTCATGACGGTCAGAAACTCGTTTCTTGCACCAAATTCTCAAAAGTTGAAGTGTTTTGCAACGGAACTCACGACGGTTCGTCGTGGATGTGACGGCACGTCCTGCAGGTCCGTCACAATTTACAGAGAGTCGATTTTCAGTACCCAATTTCAAAATTCTAAGTGCCATGGGACGACACCTCCTCGACGGGCCGTCGTGACCACGACGGTCCGTCGTTCCATCCGTCGTCCCAGCCAGTTTTTCCAGAATTAAAATCTGTTGCTCAAAACGACTAAACAGGTCGTTACAATAGATACCAATTTACCCATCGTTCGTCCCCGAACGATCAAAAGAAGAAAAACAATGGCGAAAAGGAGTACCTGAATCTGTAAACAGATGTGGGTATTTTTCTTGCATATCTACCTCCTTCTCCCAAGTAGCCTCTTCAACCGGTCGATTCTTCCATTGAACTTTGATGGATGCAATCTCTCTCGACCTCAACTTGCGAACTTCTCTATCTAATATAGCAACCGGTTCCTCTTCATAAGTCAAGTTCTCATCCAACAAAACTGAATCCCAACGGATAATGTAGTGTCCTCCAAAACTTAGAGGTAAACTGCGTACCTCTATCCGATATGATGGAGAGTGGAACCCCATGCAATCGAACGATCTCTGAGATGTAGATCTTGGCTAACTTCTCTGCATTGTAAGTCACCTTGACCGGAATGAAATGAGCAGACTTAGTTAACCTATCAACAATCACCCAAATGGAGTCATACTTACCCATTGTCTTTGGAAGACCAACCACAAAGTCCATTGCGATTCTCTCCCATTTCCATTCAGGAATGGGCATTCTCTGAAGTGTTCCTCCGGGCCTCTGGTGTTCATACTTTACTTGTTGACAATTTGGACATTTGGCAACAAACTCAACAATATCACGCTTCATTCTACTCCACCAGAAGTGTTGCTTTAGATCGCGATACATCTTGGTTGCACCAGGATGTATAGAATATCCGGAACTATGAGCCTCTGTCAGAATAGTGGTGATCAAATCATCGATGCGGGGTACACATACCCTTCCCTAATCCTCAAAACACCTTCCCCATCGATTATTGCCTCTTTGGCCTCTCCTTGCAACACTTTATCTCGGATTCGACTTAGCTTCTCATCATCAAACTGTTTCCCTTAATCTGATCAAGAAAAGAAGATTTTGCCTACACAAGCTAACAATCCTCCCTTCTCATTTATTTCTAACCTCATAAGGTCATTAGCCAGAATCTGCACCTCTCTAGCCAATGGGCGTCTAGAAGCTTGCAAATGAGCTAGACTTCCCATGCTTCCGGCCTTCGTACTGAAAGCATCTGCCACAACATTTGCTTTTCCCGGATGATACAAGATAGTGATGTCGTAGTCCTTCAGTAGTTCCATCCATCTCCTCTGTCTCAAGTTCAAGTCTTTCTGAGTGAATACATACTGTAGGCTACGATGGTCCGTGTAGACTTCACACTTAACCCCATACAAGTAGTGTCTCCATTGCTTTAGTGCAAACACTACCGCGGCCAATTCCAAGTCATAAGTTGGATAGTTACGTTCGTGCACCTTTAATTGCCTCGAAGCATAAGCAATCACATTCTTCTCTTGCATTAGCACTGCACCCAAACCCGAATAGGATGCATCACAATAGACAATGAAGTCCTTACCCTCTACCAGCAAGGTAAGGATAGGCGCGGTAGTCAACAAAGTCTTGAGTTTCTGAAAGCTCTCCTCACACTCATCCGACCATACAAATGGAACGTTTTGCTTAGTCAAGTTCGTCAATTGGGAAGCAATAGAAGAGAATCCCTTGACGAATCGGCGGTAGTAGCTAGCTAAACCCACAAAACTCCTTATTTCTGACACGTTTGTAGGTCTCTACCCAATTCTTCACTGTCTCAATCTTGGATGGATCCACCATCACTCCATCCTTAGAAACCACGTGTCCCAAGAAGGACACTGAATCTAGCCAAAACTCACACTTGGAGAATTTCGCATAAAGCTTCTTCTTTCTCAACAACTCTAACACCATTTTCAAATGCTCCTCATGTTCCTTCTTACTCTTGGAGTATATCAGTATATCATCAATAAACACGATCACAAAGAGATCCAAATATGGCTTGAAAATCCCGTTCATCAAGCTCATGAAGGCAGCAGGGGCATTAGTAAGACCAAACGACATTACCTTAAACTCATAATGCCCATACCTAGTTCGAAAAGCAGTCTTTGGCACATCCGTTGCTCGTATTTTCAATTGGTGATAACCGGACCTCAAGTCAATTTTAGAGAAGACACAAGCACCTTGTAACTGATCGAACAAGTCATCAATGCGAGGAATGTGGTACTTGTTCTTAATAGTTACCTTGTTCAACTGTCGGTAATCTATGCACATTCGGAAACTCCCATCTTTCTTCTTCACAAACAAAACCGGAGCACCCCAAGGAGATGCACTTGGTCTAATAAAGCCTTTGCTCAACAACTCTTGAAGTTGAGCCTTTAATTCTCTTAACTCCGCGGGAGCCATTCTATAAGGGGGTATAGAAATGGGGCGAGTACCGGGTTCAAGATAGATACAGAAGTCAATATCCCTATCCGGTGGCATACCAGGAAGATCTGCAGGGAACACATCCAAAAACTCACGGACTACCGAAACTGCCTCAATCGAAGGTACTTGAGTAGTGTCATCCTTGAGATGTGCCAAGAAAGCTAGACAACCGTTACTAACCATCTTCTGAGCACGAATAAAGGAGATGATACGCACCGGATTGGGAGTGTAGTCACCCTCCCACACTAACAGATCTGCCCCAGGCTTGGCTAACGTTACCGTTTTAGCATTACAATCCAAAATCGCAAAATTTGGAGAAAGCCAAGTCATACCCAGAATTACATCAAAGTCACCCATTTCTAAAATAACCAAATCTACATAAGTGTTGCTCCCCACAAAATTCACCAAACAAGACCTATACACTTTTTCGACTATCACAGACTCACCCACCGGAGTAGAAACACGAATAGGCATGTCAAGTAATTCACAATGTAAATTTAGACCATTAGCAAATGAGGAAGATACATATGAAAACGTGGAGCCAGGGTCAAATAATACAGATGCCATGCAATCACAAACCAAGAGATTACCTGTGATAACAGCATCAGACGCCTCCGCTTCAGACCTCCCAGGGAAAGCATAACAATGGGCCCTATCATTCGTCTGTCCGTTGCCCCTACCATGTGTGTGTAGTAGTGGCTCCGTTTTGCCCATCACCTCTGCCGTTCTGGTGACCACCATTACCTCGGCCACCACGCCCTCCAGAATAACGACCTCTACCATTACCACCCCTACCTCTAGCTAGTGGGGCTCTGTAACTCTGTTTTGGACAATTCCTCCTAATATGTCCAATCTCCCCACATCCATAGCACTCTCTGGAATCGGGCATAGGTCTCTCGGAGTAGTGTTGACCGTTCTGAGGTGGACTCCCAACTACAGTCTGTAGTGAAGACTGTATTGGTCGAACTGAGTGACCTCCGGAGTTCTGTCCTCTAGAGTAGGAACCATTAAACTCACCTCCCCTTCGAAATCTCTTAGATGTCGATGTCGTGGTGAAGTCATCTGGCTTCACTCCTTCCACCTCTATCAAAAGTCTACCACCTCTTGGAAGGATGTTGCTGTTGCCGCTATCTGTAAGGCTGAAATCCGCAATTCTGACCTCAACCCCTTCACAAAACGGCGGATCCGTTCTTGTGGACTGAAACAGAGTTGGGTGGCGATCTGGATAGTGCGCAAAATTTAGCCTCGTATGCATTAACCGTCATTCTACCTTGCTCCAGACTCAAGAACTCATCCCTCTTTCTATCTCTCAAAGTCCTTGGGATATATTTCTCCATAAATAGGGTAGAGAATGATTCCCAAGTCATAGGTGGTGCCTCTGTTGGTTGACACTCAACATGTGAACGCCACCACATTTTGGCGTTACCTTGGAACTGATAGCTCACGAACTCGACACCAAACCTCTCTACTATCCCCATCTTGTGTAGTAGCTCATGACAATCAACCAGAAAATCATAAGCATCCTCAGATTCTGCACCCTTGAAGACTGGAGGTTTCAATTTCAAGAACTTACTAAAAAGTTCGTGTTGATCGTTTGTCATAATAGGCCCAGTAGTAGTCAGACGTGGAAATGTGCCTATTCCCAATGTTGCATCCATGCGGGGAGCCATAGTAGCCGCATGTCGTATCTCTGAACCGGAGGTGTTGGTGCAGAAACCACTGGAGGTGCTTGACCCTGATCAGACAACCCGCTAAGATAAGCAAGTACTTGGTTGATCATCTCTGGGGTAGGTTGGGGGTGGCATTTCCTCATTCTGCCCTTGTTCATTCTCCCCTTCCTCACCCTCTCTTATCACCTCCTCGGTCAGTGGAGGAGTCACTGCCCTAGTATCAGATGGGCTAGGGGCTCGTCCTCTCCCTCTAGAGGAAGTCCTCCCACGACCTCTTCCACGGCCTCTTGCCGTTACCCTTCCTCGAGCCATAGCCCCAGTGGCTGGCTCAGTAGTTTCCTGTCTTTCCGTTGTCGCTGCTGGTGCGGTCGTTGCTCTAGTTCTAACCATCTGCGAAATAGAATGAAGATGGTCAGATACCAATTTGTATCACCTAGATACCAATTGGACTCAAGTAGTAGCACGAAAGAAAGAATGAAAGAATGGAATTTTCCTAAAGTCTTATAGCCTCTCAAGGAAAATAAAGGCGTCCCCCTACCGTTCCTTAAGACTCTACTAGACCTGTTCTTGTGTGATGAGACCAACGAACCTAATGCTCTGATACCAAGTCTGTCACGACCCAATCGGGGACGCGACTGGCACCCACATTTACCCTCCTATGTGAGCGAACCAACCCATCTAAATCTTAACATTTCAATATAATATCAACAAAAATAATGCGGAAGACTTAAACTCATAATAAACAACTCAACTATTATTAATATTCCCAAAATCTGGAAGTCATCATCACAAGAACATCTATCTCAAATTTCTAAACTAAAACTGTCTAAGAACAAAATACTAAAAAGCTAGTCCATGCCGGAAGTTCAAGGCATCAAGACTTGAAGAAGGAGACCCAGTCCAAGCTAGACGCATTAGCTCACCCTGAATTTCCGATGGAGTGAAGACTGGCTTGATCTACTGCTAAGTCGAAGTTGACGGAACGTTTGCTGCATAACACAAATAACAAGAGGAAAACATAAAAGTAGGGGGTCAGTACAACCACACGTACTGAGTAGATATCATCGGTTAACTCAAAATAGGCAATAATACATATCAAGTAATATTATAAATCAACTATAAACTCAACATGTAGCAACAACAAGTATTATAATCGTCAATAAATACCATCAAGTTCATCCATGAGGACTCAAGCCTCAATACCATACTCATTTGGGAATTAAGTTCATTATGTTGAGTATATTAACATCTTTCAAGATTCATTATCTTTCTTCCTCTTGTGTCGGTACGTGACACTCCGATCCCCTACCACTATGTGTCGGAACGTGACACTCCGATCCCCTATATGTGTCGGAACGTGACACTCCGATCCCCTATATGTGTCGGAATGTGACACTCCGATCCCCTATATGTGTCGGTACGTGACACTCCGACCTATATCTACGTGTCGGTTCGTGACACCCGTCCCACTAATACTATGTGTCGGAACGTGACACTCCGATCCACTAATACTATGTGTCGGAACGTGACACTCCGATCCACTAAATTCATTCTATCCGTTCATCAAGCCTTCTCTATACCAAGGCATCATCAATCCCATTACTTTAATTCGTCAAGCCTTCTTTTATACCAAGGCATCATCATTAATATCATAGATTAAAGTTTCTTTCAAGATTTGGGATTCAATGGTTTTCATCATGCTTGTTTTATCAAAATCACATAATCATGTTCATGCAAGCATACAATTAAGCATATAGACAGGTTTACAATATCATCAACACATATTATTCACTATTAAGAGTTCACTACGAGTATCGTAATATAAACATAAACTACCTCCTCCGAAGAATTGAATCAACAAGCTATCTTCTCAAAATCCTTGCTATCCTCTTCGTTTCTCTCTCTCTACTCGTCGTTTCTCCTCTCTTTCTGTTCTTTTCTTTTGTTTTGTTTTATTCAAACCCTCCTTCTTTTTACCCTAATTAAAAGTATAATTAAGTGTAAAGGAGGACAATAAAACCCACTAATTAACTTAAGGTTACCCCTTTTAACCCCAAGTAATTAGACCTATTAATATTAACCTCAATCTTTATAATAAGGAAAGAATAGTCCAAAACGACCCCTAAAAACGTGGAGCGGAATCCCATTTTGCCTGGGACTGCGCAACCTGTGACGGGCCGTCGTTCCTGCGACGGTCCGTCACGGTGGTCGTCGCAGCTCCTCGAGCTTAAGTGGCCTGTGACGGCCCGTCACAGCCGTGACGGTCCGTCCTGTTCCTCCGTCATGACGGTCAGAAACTCGTTTCTTGCACCAAATTCTCAAAAGTTGAAGTGTTTTGCAACGGAACTCACGACGGTTCGTCGTGGATGTGACGGCACGTCCTGCAGGTCCGTCACAATTTACAGAGAGTCGATTTTCAGTACCCAATTTCAAAATTCTAAGTGCCATGGGACGACACCTCCTCGACGGGCCGTCGTGACCACGACGGTCCATCGTTCCATCCGTCGTCCCAGCCAGTTTTTCCAGAATTAAAATCTGTTGCTCAAAACGACTAA
Source organism: Solanum peruvianum (assembly GCA_027705065.1). Taxonomy (NCBI): domain Eukaryota; kingdom Viridiplantae; phylum Streptophyta; class Magnoliopsida; order Solanales; family Solanaceae; genus Solanum; species Solanum peruvianum. Next base: position 20,598,269 of record JAKWJD010001757.1, read on the forward strand.
ACAGGTCGTTACAATTCTAGCCACATTGTATGTTATTCATAGGTTGTATGAAATGTGAGTAAGTCATCAAGTACATCTCTTTAGAGTAGCATGGATGAATGAAATCATGTGGGTCATATTGTTTATGCAACATTGCAGCTAAGGCATGTGCACATGGTATTCCTTTCAACATCCAAGATCTACAACTACACTCCCTCTTTATCAAACATACAATGTGTTGTTTGTATCCATCCAAAACCTCAAAGACAGTTACTCCATTAAACTCAATATTACATGCCATTGACTTATCAATATTTTGTTCTAATACTTTTATTGCCATTGGAGAGAAATTGGTTATCCAAGAGTTTGAAAATTCACTTAACCTAGCTAACCTAGTCATGACCTTATCCTTATCTCTTCAAGCATACTAATAATGGTTTTATGCCTTGTAGACAAAATCCAAGCATCAAAGCTTTCACACATATTATTATGTATTGCATCAGACTTTACTTCACAATTAAAATACACCTTGTACCAATATTCTTTATCATAGTAAATTAGGTCATCCACTATACTTGTACCCCCATTACCTAATTTAGACAACTCGTGCAAATTTTCTCAGAATTCAGCTTCAAAAGTACTTTTAGCACACTTCTTGAAATGCTTCTTCCTTTGGCGCCCTCTCTAGTTCTTTGACCAGTTCGCTAGTATATGCCTAGCACACCTTTTTTCCTCACAAGCTAGCAACAACTTCTTAATAGCTATATCCAGTCCTACAAGTTACAACAAACATTATATAATTAAGTCAAAAAAATGATAAATCAACGGATAATTAAAAATTAGCTTACCTTTTGCATGTCTGACATAATGGTGAAACTTGTTCCATCTCCTAATCCCAAGTCTTCTTTCAACAGAGAAATAAAGAAACTCCAACTGATTGTGTTCTCATTTTCAAATACAGTCCAAGCAAGTGGAAGCATTTGATTATTGCCATATTTGGCCACTGCAATAAGTAATTGACCCCTGCATACCCCCTTCAAGAAACAACCATCCAGACCAATGCCTTTTCTTGCTGCCATGAATGCCATCTTGAGTGCGGAAAAGCAGATGTAAAATTCCTTAAATACTGGCCTACCAGATTCATTAGCTTCCCCAAGCTTCACCACACAAATACTCCCAGGATTAGACCTCAGCAACTCATCCTTGTGATCAAGAATTCTCCCAAATTCCTTAACATGATCACCCATAATTTCATTCAAAATTTTAGCTCTTGCTCTTGTAGTTGTGGTTTTATCAACATGCACATTATACTTCTTCCTGATTAACTCTTGCAACTCAAACACTCTGATATTCGGTTGTTCAATAACTTTCTTTATAAAAACACTATCAATGAATTTAGAGTTGCACAAACAATTCCTAGTAGCATTTGGACATGAATGGAATAGCATGCATGTCTGAATAACAAAGTTATTAGTCTTCTTGTCCAAACTTGCATATAACAACCATTTGCAATTTACCTTGCAACATCTCACCCTTACTCTAGTTGGCTCATTCATACACTTTTAAATCTGAACCCCTCTTTGAATTTCATACTTAGTGAATGCCAATCTAAACTCTCTTACATTGTCAAAAACCATACCCAATTGCCACACAATCTTCTTAATGTTAGGATCAAATCTGACTCTCTCTGTGGTATGTTTTTTCCTTTTTGTGTTAGGCAATTTCAACTTCATTTTTTCACCTTCCTCTAGACAACTGTTAGTTTCAAAACTACAAGCATCAGAGCTTGCATAATATGGTTCATCACCCCCAACCTTCCTTCTAAAGTACTTGTATTGAAAGCAGTCTCATTAAACCCAAGATCTACTCCAGCATTTCCACATGGTACTTCTTCAGTATCTGCAAGAATTCTCTCCCTTCTCTTTCTTCTCCTCATAAAGGATCTTTTCTCAGCGCTCAGTTGAATCAACTCCTCATGAACATCACTTCCATATTGTTCATCTTCAAGTAGTTCACTATCTTCAAAATCATCACTTTCTTTAGTTGACATCAGATTCTTTTACAGAGTATTCACTATCTTCAGAATCTGATAGATCACTATTTGGAGCTGTTGGGTTTGAAGTAGAAGGAATATTTGAGTTAGTATTTAGAGTTACCTATACCCCATTAAAATCAGCCTCACCTACTTCATTATATCCACTAGCCTCAGTGGTCCCAACTTCATTAAAAGTTGCACCAGATTCCTCTCGAGGCATGTGGACATATCCTTCCAAAACAGCCCCACTTTGCAAACAATTACACATTGCTAAAGAAAATCATCATTGTCAATATCTCTTAAGATGCAACTGTTAGGTGGCCGGCTACTAAATTTGCAATTTGGACTATACCGTAGTTCTTTAATGTAGTCTCTAATCTCAAAATATGATAGTGTATCCATATCAATATCATAATATTCACTCACTAATCCACCCACATATCTTGGTTTATCACCTTCATACAATAAGGCCCACCATGATACAACTTTAAAGTAATGAATGTAAACCCTCTCATACCTATATGCATAAACGTTAACAATAATTAAGTACGAGTTACTAATAGAATACAATAATTGACTAAAGAGACACACACACCCAAATAACTATAAAAAAACAATTCAAGTTGAAGCAAATTTTTTATTGTAACTATAACTCTATCCCACACATACAGAACACAATACCCCACAGAAACAACACAATACTCGAGATATCTTTGTCCTCTTAGAATTAGGTATGTAATCCTACACAGAGACAACATAACACGCAACATATATTTTTCTTCTTAGGATAATGTTATTTAACTTTAACCCCACACCCACACAGCACAACACAACACCCAACATGAAGTTATTTTACTGTAACCCCAAATACCACAAACACAACACTGAACTTGTCTTTGTCTTCTTGCATGTTTAAAAGGAAAACATAATTCACACATATATAATACCACCCAACCAACCCACACTCAAAACACGTTACATATAAATGTATGAATGACAAGTTACATACCCCATAACAACAAATATGACAATATGAATATATGAATAACAAGTTACATATGAAATTTCATATCTTATAGTACCATAACATAAACCCTAAAAATAAGCATGAAATTACATTTCACTCAAAAATCGAAACCAATATTTAACAACATATCATAACCCCTACGAAATCTAAGCATAACAATAACAAAAAACAAAATAAATCAAGAAAAAAATAACCTTTGAACTCAACTCAACCATGATTCTTGCTGACTTAGAAGAATGAAATCGACCCACAGATGTACGATTGAAATCATGCATGACTGAAACGAAGACTAAGTATCAAAATCCAACATCGAAAATCAACTATGAGTTTGAAATCAAATTTCTGAATTCAATTTTTTGAAGAGTAAAATAAATCTAACCTTTCCTTATTTCTTTCTCTTCTTTTTGTTTAAGTGAACTTTGAAAATGTAAAGGGTCAACTTTTTGGAATTTTAGGAAGTGTAAAAGTCCATTTTGAAATGATAGCTCACTTTTTAGAAATTGTAAAAAGCGGGGCCCAACGTGTGTTGAACAAAGCTTTCAACCTTTCTGATTATTATTGCCACGTAGGTACAAAAGTGGTAAACAATTAATTAAAAAAAAGTTGGGGGGGGGGGAATAGTTACTTATCAAAGGTTGTGTGTGTCTCAGAGATTTGGGTATAGGTGGGGGGGGGGGATATTTGAGTATTATCCCTAAAAGTGGTGAAAATGACCCACTACTAATTTTAATATTGTTTTCTTTAACTACCAACTGAATTAATCATCAAAATTACGCAGCTTAATTATGTAGTTGTAGTTATAATAGTTCAAAATACCCATTTAGATCTATCAAAAGAGTCTTTTATGAAAGAGAAAAGACATAAAGTCACCACCATAGTTGTCCCATTTTTTAAAAAGAGACCTTAACTTTGCAACCGTTCTATTAACCTACTAAACAATTTTGAATATATATAATTACATCATTTTTCGTCCATGTGACATAGAGAGTGGTGTGCACTCTCTCAAAGAGAGTGATTATCTTAAAATAACTATTATAATGTTAATTTTTATAAGTATTTTATTATAAAATATATTTATTATTTTTCTTATTATTTTAACTTTTTTTCCTTTTTATTTTTTCTCTTTCTTTATTCTTTCTTTTCAAAAATTCATTGCCATCTCCATTAATTTCAATGTCACCATATTTACCACAACTTCACCTTTTTTTTATTACTATTAGTTTTACTCTTTAATTTTAAAATTTTATCTAAATATTTTCTTAAATTTCAAACAATTCGATAAACTCATTAGATTTTAAAGATGATTAGGAAGTATCATATAGTTTTTTATTCGATTTCAATTAAGTTCTTTCAATTTTCAAGAAATTAATTGATTCTTTTAAAATTATAATTTCTAATTTTAAATTTATATGAAAATGAGTAATTGATGATACCTTCAAAATTTTAAATTTTCTTAAAAAAATAATAAATTTTGTTATTAATAATTCAATAATTCTCAATAATAGTATGAACTTATAAATAATTTGGCCGGAGAAGAAGAAGAAAAAGAAAATAAAAAATCAAAGTGGGTTTCAATTTTACATTGGGGGGGAGGGGGAGGTGGAAAAAAATGGAGGGATGAATCACTTGAAAGTGGGAGGTGGAAAATGAAATGAAATTTAAAATATATCAAAATTAAAATTTAAAAAGTAAGAGAGAGAGAGAGAGAGAGAGAGAGAGAGAGAGAGAGAGAGAGAAATAAAGAAAGAAACTATTGGTGTGTGGACTCACTTGCTTCATAAAATTTGGGACAGATAGAAAAATGGTATAATAATATCTGTTCAAAATTGTTTAGTGGGGTAATAGGACAGTCATAAAGTTAAGCTGTCTTTATGAAAATCCGAGACAACTTCAATGGTGACTTTATGTCTTTTCTCTTTATGAGATAGAAAACATAAATACTCAAAACGGCCTAATTTGTTATTACATCAGATATCAATTTACCATTGTTCGTCCTCGAATAATCAAAAGAAGGCTAGGTTATAAAGGGTACCTAAATCGACAAAAAGATGTCGATATCTTTTGTGCATGTCTGCTCACTCTCACAAATGGACTCTTCAACTGTCCGGTTCTTCCACAAAACCTCAACTTACGGGCCTCCCTATCTAGAATAGCTACAGGATGCTCCTCATAAGATAAATTTTCATGAAGAAGGATTGAATCCCAACAAATAATGTAATTACCATCACCATGATATTTTTTCAGCATAGACACACAAAATAGTGCGTGCACTCCTGACAACCCTGGAGAGAAGGAAAATTCATTGGCCACTCCCCTAAACGTTCAAAAACTTCAAATGACCCAGTATAAGCCAGACTAATCTTACCTCGCTTACCAAGTTGCATCACACCCTTCATAGGTGAAACTTTTAGTAGGACTTGCTCTCCCTACGTAAACTCCAATTGCATGACCTTACTCCTTCCACCTACTTGAGATCCTAAAAACTTATCTTAAGTGAATTTAACCTTCTATAATTAATCCCTTAAAATATGAGTACCCCAAGGTGTCACCTCAAAAGCATCAAACTAGCAAATGAGATACCTATATCTACAATGCTACAAAAGGGGCCATACCAAGGGTAAGAACTGATACCAATGACCCCTAAAATCTATACACGCACAAAGCATATCCTCCAGCACTTGAATTGTTCATTCAGACTGCCCATCCGTCTGAGGGTGAAATGCGGCACTAAGATCCAATCAAGTACCTAACTCAGTCTGCAAGGTCCTCCAAAAGTTAGAAGTGAATTCTATACCTCTATATGATATTATGGAGATCAAAACTCTATGTAATCGAACAATCTTGCGGATATAGAGTTCAACTAAATTCTTTCCATTATAAGTTACCTTGACCGAAATAATGTGCACAGACTTAGTCAACTTGCCAACAATTACTCATGTAGAATCAAACTTACCCAATGTATTTGGAAGACCAACCACATAGTCAATTGTACAATGTTTCCCACTTCCATTGATGTATGAACATTCTATGAAGTGTCCCTCCATGTCTTTGGTGCTCATACTTTACCTGCTAACAATTCAGGCACTAGGAAAAAAATTATAATTTCTTGCTTCATATTACTCCACCAAAAATGTTGTATCAGATCACAATACATCTTGGTTGCACCTGGATGTATCAAATACCTCGAACAATATGACTACCTCAAACTATGATACCGTACAGAGATATTATGAGTCAAATCATCAACACGGGGAACACATACCCACCCCTTAAATCTCAGGATGCGTTCCTCGTCTATCACAACCTCTTTAACATCTCCTCCAATACCATATTCAAAATTCTGTTTAGTTATCAAACCGCTTTCCTTTAATCCTGTCAAGAAAAAAAAATCTCGCCTCCACACAGACCAAATATCCCCCTTTCTGAATTTTTCTGGCCTTATTAAGTCATTCATAAAGAGTTTGAACCTCTTTAGCTAATAGGTGTCTAGAAACCTGTAAGTGGGCTAAACTCTCCAAGCTTCCTACTTTTCAACTAAGGGCATCATCCATAGAATTAGCTATTCCCGGATGATACAGAATAGTCACATCATAGTCTTTTAATAACTCCATCCACCTCCTATACCTATAACTCATGTCCTTCAGAGGGAACACATACTGTAAACTACGTTGATCCGTATGCACTTCACATATGACACCATATAGATAATGCCTCCACTAATTCAATGAAAATGCAATTGTAGCCAACTCCAAATCATAGTCGAGATAGTTACTTCATGCACTTTAAATTTCATTGAAGCAATGACAATTACATTACTCTTCTGCATTAGCCTTGCACCAAAACCAGAATAATACACATCATGATGAATTAGGAATTTTGACTCATTTAGGACTTATTATTCAATGATTTGGTGTCCTCAATACCTACTTTGTTCTTATAACTAATGTGAATATGTTGATATGAAACAATGAAGGTTTAAGTGTGAGTTAAGGACATTATGATGCAAAAAAGAGAGTAAATGTTAAAAATGTCAAAGAAAAGAGAAGTTGGATCTCGTGAAAGCAACTCGTTGACTCGCCTAGTGAGCCTCTAGCTCTCCTAAAGTTCTAACAAAGCTCAGCAAAAGTTCCAAACATTTTGATGAAGGAGCCAAGCTCAAAGGAGAGAAGAAGAGAAACTTGGGGGATCGCCAAATGGGTTGGTGATCCTGACTAACTTCACCAAGTTGACTCCATGCTGAGTTTTTGGAAATGTATAAATTTGTTTTTGAAAGTAGAAAAGTAGTTCCCATAGTGTGTATTCCTGGGTTTTTGAGTTTATACATTTTGTTACATTGTTTAACATTCTTAGAAAAAATTGGTATTTAGATTGGAGATTGTAAGATTTTAACTTCGAGTTCAACATTTAGGTATTACAGATCATTAAGAATTTAGATGCAAAACATTATTGGTAACAGTATTTTGCTTTCCGCTATGCTTAGCTAATATCCTTTACCTTAGAGGTGTGACCATGTAGTTGAATGCATTAATTAGCTAATAGGTGTTATTAATTATTGGTTTTAATGTTCTTTTGAAGTGTGTTCAATTATTTGTTCATGTTCTAATTGAGGAATTAAATTTGCAAATTTCAATTTTGGATTAACTCTCCATGATTGCTTCAATAAGAAGTAATAGAGTAGAATGATTTATTGATAGTTGTATTGATTCCGTCTTTTAAATCAAGGTTGAGAATGTAAGTTTAATTGCATCTTTACAGACCCAACTTGAAGGATCGGGTTAAATATGGAATTGGGTTGTTTAGTAATGATAAACTTTTCTATTTTTAGAGAACTCAGTTGAAACATAATAGTTGATCGAGAGATGGATATTGTATTGAAAATCTAGATTGCTCATTGAAATTCAATAAGTATAAGCAACTAGTAATTACCCATTACACGAATTAGCATTAGAATAATCACATTCCTAAGGTCCTACATCTAATTGTTTACTTCTATGTTAAGTGTTCTTCGTTTGAAATTGGTTACTAATTTCCCCCATTTGATATTAATAGTTGAAACCTTGTAATTTATTTTAATGATATGAATCATTTACTTCTACAAATGATTAGAACACATTTTTACTTTCTACTCTTAGTTGGGTCTATACTAGTTAGCGACCTCCTACTCTTAGATTTTTATGAATTGTAGTTGAGTAGCATCATAAATGACATTGCTTCCAGGAAGTGGTGTTTAGAATTCTTCTATTGAAGTATTTTTTGTAAACTAATCTTACTGTAGTTAAATTATCTTCTTTTTGTTCTTTGTGATTGCTCCAAAGTAGGTCAAAAAAATGAGTGTGAAAGGGAGAAATTCAAGTCTATTCGAGTATAATGCTGACGTCAAAAACTTGCATGATGTTTGTTGGGAAGTGAGAGTGCTATTTGATTGGCCTACAACTTTAGTCAATGCGGTTTTCTTGTGACAAACACTGTCACGACCCGAGAGCACCGCCGAGTCGCAACACAGTGTACTTAACCCAGAAGGGGTCTTATACAAGCCTCTTAGCGTTCATTCATCACATAGGTAATAAAAATAGTGCAGAGTTAAAACTTTTTTGAATAACGTCAACAGTAGAGAAATCTTTTTTATAAAATGATAGAATACTAAGTCTCAACGTAGCCATCTTAGACACAATGTCAATATCATAGGGACATAACCCTTTTTCACTTGAACAGAAACTACTAAGAGTCTATTACTTAAGAAAGGAAACATAAGAGTTCTTTGTCCTTGAATCCATGAGGACATACTAAGTCTTCGTGAATAGCAAACCAAGCGTTCAACTAGAGAGTCCACCTACAAACCTCAACCCAAACATGTAGTAAAAACATGAAGAAGATGGTGTTAGCACAATTAAGCACTAAGTATCATCACCATGCAAAAACATGCTAAAAACGGCCATTTGTTGAAAGTCATGCCATTTGATAATACTTCATGCACATTTCAACAATAAGGCATAATATTGTCACAACTAACATACACATCATACTTAACTTTTTATCATAATCACATGCATATACCTTTACCTTTACCTTGAGCCTTAATTTTAAGTAACCTTTACGCTATGCCTTGTGCAATGTCAATGTGTGGATAGTGTCCCATAACACTATCCACACAAAGGCACCATTTTAGGATCACCCAAGTGTATTCACAATTCATTCTTTCACATTTACACATCACAACATTTATGATACAAAACATCATATGAATAACATCATCACATTAAGACCAATATCTAAGACAACTCTAAGTCTTACTTGTTCAATGTGTAAGTAGCATCCCACAATACTACTCACACTAAGTAATCCTTTGAGGTCATTCTAGACAAGGAACATTCATCTGCACTAAGATATGACATGGAAGTAACTTGTAATACAATCCAAGTGTAACATGCATCTTTACATTACAAACATCTTCATTCATAAGACATAACATCACATTCTCATTAAGGTCCCATTAATTTCATTAGCATCATAAGGAACACACCATGACTTCTCTTAAATTCCTGATTGTGCAATACATAGATGACATCCCATTCCACCACCCACACTAAGTAGAACAAACTTAAGAAGACATAGTTCATTACATTATTTTATGGGAGTTAAGCCTAACCAACATAGACCATGTGATCAATGCATGGAATGTTGGTGTCACCCTTACTGGATAAGGGATACATATTTGCCTAAGGTAGGATCATTCTTTCTAGATTAAGTGGAATACATTAGATATAGACCTATGTGGGCACATAGTAACGTGATAGGGATATTGCTGCTAGAAACCCCGCCTCAACTCATGTAAGAGTTTCCATCTCACATCACTATCCACTCAGTGCTTAGCATTAATCCCCATAGACTATTATACTTTCATTAAATTCATTCATGATAGGGTAAGGATTTCTACTAAATACCCCGCCTCAACTCACGTGAGAGTATCCATCCCAACCTCTCATTCATTCATTCATTAGAATATTTGAAATTAACATTGGGATTATTACTAGAAATAAAGCGGAACATACGTGATAGTTCCCATACCAATCCCATATTCATTCATTAAGAAGGGATTTAGAGAATGTTACTAGATACATCATCTTAACTCTCGCGAGGAAATCCATCTCCAATTCCATATTCATTCATTATTCATTCAGTAATGTTAATGGAGAGATATCATTTAATCCTAACACAAGTAGCTTCTAATAATACTAATATTTCATTAATTTATGTCACACATATGATTTACATCCCATTTATCATTTTAACATCATGATAATACTTCACTCTCACATAATATGATACAATTCCATGATCATAATGTACAAAGTAAGTAAATACCTCCACCATAAGTTGATGACACATAAATATATATCAATCCTATATCATTAAGAATCAATATCAACTCATACATCCAGGATACTACAAGAGATAAGACAATTGACATACTTACATAACCAATTCCATCAACCATATAAGTAATTCAATGTGAACTCATTCATAACTTCCATTTCCAGGTCATGATCCTCACATCATCACAACATGAATAATTCAACATAATAATATACAACTAATAACAGAAATTCATAAACTAACATCATATAATCACATGCTATTCACAATACATTCATAATTCACCAGTTTTAATCAATTAAGAGTTTAGAGGATGGCATGGGTTCTTGAAAGAATTCAATGTAAAATAAACTTAAAATCATTAATAAATCTTAATTCATAAATATAATGGCCTTGAAAATGTTTGAACAATGAAGCTATACTTAGATTAGAAAGTAGGATTTTTGATCATTCAAAGAGTTCAAAATATATTTTGAATTTAGTTCTTGAATGGAAGTTTAATAAAGGATAAAGGACCACCATACCTTATAATTGAAGAAACCCACGAAATTCCCTTGAAATATTGAAGAACCTTGAAGAAATTGACTTGAAATCTTGGGGTCTTCAGTGGAGTTCTAAAGAGCAATTAGTTTGGGAGAAAAGGGTTTTGATTTGGGAATTTTGAAGAATGAAATCTATATTGGTATTTTATTATTGTAAACCTCTTAAAGTATGTTAATATACCTAACATAACAGTTTATACACTTTAAAAGACTTTGGGTGTATTTACCAATTCACCCCCACCTTGGCCGACTTGCACCAGTAAAATAGTAAAAGACCATGCTATAATCCATCGACCGTGGATTGGTCTATTGAATGTGGATTGTGTCTGTGGTTTTTGTCAGAGACACCAAAATTGCAGGCCTGATGCACGCCCAGGCTCACGAGTCGTAGATTGATCTAGTGGTTGTGGTTTGGGGCATAAGATCATACTACTAAGGCAACTTCTTGGCCAATGCTTGGGTCCTCCCTAAGGACCCATTGGGTGGTCTGTGGGGGGTCATACTTGGATGTTTAATCCCTATACTCATTATAAGTATAGGATTCATCTCTACAAAATTTTTCCCTAAAACAACACTAAACTTTAATGACAAGACACTAGGACATACTACCTCCAAAAGGACTAGTTTCCAGATGTCATGGTCGTTCCTTGACGTTCGACCTCAAAAATCTTCGAACTAGACATCAAAATCTATTTATAATTATTTAACAAGTTACTAAATTTTTCAGGACATGTGAAGGTCTTGTTCATCCTATTTCTTTTTAGGGTCATTTCAATATCTCACACTTGGAACATTCTTCCTCGAATAACACTTAAAACACATCAAGGGTAATGACATAATACTAACAAACCACAATAAAGAATGCAATACCAATATAAGAGCACACAACTTAGGAGGAAACAAAAATTCCACATCAACAAGTTCAAAACACAACAAGATAGTAGAGACTATATCTACAATCTCATCATACATAAAAACTTCACATTCTTCATTTTATTGGAGGAACTTCTTTATCCAATTGACATTATGCTCATTACGACACCATTAGTCAATTTATGCAACTTTTCAATAACACATTTAGGCATGTTCAACACTTAACCTCATGAAAAATTTAAGTGAATCATATTAGATGCATACCAACACGAGGAACACAATAATGAAAACTCATTTTTTCTCATTAAAAAGAATTTAACTAAAATATGCATAACATAAAGAAGCCATGGAAAACTCATTAATGCTCATGAATCAAAAACATAAGACAAGGTACAAGAGAACTCTAGATTTCAAGCTTGAAGAGGAATAAAAGTAAAACACAAGGATACTCTTGTGACCTAAATCTTCAACATACCATCCCCCACTTAATAGAAAACCCAAATAAGGCAACATAAATCGACATAAATCCTTCAACCCAACATTCACTATCTATAAGGAATCATTAACTTACCGTAGCTTTCAAACTAGGAAGGTTCTCATCAAGCAACTCTTGCTCACACAACATTCTCATCACCACCCAAGATCTCATACTTCTTAATCTCTTTACATCCCCATAAGGTGAGAATTCAAGTAACCTAAACCGTGCACATAAAGAATACTCATAAACCTTACTAGCTAAGCACATTATCATTCCTCTTGGAAACAGGCCTACCAACCATCACTTCATGCCATTCAAATGTTGAAACAACTCATCACTATACTTTCACACTCATCACTTCAGATGATTCTAACCAAAAAGGTCGATAAAACTTATACCATCTTTTAAAAGAGTCAACTCACACAACATATGAAGGTATCACTTAACACCACATCTCCTCAAATATTTTGAACAAACTTCAAAACTTTATCATGACCTTCTATCAACCTCATACATAACCATGAAGCAACTTATCCAAATGAAAGGATTTCATTCCACTTTCACAACTCTAACCTAGTCACATTGCCACAACAACATCTCTACTTACTTTTACTCCCTCGAATCCATGAAACTTTGTTCCTTTAAGTAGTAACATCTAGAAGATCACTAAAAAAGGAATAAGAGAGGGATCTTATGGAGTTAAGATCTATGGCACGAGACAAGAGTAATGAATAAAGTGGAACTTCTAATGTCCTATAGCCTCTTGCTCATAGATGTGTCGTGACTCACCGACGAACAAGACTCTACTAGACGTGGCATGTGAGACATAAACCGAAAGACCATTCCCAAAACCTTATGCTCTGATACCAAAAATTTGCCATGACCCAAAAGCACCCATAAGTTAACACGTTGTACTTTACCTCGAAGGGGTATTGCATAATCCTCTTAGCATTCATTCATCACATAGGTAACAAAAATAGTGTGAAATTAAAACTTTTCTCAATAATATCAACAATAGAAAACTCTTTTATAAAATGAATAAATACTAAGTCTCGACATAGATATTTTATACACAATATCAATATCGTAGATACACGACCCTTTTCATTTGAAAAGAAATTACTAAGATTCTATTACTTCAAAAAGGAAACATAAGAGTTCTTTGTCCTTGAATCCATGAGGACATACCATGTCTTGGAGAATAGGAAACTAACCCTTGAACTAAAGAGT